>JAJIBD010002039.1:0-337285 GCA_021461705.1 Cryptotis parvus
TTTTTTTTAAAAATTTTTTTTATTTTTACAATTACAAAGATATACAATTAAAAAGTTCATATTTGGGTTTTGGTCATACAGTGTAGCAGCACCCATCCCGCCACCAGTGCCCATCTCCCACCACCAACGTCCCGGTTCCCTCCCCCTCCCCCAGCCGCTCCTCCATGGCAGGTTCTTTATTTCTTTCCATTTCTCCTATCTTTCTCTTTTCCTTCCTCTCCAGACTATGGATTACAGAACATACATTAAAGGGTTGTCATGTGTATCCTTTTGCCTCTATTTAATGCTCAGTTCTAGGTTGGCATTAGTACCCTCACAATTGTTAGCGCACTGTTCCATTTTCTGTCTTACCTAGCCTCTGACTCCCACACGTTTGTGATAATTTCCACCTTTGACAGGACCTCCTGATGTATGTTTCACTTGACCTTGGATATTGGTATCATAATATGTACCTATATATTTATGTTATGCAGATAAATGCAGTCATTCTGTATCTGTCTCTCTCCTTCTGGCTAATTTCGCTCAACATAATCTTCTCCATGTCCATCCATTTGTAGGCAAATTTTATAACTTCATTTTTCCTAACAGCTGCATAGTATTCCATTGTGTAGATGTACCAAAGCTTATTTATCCAGTCATCTATTTTCGGGCACTCGGGTTGCTTCCAGATTCTGGCTATTGTGAATAATGCTGCTATGAACATAAAAGTAGGGATGGTGTTTCCGCTGCGTATTTTTGGTTTCCCAGAGTAGATTCCCAGGAGTGGTATGGCTGGGTCAAATGGGAGTTCAATTTCTAGTCTTTGGAGGAATGTCCATATTGTTTTCCAGAAAGGCTGTACCAGCCGGCATTCCCACCAACAATGGATGAGTGTCCCCTTTTCCCCACATCCACGCCAGCACTTGTTGTTCTTGTTCTTTTGAATATGTGCCAGTCTCTGTGGTGTAAAGTGGTATCTCATTATTGTTTTGATTTGCATCTCTCTGATGATTAGTGATGATGAGCATTTTTTCATATGTTTTTTGGCCATTCGAATTTCTTCCTTGCAGAAGTTTCTGTTCATTTCTTCTCCCCATTTTTTTGATGGGGTTGTTTGTTTTCTTCTTGTAAAGTACTACCAGTGCCTGATATATCCTGGATATTAACCCCTTATCAGATGTGTATTGGGTGAATATTCTTTCCCATTCTGTGGACTGCTTTTGTATCTTAGTCACTGTTTCTTTTGAGGTGCAGAAGCTTTTTAGTTTCATGTAGTCCCATATGTTTATCTTTTCTTCTAGTTGCTTTGTCAGTGATGTTTCATCTTTGAAGATGCCTTTAGCTTCAATGTCATGGAGGGTTTTTCCCTATATTTTCTTCAATGTACTTTATGGATTCAAGTCTGATATTGAGATCTTTAATCCACTTTGATCTGATTTTTGTGCATGGTGTTAGACACAGGTCCAAATTCATTCTTTTTACATGTCGCTGCCCAGTTTTCCCAACACCACTTATTGAAGAGGCTTTCCTTACTCCATTTTAGACTCGTTGCACCTTTATCAAAGATTAAATGATCATGTGTTTGAGGTTGGGTGTCAGGATACTCAATTCTATTCCATAGGTCCACGGGTCTGTTTTTATTCCAATACCATGCTGTTTTAATTACTACTGCCTTGTAGTACAGTTTGAAGTTGGGCAAGGTGATGCCTCCCATCTTTTTCCCGAGGATTGCTTTTAGCTATCCTTGGGGGTTTATCGCTCCATACAAATTTCAGGATTGTTTGGTCAATTTCTTTGAAGAATGTCATGGGTATCCTCATAGGGACTGCATTGAATCTGTATAGAGCTCTAGGGAGTATTACCATTTTGACAATGTTGATTCTCCCCATCCATGAGCAGGGAATGTGTTTCCATTTCCTTGTGTCCTCTTTTATCTCTTGGAGCAGTGTCTTATAGTTTTCTTTGTACAGGTCCTTTACACACTTGGGCAAGTTGATTCCTAGGTATTTGATTTTCTGTGGCACAATTGTGAATGGAATTGTTTCCTTAATATCCCTTTCTTCTCTTTCGTTATTTGTATATAGGAAAGCCACCGACTTTTGCGTGTTGATTTTGTATCCTGCCACTCTACTATATGCGCTCTATTGTTTTTAGGAGTTTTTTGGTAGAGAGTTTAGGGTTCTCTAGGTATAATATCATGTCATCTGCAAATAATGATAGCTTGACTTCTTCCTTGCCTATCTGGATGCCCTTGATGTCCTTTTTCTTCTCTGATTGCTATGGCAAGTACTTCCAGTACTATATTGAATAAAAGAGGTGAGAGTGGGCAACCTTGTCTTGTCCCTGATCTCAGGGGAAGGCTTCAACTTTTCCCCATTGAGAATGATGCTCGCTGTGGGCTTTTGGTAGATGGCTGTAACTATCTTGAGGAAAGTCCCTTCAATTCCCATTTTCTGGAGGGTTTTAATCATGAACGGGTGCTGGATCTTGTCAAATGCTTTCTCTGCGTCTATTGATAGGATCATACGGTTTTTATTTTTTCTCTTATTGATATGATGTATTATGTTGATTGACTTGCGAATGTTGAACCATCCTTGCATACCCGGGATGAATCCTACTTGGTCATGATGTATAATCTTCTTGATGAGTCTTTGGATTCTGTTTGCTAGTATTTTGTTGAAGATCTTAGCATCCGTGTTCATCAGGGATATTGGTCTGTAGTTTTCTTTCTTTGTGTTGTCTCTCCCTGCTTTGGGTATCAGGGTGATATGTGCCTCGTAGAAGCTGTTTGGGAGTGTTTCTGTTTCTTCTATTTCCTGGAAGAGCTTGAACAGATCTGGCAGTAGGTCCTCCTTAAAGGTTTGGTAGAGTTCACTAGGGAATCCGTCTGGACCTGGGCTTTTGTGTTTGGGAAGTCTTTTAATTACTGTTTCCATTTCCTCAATGGTGATAGGCTTATTCAGGTATTGGAGGTCTTCTTGTTTCAGCCGTGGGAGGTTATAGGACTTCAGGAATTGATCCATTTCTTCTAGATTCTCATGTTTCACGGCATACAGGCTCTCAAAGTAATCTCTGATGATCTTTTGGATTTCTGTGGTTTCTGTTGTGATGTCACCCTTTTTATTTCTGATTCTGTTTATTTGGGTTCTCTCTTTCCCTGTCCTTACAAGTCTTGCCAATGGTTTGTCAATCTTGTTTATTTTTTCAAAAAACCAGCTCTTGGTTTCATTAATCTTTTGGATTGTTTTTTTTGGTTTTCAACTCATTGATTTCCTCTCTAAGTTTTATTATTTCCTTTTTTCTGCCTGGGTTGGGCTCCTTTTTGTTGGTCTTTCTCTAATGTCTTCAGCTGTGTAGTCAGGTTATTTATGTGGGCCCTTTCTTGTTTCCTGATGAATGCTTGCAGAGCTATAAATTTCCCTCTTAATACGGCTTTTGCAGTGTCCCACAAGTTCTTATAGTTGGTGTCTTCATTTTCATTTGTTTCCAGAAATCTTTGGATTTCCTGTTTGATTTCTTCTATGACCCATTTGTTGTTCAGGAGTGAGCTGTTCAGTTTCCAGGTGTTTGGTTTGACTCCCTGTTTCTGTGTACGGTTAACTTCCATTTTCAGTGCATCATGGTCTGAAAAGATAGCTGACACAATTTCTATCTTTTTAATTTTATTGAGGTATGCTTTGTGGCTCAGCATGTGCTCTATCTTGGAGAATGTTCCATGTGCACTAGAGAAAAATGTGTATTCAGCTTTTTTGGCATGAAAAGCCCTGTATATATCTACTAGCTCTCTTTCTTCCATTTCTTCCTTCAGGGCCAATATTTCCTTGGTGAGTTTCAGTCTTGTTGATCTATCCATCGTTGATAGAGCAGTGTTGAAGTCTCCAACTATTATTGTGCTACTGTTAATGTCTTCTTTGAGGTCTCTTAGCAGTTGTTTTATGTATTTTGCTGGCCCCTCGTTGGGTGCATATATGTTTAGTAGTGTAATTTCTTCCTGGTGTACATACCCCTTAAGTAATAAGAAATGGCCTTCGTTGTCCCTTCTAACCTTTTTCAGCCTGAAGTCTATATTATCTGATACTAATATGGCCACACCAGCCTTTTTGGAGGAATTGTTTGCATGGAGAATGGTCTTCCAACCTTTGACTTTGAGTCTGTGTTTGTTCTGATTATTCAGATGTGTTTCTTGTAGACAGCAGAATGTTGGGTTCAATTTTTTTAATCCATTTTGTTACTCTGTGTCTCTTAATTGGTGCATTTAGACCATTGACATTGAGAGAGATTATTGTCATCGGATTTTGTGCCATCTTTCTGTTTGAGCTTGTTGTGCTTATGGGTTTGGTCGTATTACAGTAGACCCTTCAGTCCTTCTTTTTAAGGTTGGTTTTGAGTCCATGAAGTTCCTGAGTTGTTGCTTATCCATGAAGTTGTGTATCTTTCCTTCATATCTGAATGTGAGTCTGGCCGGGTAAAGAATTCTTGGTGAGGCCTGCAGTTCATTCAGCCTTTTCATAATATCCCACCATTGTTTTCTTGCTCGGAGTGTTTCATCAGAGAAGTCTGCTGTAAATCTTAGAGATGTTCCTTTGTATGTGATTTCCTTCTTTGATCTTGCTGCTTTCAGTATTCTATCTCTATCTATAGTTTTTGTCATTTTAATTAAGATGTGTCTTGGAGTATTCTTGTTGGGGTTTCTTTTAGCAGGTATCCTACGGGCCTCCTGGATCTTGAGGCAAGTGTTTTTTAGTTCCGGGAACTTCTCAGCAATGATGGCTTTGACAGTTTCTTCTTCATCAGGGTTTTCTTCTTGCCCTTCTGGGACCCCAATGATCCGTATGTTGTTTCTTCTGGCTTCATCCCGATTATCTCTTGTTGTCTGTTCGGTAATTGTAAGTCTTTTTTTATCTTCTGGTGTTGTGTAGAGAATCTTTGGAACGCGTCTTCGAGATCACTAATTCTTTCTTCAGTAGCTATTATTCTGCTATGCTGGCTTTCCACTGTGTTTTTCATTTCATTTACCTCATTTTTAATATATGTAATTTCCTTTGCATTTTCCTCACTTCTTCTATCATGTCCTCTTGTATTTTATTGAGTTTGCATTCCATTGCTTCTTTGAATTCCTTATGACTCCTTAACATTTCTTTCCGAAATTCCTTATCAGAGAGGTTATATAACTCATTGGTATTGCTTGGCTCATCTGGACTAGTGACTTCACTCACAGAGCTGGATGGAACTTTGCGTTGCCTTACCATTTTGACTATTGTAGGTTGCAAATGTGGGGTCTTGGATGACAGGATAGTACAGTTAGTAGGTGTCTGGTCTGTTTGCGGAGTTTGGGTGGGTAGCAAGGATGTAGGAACCAAGGTTCAGTGGTACCTCATGCAAGATAGGTAGTAAAAGGTTCACGCGGACGCGCTAGCTTCCGCGCCGTTTTGAGTTTTGGGATGATTACGGAAGCGCTGGGCCCAAGGTACTGCGGTGAAACCAAGGCAGTTAGCCTTGGTTCCCGTTGATGGAGTTTCCGCTCTTCCCTGGGGCAGTTTGGGTCCGCGGAGACGCAGGGATCACGCACACACCTGGCGGGGGGATTTTCAGCCGGTCCCAGGAGCGCACGCCCAAGGTCTCCATGGGTGAAACCAAGGCAGTTAGCCTTGGTTCCCGTTGATGGAGTTTCCGCTCTTCCCTGGGGCAGTTTGGGTCCGCAGAGACGCAGGGATCACGCACACTACATATATGTTCTGATACAAAGTTTTATTGGTTTCTTAAATAAATAACAAATCACTTGTATCACTTGTCTTCCCACTGTTCATCGATTTGCTTGAGTGAGCACCAGAAATATCTCCGTATGTTCCTGCGTCGCTAGTGTAGTCCAAGGGCATCTACTTGCTCCAGGTACATAGAGAGCCTCAAACCATTCCTTCAGGTCATGGCTATGAGGTCTAAATTGTTACTGTTTTGGCATATCAAATATGACACGGGTAGCTTGCCAGGCTGTGCCATGCAGCTGGTATACCCTTGGTAGTAGGCTGTGGAGTCCAGATGTTGAATATGGCTACCCTCATGGTGTGGGGGGTTCCTCTGGCTTCTTGCAAGGCTCTATTGGAATGGCAAGCCAGGTCTAGAACCCACCTTCCCTCCCAGATGCCTCATGATCAACTGAGCACAGGGAGAGCCGGTAGTAGCACTGCCCTGTGTATTTGTGTTCTGGTTCAAGCATACCTGGGCTTGAAATAGGCTTTGCTATAGGGTGGGACTCTGATGAGTAGGGCTTGACATCAGCTTTTCTTTTGGGTGGAGCTCTGATGAAGCAGAGACACATATACAGAGGGCAGAGCTGCTCTCCCCTGTACTCGGCTGATCATGAGGTGTCCAGGGAGGGAAGGTGGACATCCCAATATGAGATGACAGGGACAACCCTGTCATCTCAGTAGAACTTTACACGAAGCCAAAGAAACCCCCACACCACGAGGGCAGTTGTCTTCAATATCCTGACTCCACAGCTCATCAGAGTCCCACCCAATTACCAATACCATGATGATATTAAAATTTCCCAAATATTTTTTTTCTTAATAGACATGAAATATTCTTTAGAGTAAAGTACATTAATTGGTACTGGGACAATAATACATTTGTAGGTCATTTGTCTTGCCTTTGGCCAACCTGGGTTCAATTCCCAGCATCCCATATGATACCCTGAGAATTTCCAGGACTAATTGTTGAGTGCAAAGCCAGGTATAACCCCTGAACATTGTTGACTGTAATCTACCCAACGGAAGAAAAAAATATACCAATCCTAAAATGTTGCAGGACTCCTAAGGGCCGCTGCATCTGCTCTGGATTGCCTCCCTCGCAAATCACTCCGTAGATAAGGGGGTAGTCTAAATGTGGCAGTTTATCCGACCATGTATGCTGTACTAGCTGGTATAAATATTCTCCCATGCTATCACAATCATCGTGGGACTAGATAGATCTTACCAGCATATTAGCTTGGCCACGTAGGACACCTAAGTAATTAGACCAGAGAGAAATGCTGTTTGCAGACTTGTGAAGGCTTGGAGAAATATTTAACTGGCATTGGTGTTGGTCAAGGTACAGAGACATGCCATCTCAGAAACCCCCTTCTCTACATTACAAAAGCATTCCTAAGCAGATTTCAGCTAAAAACATTAGCACAGTAAAGGCCCTAGGTGAGGTGCAGGGAGGGATTACCTAAGGGCATTGGACCCTCCCTGCTTTCCATAACTGTGGGAGGAAGGTCTGAGTTACAGGGATATAAACTAGCAGGTTCCCGCTCTCGCTTCCTTCTTCCTTGTGGGATTTCTCCTTGTAAGCGTTCATTCCCCTTGGAAGCTTTTTACACGTGGTGGCCGCCATCTTGGCCTACACGTGGCTGGGGTTCTAGCCTGGAATACTAAGCACCGGGCTTGTCCTTTTGCTGATTTGTATGCCTGAACCTGTGATAAGTAAAGCCTTTAAAACTGCATCGGATTCCTGAGTGTTCATCCATTCCTCGCTGGCTTCGGAGGTAGAAGGGAACTTCGCTTCCCGGCACTGTCAGGGGACCCCGGGCGGAGCGCCCGACACTAAAAGAATAATACAATGATTTAAAAATGTTCATAATTAAAATTAATGCCTTAGTAGAATATGAAATATTTCCACTACCCCAGAAAGCTGGGATAAATATCCTTCTTGTCAAATACTGCTTCTTCAGGCAGACATTATTCCTATCTCTATCTATAGTGATGAGCTTTTACTGTTTTTAAATTTAATGAAAATTAATATAAGCTTGTATTATTTTTAATCATGTGTCTTATTCTTCAACATAATACTATTTCTGTGTGAAACTTTATTTAAAAATCATGATTTACAAAGTTGCCCATAATACACTCATTTCAGGTATTCAGTATGTCAACGCCTATCCCACCATCAGTGTGACCCTCCCTGCACCAATTTCTCCAGCTACCAAACCCACTTAGCCTGTGCCCATAGCAGCCATAAAATAATTTATTTTATATTGTTTGTTGCAATGTAATTATTTTAATGGTGTTACTAAAGTCATTGTATGAAAATTTGCTGAGCTTTCAGGGACTGGTTGAGTATACTATGATATTGTTTTCACTCACTGAGCATGGTGGGCTTCTATGCAACTTTACCACCTGATTTTCTGTGTTCCTACTGGGCTCTTAGTACTGTGAATTTTGGAGTTGTCATGTAACCATATATTTGGCTACATGTTTCAGCAGCTGTGGCACTGTGCTGACTTAGCAGCATGGTGTCTCAGACCCACCAAGGATGGCTCAAGTCTGAGATCAGTTTCATAAGCAAGGCATTTAAATATGAATGGAAACAGGTGTTCTTGGTGTTCTGGGTCCTTAAACAGGGTAGGAACTAGTCTTGCCCTATCCCAAGTATGTGCCAGTCAATATAATATTTTCCCCACTTTATTAAACACTGTAGTTTACAAAGTTGTTCATGATGATTTGTTCATAATGAGTATCAAAAATTATTTACATAGAATAAAACTTGTGAAAACTGTCACATTTCACTATGGGGATATGAAGTCCTTGTTTCAGGGTTTACCAAGCTGTTGTTACAAATTAAGTCATCTGTTTTGATGCTTTGTTTAGTTGGCTTCTGCCTTACATTTTCATCCAATCTGGTGTGCTACTACTGGAATGTCAGTATTGTAGCGTTCTGAAAAGTTGTTCCAGAAAATCCATTGTTTAAGTAGCAGTGAGATTAAATGCTGTGGTAGTGGGATCTGGGTATGGTTGCTAGAGTTTCTGGAAGTAAGGGGAAGTGGTCCATCCTAAACTGAGAAGGTCTGGAATTTTCAGCTCCTAAATCTGTGTGCCTTTAGTGTTAGGCAGAAAAGGATCTCTGGGGAGCTCAGTCCTGAGGTTGTGGGTTCCAACTGGAGACAGTTATTTCCAAGGCTTTGCTAGGGAGGGTGCTGGCCCAAACCTTCCTGAGATGACCCAGGACATCTCAACTGGGAACCGGGTGTCCAAGAAATTTTTGTGGCTATTTCATCTCTTTTCAGATTTATTTTTGAGTCTCTGAAACAAGCCAGTAGATGAGTGTACATGATGGTATTGGCCGGGTTTGGGTCAGCATAATATTTTTTGAGATCCATCTACAGACTTTAATGTCATTAGTTCATATGTTCTCTGTCATTTTTATTGAGGTATCTTGATTTACAATGCTGGGAGTGACAGTTCCACAAATACATTTTCATGCATTGCATGAGCACCACACTTTCCAACAGATTACCCGCTTCCCTCACCAACATCACAAGGGCCTTGTCCATCCTCCTAACTAAGCTTAGTAGCTCAGTCTTTTAAAAATTTCTGAATATTGTTCTCTATATATTCAGAATATGTAAAGATGTAAGATAGAAATTATTAAATATAAAATAAATATAAAATATTTCATATATAATATATTATGAATATATAATATTTTATATATAATAGAAAATTATTTTATATATAAAATAATATAAAATATTAATTTTAAATAGGGATATAAAATAGAAATTATTAAACGTATATCTTATAAATAATTTTCCATATTTCCCTATATATAACACATATATTATACTTTGAAAATCATTGCTCAGTAGTCAGAAATATCACATATAGAAATAGTGCTAGGGGTTATTTGCTGAACATAACCATATAGTTTGATATGAAGGTGAATGGAAGGTGGTTTTTCAAGTTGCTTATATATCCATCGGAAAACAGACATATAAGTTGTATATATATGTATATATATATATATATTTTTTTTTTTTTTTTGCTTTTTTGGGTCACACCCAGCAATGCTCAGGAGTTTCCCCTGGCTCTGCACTCAGGAACTACTCCTGGCGGTGCTCAGGGGACCATATGGGATGCGGGGGATCGAACCCTGGCCAGCATGGGCCTGCCATGTGCAAGGCAAACGTCCTACGCACTGGACTATCGCTCCCGGCCCCAGACATATAAATTATAACTTAGAGCAGAAAGCAAAAGTAAAAGAGAAGATTTTGTGCAAGTATAGAAGTGATAGATTCTGGGGGTGTAAGTAATAAAGGGCAGGGCCTAGGGAGGCTTCTATGTGGGAAGTGAATGATTCAAGCTTTGAGGCTTTAAAGAAAGGGCGAGAGTATTTATTAGAATTCAAAATGGTTTAGTCAGTGAAAGGAAGAGATTTATAGTCACAAAGCAGGGAACATTTCTGATTTTTGTTTACCCTATGACATTTGCCATCAAATCCTATTGCTAATACTTTCACAAAAGATCTGAATCCATCCACTCTCTTCTGCTCCCTTTGTAACCTCCTCAGTTCAAACCCTTTTTGCCTGCTCTCTTTTGCACACAATCATAACTGACTTCTCACAGGTTCACGAAGTTTCTAATCTCTGTTTTTACTGTTCATAGATGCTGTCACTAGAACTATCTTCGTCCAACCTAAAATGATACTATTTTTCTGATCAGAGGATTGGTTATAGAAGAAAAATTTTTACTCCTCTGCCTGGTCTTCAAAGCCCTTCACCACCTCATCTCAATCTCATTTCTACTCTGATTTCTGACATACACTCTCAAAATCATCATGTATTTACCCACTATAAACAATGTTGTTTCCTAAATATGTCTTGTTTTCTGTTTTCTCCCCGAACTACATTTTAGTTGAGATTACCAGTCACGTTCTTTGGGACTTTTCCTTTTTCACAGTTTAATTGGTCACGTTCTTTGGGACTTTTCGTTTCTCACAATTTAATTGGTTCTCCAAAGCCACATTTGATGTTACGGTTCTAGGGTGTTTTTCTCAACCCCACCCTGCGAAAACAGATCACTCTTTAGGCGTTACTCTTGCTACGTAGTCCATGCTTAGTATAACAGTGATGTATATTCATTCCTATTTCTCCCCCAGACTGTAGTACTAGGAGGGAATGATTGTGTTTTATGTAACTCTATGCCTGGCAAATATTTTCCTCAGGGCTTAACAAAGTTTCCTTTGCATTTTTGTTCTTTTTACATTATTATTATACAGCTTTATTCTCTTTTACCTATAAAGTACACAGTTTTCAAGAAGAAAATTTCAATAAATTTTAAACTATTCTAGTCACGAGATATAGATTGGAGCAGTTCTGAAAGTCACTGAAAATTGCTAATCATCTGATGAGTTAGAAACACGGATCACTGCAGTTCCAACCAGGTAGATGGCCTAGCATAGGGGAAATTCATAGCTGTAATGATCTGTGACATATTTTTTGGTTATGCCTATTTTTAAAATGTTTTCCTTTACAATCAGGGAACTTGTCAAACTTAAGGAAAGAATTATCTGACTCAGGTAAAAACAAAAGATTAAGCTAGACATATTTTTAACATTCAGAAATGGGACACCTGGAGATTTTGGGAACTGTGACACTAAATCGGAGATTTATAAATGAAATTAAAATGTTTTATGATCTTGTTTGTGGTTTTATGAAGTCCTTAGCTCAGACAAAGATTCTCATTGTACCTTAACTTAAATCATGAACTGAGTTAATGGGTTAGGCATAAATAACTAGTACCTTGTACTGGTTTTGACATTTATTCAGCTCTAAAAGATTTCCTTCTTTATCAATAAGAATAAATATTTATTAAACATTTTATTTGTGAATAATGATGCTAGACATCATTAACTATTTGAATCATATATTTTATACTATGAATCACAAAATATACATCATTGGCACTTGTGGTGTAAAATGTTAAAAGTAATTAAAATCACTTGAATCCTGTTATCCATTTGCTCGAGCGGGCGCCAGTAACATTTCCATTGAACCCTATCACATGCCAATGTAGCCCAATGGCATCTGGTTGATGCAGGAATATGAAGAGCCTCAAACCGTTCCTTCAGGGTCTTGACAAGGAAGTCTGACCATCTTGTAGGTGGGCGGCCACGTGATCTTTAGACATCCCATGGGATCTCAAACCAATGGTACAACTAGATTTGTTCTTTAAAGTATAGATTTTAATAGGTGAAGACTCTAAATGTTTATTTCCATAGTCACATTATTAATATTTATGTAATTTTATTTTCTGTGTGTTGGGGGGGGTACTTATAGCAGTGCTCAGGGGCTATTCTGACTCAGAGGCTGGTCTGATGGACCAGAGAGCACTGGGGATTGAACTTGGGCCTCCTGTGATCACAGCATGCCGTCCAGAGCAGTGAGCTCTTGTCGGGCGCCCGCCGGGGTCCCAGACAGTGCCGGGAAGCGAAGTTCCCTTCTACCTCGAAGCAGGCGAGGAATGGATGAACACTCAGGAGTCCGACGCGGTTTTAAAAGACTTTACTTATCACAGGTTCAGGCATACAAATCAGCAAAAGGAAAAACCCGATGCTTAGGATTCCAGGCTAGAACCCCAGCCACGTGTAGGCCAAGATGGCGACCACCACGTGTGAAACTTCCAAGGGGAATAAACGCTCACAAGGCGAGATCCCACCGGGAAGAAGAAGCCCGGGAGGCGGGAACCTGCAAGTTTATAACCCCCTCGCAACTCAGACCTTCCTCCCATTGTTATGGAAAGCAGGGAGGGTCCAATGCCCTCAGGTAACCCCTCCCTGCATCTCACCTAGGGCCTTTACTGTGCTAATGTTTTGAGCCGGGAAGGCCTTTGAAATGTAGAGAAGGGGGGTTTCTGAGATGGCATGTCACTGTACCAAAGACCAACACCAATGCCAGTTAAATATTTCTCCAAGCCTTCACAAGTCTCCTCTACTTCATTGTAGTTTTATATTTTATCAGAGAGCCATGCTTGTTTGTTTGGAAGCAAACAGCATTTCTCTCTGGTCTAATTACTTAGGTGTCCTTACGTGGCCAGGCTAATATGCTGGTAAGATCTAGCTAGTCCCACGATGATTGTGATAGCATGGGAGAATATTTATACCAGCTAGTACAGCATACATGGTCGGATAAACTGCCACATTTAGACTACCCCCTTATCTACGGAGTGATTTGCGGGAGGCAATCCAGAGCAGATGCAGCGGCCCTTAGGAGTCCTGCAACAAGCTCTCTCCAGTGCAGTCACAAAAATTTCAATACTCCTTCATCCCTCCTCCCTCACTTCATTCCCAAATGTCAACGGAGCGTATGTTAAACAGTGTGGAGGATATATTTATTCCCATAGAAGGAATATTCATACATGTTCAGAATAGTAATTTTCAATTACTTGAAAACACTGTGAACAAGTAAATACCTAAAGGCAAGAAAGGTAACTACAAAGATACAGTATTCAAAAGTACAATTGCTTTGGTTTCAGAAAAGAAGCAATTTGATTTTATTCATTAAGAGTAGAACACAGCAGGGTTTACTTTTTATAATAAACATATAAATTGTCAATATAGCTCAGATATCAGGTGTATTTATAAGTAAATTATATAATCCATTATATGCATGCTCTTTTATAAAATTATATATTTGATATAAAATTTAAATAAAATTATAAATATAATTTTATATAATCCATTATATGAATATTCTTTTTATAGTTATATGTCTAATATTTCTCTTCAACTCCACTGTTCTCCCTGCATTAACATATGCCTCAGAGACCTGGGCCCTATGAAAGCAGGATGAGAATGCTATTTGGGTCTCCCAAAGAGGAATCGAAAGAGCTATGCTTGGAATATTATGCCTCACTCAAGTGACAGAAGGAATCCAGAGTTCCAATCTCAGTTGACGATCGAGAGACAGGGAAGCAGTCTCATTTGCCAACCAACCGGATCCCACGGGATGTCAAGGTCATGTGGGTGCCCACCTACAAAATGATCAGACTTCTTCAAGACTCTGAATGAACTGTTTGAGGCTCTTTGTATTCCTGGAGCAAGCAGATGCCTATCATGCTACACTGGCACATGATAGGATCAAATGGAGATGTTACTGGTGCCTGCTCGAGCAAATTGACCAATAATGAGATGTCAAGTGATCAAGTGATGTTTAATATTATATTTTAGCTATTACATATTTATTATGCATTTAACTATTTCATACACCAACTGATTTTATCATTATTCATGTAAATGAAATATTTGTTTCTTTATTATTTGCTAGGTGTAGAACAAAACTCAGAAATCTACCAGAAATATCAAGACAATATGAAGAATATGGGAGGGGTGATGCTTAGCGTTTTTGTTCCTGATTAAGATATCTCCTCAAATTAAACAGATTTTTACCAAAGTATGAATTAATGCATTGAATGGAATATACATAAAAGGAAAGAAAGGTCAATTTTGCTTTAAAATTATTTAAATTATGTGCAAATGAGAATCCACGCAGTGTTATTGCTAGAATCAGTGTCAGATGAGAAATAGTTAAAGGAAACAAATTGTATTCTGAGAAAAAGGGGACTAATGAGTGACAAAATTAAAGAAATTCAGAACATTTAAATTATTCCTGGAAAAGGCAAAATAATATTTTGTTTTTTTTATTTTTTGTTAGACACAAACTACCTGCTGAATACTGCAGTTACTCAGCTCAGCCTCTTGCTGGCAACTTTAGGTTGTGTTGCACATTAAAGAGAAACCAAGATAAAGGTCGAGGAGGTCGGTTATCAGGAAGATGGCTGAGGACTGTGGAATCATATTGAGTAGTAATGATAATCTAGCCGTTTATGATGTTGCTACTGAATGTTATTTAAAGTAGTGATGGTAACAACAACAGGACAGTAATAATTTTATTCTTCTAGGTACTTTAAAATAAATGTACCTAGGAAATATATGTATTTCAAAATAAAATAAATTACCATAGTAACAATGCAACAGCTGTCTGTGTTTATATATATATGTATATATATATTCATATATATATATATCACTTGTATCACTTGTCTCCCCATTGTTCATTGGAAGACATCTATTTGCTCAAGCAAATCATGCTCAAGTGGGCACCAGTAACATCTCCATACATCCTGTCACATGCTAGTGTAGCCCAAGGGCATCTGCTTGTTCCAGGAACAGGAAGATCCTCAAACCATTCCTTCAGGTCATGGGAATGAAGTCTATAGTTATTACTGTTTTTGGTATATCAAATACTACATGGGTAGCTTGCCAGGCTCTGCCATGCAAGTGGGATTCTCTTGTAGTAGCCTCTCATCTTGTGCATCTATTGAAAACTGCGTGGCCACTTTGTGGCCGTGCAAGACGGGAAAGATCAGCTTTTCTACTGGGTGGAGCTCTGATGAAGTGTGGAGTCCAGATGTTGAAAATTGCAGCCCCCATGGTGTGGGGGTTTCTCTGGCTTCTTTTGAGGTATGTGTGTGTCTGTGTGTGTGTGTGTGTGTGTTATGAATTGGTGTTATATATGTATGTATGTTATATATGTATTGGTGTTATATATATATGTATATGCACAATTCTATACACATGTATTTCCATATATACACAAAACATGTTTATATATACACAACAGTAATATTAATGAAAAAAATAATTCATAACACATGTCTCTTAATGCTTTTTAAAAAAAATTAGGGAATCATTTACTGGTAACTTACTTTTCTGGAGACTTATAAATGTTCTTATTTTGAAATAAAAGAAAATTGTATAACGTTTGCATATTTTTTTTGTTAAAATCTTTGTAGTCGCTCATTGCAGACAGGGTATTTTATAGCATATTGACTATTTGTTGGATGCCAGGTTTAGCTAGTTTGGGACCTTTGCTGTTTTGCCCACTCAGAGCTTAACCTACTTAAGCCAAGGTTCATTCTAATGAGATTTCTCTTCTATGTAAACACTACTAGAGGGTGTGGCAGTTACAGAAGTCACCTTGACTCTGAGTAACTTCTGACTTATACATCTACTAAGCCTTATATGTTTTCTAGATTGGGCACAACTCCTCTTTATACCCACTGCACCCAGCATGGGACAGTTAGAATTTACCAGAAGACTACCACCCTGGCTATGTTGAGACTACAGAAAGATTATAGGAAGGATCATGCTAGTTTGTTCTCAAGCAGGCGAGTGTGACCTTTCAGTATACAGAGAACAAGATACTCAGAATTACCCTGGTGCAAATAATAAATAAGAAGGATCCTATGGGTACCATCTAGATAACATGAAGCTCATGAAATGAAGATGTATTACTTTATACCAGATCTCTCTCTCTCTCTCTCTCTCTCTCTCTCTCTCTCTCTCTCTCTCTCTCCAGTGTTTTACATAAGAAATAATCTCAGTAGAAGGGATTAGTCCTTGGCTAACTTTTGTTTATACCTGTAATAGGGTGTGGCACCGACCTTCTACACTCTGTTTAAGGTTCTTTGTTGACAGGACCCTCCCTGGATTACTTTGGTGTATATAAGGGGACTGACTTGAGGCCCCTTGGCCTTTTGCTCCTTCTTTTGGGTAGGACTCCTCTCAGGTGAGATTCTCTCTTTTTGGTGGGAGACTTAGCTCTTTGTATGGTCTAAGTTCTGATCAGAGCTAGAGTTCTTTCATTATATTGGATTGCGGTGGTAGAGCTTTTGTACTATTGATAGCCTTTTTGGAACTGCGCGGACTTGTGAGTTTTCATTCGTTTCCCCAGCGTCTTCAGAGGTAGAAGAGAACTTCTGTCCTGACACTGTTGGGGACTTCAGCAGCATCCCCAACAACTATTATATAAATGATTGTTTATATATATATATATATATATATATATATATATATATATATATATATATATATAATCAAAATCATTTGCGTTTTTATCTATTTCTACCACTGTCCTACAGTTTCCTTATACTCCTATACTATAGAGTATAATCAACTGCAATTTTATTTTCTTTTGTCAAAGACTTATGAAAGTAAAGTTATATCATCTATCCAGTTGAGTTGGATAGCACCATCTTATAAGAATAAAGAGGCAAACGCATATTAAGTTTTCTATGGGCTGTGTACTAACATTGCTTATTGAAATGAAAGTTCAAGTACAATATCCTTCCCTTTTTTTCTAAAAATCATTTTTATTGTGGGACCAAGTGATGGTCAGTTACCCACATGCCATTCCTGGTGATTTTTATCTTAATTTAACAGGGCCAGAATAACCTGGACCACCCAGTAGTGCATGAAGGACCATGACAGGCTGGGGATGGAACTGATTGGTTTTGGCTGTCCTATGTGATCTCTTGCCCAATAATATATTCTTGGCTCCTACCATCCTGAGCCCTCCATTTTGTTTCTTATTCCACTCATTTTATTCATCAGTATGTTCTTTAGATTCTACTAAGTATATTCTAAAGGCCTTCGATTATCTTGTTTTTGGCATATCAAATATGACACGGGTAGCTTGCCAGGCTCTGCCATGCCAGTGGGATACTCTTGTAGTAGCCTCTCATCTCGTGCATTTATTGAAATACACAATCTTCACAATTATGCCTTTGGTCCAACCATCGTCATCTAAATTTTGTTCTAACAACTGCTCTAGCTTCTGCTCTTATCAGATCAATCTTATGAAGCGATTCTGGTTCTGCTAAATATAATCCAATCATCCTCCCTCCCGCAAGCAGAAAGCAAAGTATTTTAGGGCCGGAGCAATAGCCCAGCGGGTAGGGCATTTACCTTGCATGGGGCGGCCCATGCCAGTCCGGGTTCGATCCCCGGCATCCCATATGGTCCCCCAAACACCGCCAGGAGTAATTCCTGAGTGCAGAGCCAGGAGAAACCCCTGAGCATTGCCAGGTGTGACCCCAAAAAGGAAAAAAAAAGTATTTTATTAATGTGAATTATTACGCATCAATATTCTTGTCTAAAACACTGCAGTATCTTAGAAAAAATCATATATTTATATATATATATATATATATGTTTATTTTTTTTTCTCTGCTGACTGCTGACTTGGTTCTAACTTAAAAGTTAGTAGTACTCTATCATTTGAGGGTGGTGGAGGCTATAGTTTCCTTTCGTACTTGCAGGTCAGTTTTCTTAGGTTTATATAATGATAAGCAGATCCCATCAGTTGTCACCAGATATATCAGTATTTTGTTTTTATTTCCAAAAATTTTGCATCCTTTGATCAAATCACTTGCACTCGTGCAGATACCAACTGGAGCAATTTCCTTACGCAAATGATTCTACTTTCAGAGAAGCCACTATTTTGTCAATTTTGAAATTTAGAACAAGCTCTAATTCTAGGTCTCTGCCTTGTGTTCATGGAATACCTCAAACTAAATTTTTATTTTCATGACTTTTCTTCCTTTTCTGGACTCTGTCTCGTCTCCAAATTGTTAGCGGTTTTCACTGCTCTCATTTGAGTAGCCACATGATTATGGGAACCTACAAATGGGGAGGAAAACCAGTTATTAAGATGGGCTTGTGGAGTTAGGAACAACTTATTAACTGCTGGGTGTGGTCCCCCATGAACCTGGCAAGCTCAGACTCATAATCTTCCTGAATTTACCCTGGGGAAGAGGCTTAGTTAGCAGTTCTTTAAAGAGGCCCAGATTCTGTGCCAGGTGTTTTCCTTGTAAAACAGCTGACCAACTTTACTCACTGCAATCAGTCTTGCATGCATCCCACAAGGGAAAGTCGGTGACCCACTTCAGTTACAAATGTTGGAAACTTTCCTTGAGACTTAAAAGGGTTCTGGGATAAGGGAAATACCAAGTAACTGAGTTTTTAGGTAGTTGCTTTTATTTTCTTTTTATTCATTATGTTCAATTTTAGTCACTTAAAGAATGAACTAATGGCATTTAATCACATAGTTTGTGTGATCATTTTTATTAGCCAAAGAGAAACTATGCTTTTCAGAAGTCAATTACCATTTTCATTTCCCAGTAAAGCCAGGAAGTCATAGATTTTCCTTCTTTCTCTATGAATCTATTCTTCTTTAATTGAAAATTTATTTATATTTTAATTCATTATGTTATTTATTTTTTGAAATAAATATAGATCGATTTTTTGTCTAACTTGTCCCATTATTTTGTGCCAGTAGTTCATATACTTTATTCATTTTTATGGTTGAATAATATTCTTCTGGATGCTATATTTTATATAGTTGTTCTTTTGTTGATGTATATTTGTGTTATATTTAGCTGTGTTGTGAATAGTAATGCTATGATATTTGTGTACAAGTTTTTTGTGGAAATTTCTGTCTTTGATTTCTCAAGTCTTTGCATACCTATATTTTGAGTTTCTGGACTCATGCTTAGGTGGGTGAAGAACTACCAAACTACCTCCCCAAAAGCTGAAAAATTTACTATTCAATTAGGACATAGGAAGGTGAGTTTTTGAGAAATTTGAGTGCTATGATAAAGGTGTCTGCTCCTAAAAGTAAAATGTTATAGGGCATTTGAACAGTAGCAAAAATATAAAGACTCTCACACTTTTAAAATGAGGCAAATCTCTCTTTTTCTCCTTTTGTCATGCCCCTTAAGCACGGGAATGGAACATGATAATGACTCATCTTGACTCTTATTCCTGAAAGTTCTTAAACTTATCCTAGTACCTGCACAAGCATATATGCATAGTATTTAACTTAGTCCCAGTTTAATTTTATAGCAATACAAATTTACTTTTTTTATTACAGAGCTTGACTTAGCTTGGGTATACCCAATTCTGTGATATTAAAGATCAATTCTTGCCACTGAAAAGTAAAATGGTCTCTATGGGTCAACAACATTGAAACCTGTTCATTATACTTAATATTTTACACATAAAAATTTAAAAATTGAAAAGTCAAATTGCAAACTACTGTTCTTCTAAATCTGGTTCTTCTCATTGTTCCTTTGGATCCTAAGATATAAACACCACGACATTGGGGAATGGCCAGTGGTATGATCCACTCGTCCTGTCAGAGTCCCACCATCAGGCAAGTCAGGGGATCAGATGTTTATATATAACCTGCCTGTGTTTGATCCCCGGCACCACACATGTCCCCAGAGCCTGCAGAGCTAAAAGTAATGTCTGAGCCTGAGTGTGGCTCAAAATAGCAAACAGATGTTTTTTGGAGTTAGGTTTGCAGCCACTCTGGTGCTGACTTCAGTCTTCAACATCGGTTCTGCCTCTAACTAGCTTAGTTCCAGCTGAAGGATAAGAGGGATTAAAAGGTCTCTCTCAGGAATTTACAAGGGCGGCACATAGCACAGCAGCCTGGAGAAAATTGACTGGAAGTCAAGCACCTGAAAGCAACTGGCTACAAAGGCCACACATAACAGTGCCCCCTATAAAACGCAAATATCACAGCCAGCTGTTGTGGAGCATAATGGGTCCACTACCTGGTCAAAGAGATAGAATAGCTGGAGAGGCAGTTACCTTGCATGGGGTGATCCCTGTTTGATTCCCACAACCTCATATGGTCCACCTTGGTGCAGAGCAAGAAAAAGCCCTGACCACAGCTGGATGTGTGTTCAAGAAAACAGAACAAAACACAAGATTACAGAACAAAACAAAACACAAGATCACAGAACTTTTTTTTTTTTTCTTTTTTTATGATACCACTGTGAGATACACAATTACAAGATGTTCATAATTGGGTCTCATTCATACAGTGCTCCAGCACCCGTCCCTCCACCAGTGCCCCATTCCCACCACCAATGTACCCACATTCCCTCCCACCCACTCCCAGGCTACCTCTATAGCAGGCATTTTTTATTTTCCTCTTTCTCTCTCTCTCTGTATCTCTCTTTTCTTACACATTATGGCTTTCCCTATGGACATTTAGGGCTTATCATGTGTCTTTGTGTATATTCAATGCTGAGTTCTAGTCTGGCATTACCATTTCCCACATTAGTAGAAAACTGGTATATATTTATATCCCATTAATGAATTCAGTCATTATATGTCTGTCCTTTTCCTTCTGACTAATTACACTCAGCATGATAATCTCCATGTCCATCCATTTGCAGGTAAATTTCATGACTTAGTCTTTTCTAACAGCTGCATAGTATTCCATTGTGTAGATATACTATAGTTTCTTTAGCCAGTCTTCTGTTCTCAGGCATTTAGGTTGTTTCCATATTCTGGCTTTTGTGAATAGAGTTGCAATGAATATAGAAGTTCAGATAGTGTTTCTGATGTTTGTTTTTTTTTGGTCTCCAGGGTATATTCCAAAAATAAGAAATTTAAATGGCCAAAAGGCATAAGAAAAAGTGCTCTTCATCACTAGTCATCAAAATTAATGGGAGGGTTTCTCATGCACATAATTCTAGCAGCACACCCAACAGTGTACCCCTTCCCTCTCACAAGGACCACAAGACTTCTCCCACCCAAGCCACTCCTACCCCAACTCAGTTCTGTGGATCTGTTCTCCCATTATGTGGCCTTTAGACCTTTGTTTCTACCTTGATAACTATCTATGAGTTCCACATAGATACGAGATTGATCTGTATCTATTAATTTCCTTCTGACCAACTTCATCCAGCATACTATCCTCATGTTGCATCCACGTTGCTGCAAATTGCATGGTTTTGTTTTTTCATAGAGTTGCATAGTATTCTTTTATGTATGTATACCACAACTTATTGATCCATGCATCTGTAGTTTGGGTTATTTCCATATCTCAGCTATTTACAAAGTGTAGTGATAAATATATGTATATATCTATATATCTACATATATATATATATCACTTGATCACTTGACTTCCTGTGGATCATCAATTTCTCCAGCGAGCACCAGTAACATCTCAGTATGTCCTGTTACATGCGAGATAGCCCAAGGGCATCTGCCCACTCCAGGACCATTTAAAGAGCCTCAAACCATTCCATCAAGTCATGGGAATGAGGTCTGTAATTGTTACTGGTATTTGGCATGTCAAATATGACATCGGTAGCTTGCCAGGCTTTGCTGTGCAGGTGGGATAAGCTTCTAGTCACCTCAAGACTCGAGCATTTATTGATGAACCACAGGGCGCAAGAGGCCGCACCAGCCAGGCTGCAATCAGCTCTTCTGCTGGGTAAATTCTGACGAGAGGAGAGTCCTGATGTGGAAAATGGCAGTCTTCATGGTGTGGGGGTTCCTCTGGCTTCTTGCGAGGCTCTGCTAGGGTGGCAGGCTAGGGCTAGAACCCGCCATCCCTCCTGGATGCCTCGTGATCAGCTGGGCACAGGGAGAGCAAGTAGCAGCCTGCCCTGTGTGTGTGAGTCTCTGGATCGGCATATCTGGTCCGGGCTTGGAAAAAACTGCTGCAGGGGTGCGCCAGTGAAGAGCTGGGCTGCAATCAGCTCTTCTGCTGGGTGAAGTTCTGACGAGAGGGGAGTCTGGATGTGGAAAATGGCGGCCTTCTGGTGTGGGAGTTCCTCTGGCTTCTTGCGAGACTCTGCTGGGGTGGCAGGTAGGACTAGAACCCACCATCCCTCCTGGGCTCCTCGTGATCATCTGGGTTAGGGTAATATATATATATATATATATATATATATATATATATATATATATATATATATATTAATGTATAAAATTTATTTATTTTTTTTTTGCTTTTTGGGTCACACCCGGCAATGCTCAGGGGTTTCTCCTGGCTCTGCACTCAGGAATTACTCCTGGCGGTGCTCGGGGACCATATGGGATGCCGGGGATCAAACCCAGGCCGGCATGGCCGGCCGCGTGCAAGGCAAACACCTTACCCGCTAGGCTATCACTCCGGCCCCTGTATGTATAAAATTTCTAATTAAAGTCTTTATATTTTAGGAATAGATAGATGAGTGTTTAAATCTTCATTTACATATAAAATATTTATATATGTGAAGGCAGAGAATTTTAATGTAAATCAAATGTCTTAATTTTCATCTGTGTACCTTTGTAACAACTATAAATGCACCTGCTCAATTTTTCTGGACCATACCAGCATTTGTATTTTTCAAAAGTAGCAGAATTTCTTATTGATGTTTTCTAATGGCTTTTCAGCAGTTTTGCTCTACAGTAAATTCTACCTATTCACTGTACTTTTTTAATGATTTTTTTCTCCATGCAAGTACACAGGGTTTTGTTGTTATTGTTTGGTTTTTCCTACACACAGCAGTTTCAGAGATTACTTCTGGCTCTGTCTGTGCTCAGGAATTATTCCTAGAAGGACTCTAGGTAACATATGCAGTGCCAAGGATGGAATCTGGGTAAGCAGCATGTAGGAAAGTTCCTTCCTTCCTTCCTTTCCTTCCTTCCTTCCTTCCTTCCTTCCTTCCTTCCTTCCTTCCTTCCTTCCTTCCTTCCTTCCTTCCTTCCTTCCTTCCTTCCTTCCTTCCTTCCTTCCTTCCTTCCTTCTTTCCTTCCTTCCTCCTTCCTTCCTTCCTTCCTTCCTTCCTTCTTTCTTTCCTTCCTTCCTCCTTCCTTCCTTCCTTCCTTCCTTCCTTCCTTCCTTCCTTCCTTCCTTCCTTCCTTCCTTCCTTCCTTCCTTCCTTCCTTCCTTCCTTTCATTCTTGCTTTATTGCTTTCATTCTTGCTTTATTGCTTTCTTTCTTGCTTGCTTTCGTCCTTCCTTCCCTCTTCTTTTGCACATTCTTTTTATTTCTTCCCCATTCCCCAATTAATAGGTTAATATCTTTTATTTTGTCAGAATTAAGATAATTAAAATTTAGTATCACCCAGTTTGCTGTACCTCTAATTGGGTTCTATGACAGATAATTATGTTTTGTGTTCACTAATAAACCAACAAATTATTGAATAAAATTGTGATGTAATGTCCTTTGAATTATTAAAAAATCTACTATCATCCATGAGATACAATTTTATGCCTCGAAGAGTCATAGTAAAGGGGAACATGAACATAAAGGAGGTAAATAATGTGCTTCCTATTTAAGAAAACAAAATAATGAGGGCACACAACAACTACCAAATGAAATGTAAACAGCTTTAGAAATGGACCATTGCATAGAATTTCACATCCTTCTGTGTGATTTTTGTGGTGTTATTTAATAACAGATGCAAAAGAAATGAATAAGACACTATGGTTAAATTGCACTTTTTTTTCCCTTAAGAGATAGTTCCCACCATTTGTTGTATATATTGATTGAAAATAATTTGAAAATTACTCCATCTGTCAATGAAACACAGACACCTCTGGAGTGAAACCAAACAAACAAACAGATGTTTTAATGCTCAGAGCTTTACCAGACAAATCGTCTTCCATAACATGGTTCTGCTTTTATACTTTTCCAAAATAACAACTCATTCAGGGGAAAATCCTGCAAACTTCTGTAAACATAAATGTTATTTATAAGGAGATTTATAAGAAGGCTGTAGCCCAACTGTTTCCAAGCTGAGGAATTGCCAAATATTAAAAGATTTTGACACGTGTGTGTGTGTGTGTGTGTGTGTGTGTGTATGTTTGGTGAACTCAGAATTATTTGTATTTGTTGTCAAAGTTGAAATCAGGTTTGAGTTCAGTAGAAGTCTCACATACAGAGAATATTTATATCTTTATTTTTGTTTCGTTTAATATTTTTAAAGTAGGGGGTAATGTTTGTGGTGCTTTGGTACTCTAGGCAACCACTCCAGATTATTCTTGGCTTAGTAGTTTAGTTAGACAGCTTGGTGCTACAGCACTGCTCCAGCCATTGGTGCTGAAGGCCACCGGGGTCATGTCTAATGTCCCTGGTTAAGGGCATGTGGTATAGTGGATCTAACTCAGACCCTGGAGCATGTGAAGAATGAAGAATGTGTTATGTCTACTTCTTTACTATCTCACCTGTCCAGGACTATGAAAATGAAAAAATAATTGATATGATGCTTGTCACACCAAATTTACAAGTTATTTGTTATTTTAAATCATGGAGCATTTTGCTAGGTTTGTTATGGATGATCCTTAATTAATGCATATTCAGCTCCAGTCACTTTGGATAGTAAATGAGTGTTCACATAGATTTCCTAGAAATGACAACACTGCAATCACCATGATTTATTCAAATAACAACCAGGATCCAGCATCAGTTGTCAATGACGTTCAATTACTCTGACGATACCTTAAAGTTAGTATACGCCTGCAGGAAACAGCAGTCCTAAGCCGCTCACTTCCCAGCAGCTGTCAGCTAAGGTCTTGTCAGGAGGAGTGGCATATTCAAGCTAGATATGAAGAGGAGCCTGATAGAGGATTATTTTAAAAGTTAGGGATCAAGGACAGGAGAGGTGGTATTAGGGTTAAGGTGCATGTCTTGCATGCAGCCACCCTGGTTCACTTCATGGTTCTTGCAGCATGACCAGGGTCCCTGTGCATCACCGGAGCATGAAGCAGGAACAGCAGTTAACACCTCCAGGTTTTTTATCAAATATCAGAAAAAAAATATTGGGGGGGTGTCAGGGAGCTCTGCTGGAGTCCCCAACAGTGCCGGGAAGCGAAGTTCCCTTCTACCTCCAAAGCCGGCAGGGAATGGATGAGGACTCAGGAATCCAATGCAGTTTTAAAAGGCTTTACTTATCACAGGTTCAGGCATACAAGTCAGCAATAGGAAAAACCCTGTGCTTAGGATTCCCAGCTAGAACCCCAGACCTGTGTAGGCCAAGATGGCAGCCACCACGTGTTAAGGCCCTGTAAAAGGAGAAGAAGACAAGACTCCCAAGAAGAGTGAGAGCTCACAAAGAGAGAGCCAAAAAAAAGCTTGAGAGAGAGGAAGCAGGCTAGTATTATACCCCTGCAACTTGGACCTCCCTCCCACTGTTATGGAAAGCAGGGAGGGTCAAATGCCCTTAGGTAATCCCTCCCAGCACCTCACCTAGGCCCTTTTGTATGCTAATGTTTTGAGCCAAGATCTGCCTGGAAATGCCTTTATAGGGTAGAGAAGGGGGTTTCTGAGATGGCATGTCTCTGTACCAAAGACTAATACTAATGCCAGTTAAATATTTCTCCAAGCCTTCACGAGTCTCTTCTACTTCATGGTAGTTTTGTATTTTAGTTGCCTTTGAGTATATCAGGGGAGCCATGCTTGTTTGCTTGGAGGCAAACAGCATTTCTCTCTGGTCTAATTACTTAGGGATCCTACGTGGCCAGGCAAATATGCTGGTAAGATCTAGCTAGTCCCATGATGATTGTGGTAGCATGGGAGAATATTTATACCAGCCAGTACAGAATACATGGTCAGATAAGACTGCCACATTCAGACTCTGCCCCTATCTATGAAGTGACCTGCAGGAGGCAATCCAGGGCAGATGCAGAGGCCTAGGCTTTTAGGTGTCCTGCAAAAGGGGGGTGGGGGAGGAAGAGAGCCCAGAAGAAAAGTGATGCTGAATTATCCTGGGGTTAACAAATATGACAGAGTAGTTACCCCTCTATGACTGAAGGGATACAGCGAGGGTATTATTATAGAAGTTAGAGGGGTCACTGCAGGAATGACCTTAGGGATTAGACCTTTGGTTTCAGACATAATCTTGCCTGAAAAGAACTAGGGGTAAAAATTTTGTCACATTTTCTCTATATTTATTCTTTCCCCTGCTCTGCCAGTGTTGCAAATTAGCCAGACTCCGGCAAGCCTCTGGGAAAGGAGCCTGCTGCTGAAACCCCTGTAGCTCAGCCTCCTGGACGAAGCACACAGGCAAGAGCAAACAAGGCAGTCAGCATCGTAGACCCTGAGAATTTAGCCGGTAGTTGGATGTTCAAATCACTGTTGGCTTTGCTCAAGCCTAGATCTTCGCCACTCAACTAGATGATGCAGAATTCTGGTCCCATTAGGCATAATTTCAGCAGCTGGATCCAGGAAAATGACTTTCTGAGGAAAATCCTGGCTTTTGCCTGCAGATCCATTTCTTTGTGGAGATAGGATAGACTCACTAGTCAAAAATACCCCTGGCTTTGTGACTGTTAAGGCATTAATTCTCCAGGATATGAAAACAATTTGATCCAAACTTAGTGATGCTTTTATCTTGAGAAGAGCCAGATTGTAAGCCCACAGTGAATCAAGCAGCAGGTTATAAAAGGACCACAATTTGGGATCACACAGTTTGCCTGGTTTCCAAGATAGGTTCCATGTCAGATTCTGTGTTTTGTGTTCTTCAGCCCTGTGGAGCATTGGAACACCTTGCACCCCTAACCCCCCCAAAATGTTTGTTGCTGACCTTGAGGGAAAACCCTTGAGAAAGAACTGCCTCACCACGATATTCCTGTTTTCCTGCCCTAAGAAACCACAAGGAATTTGTCATTACTCAGCAATGAATAACTTACACACTACCATAGAAGACAGCTCTCTAAAGTCAAAGGACTTCTTAGAAAACTGAGGAGTCAGACTGAGTAAGGAATCTAGAAGAAGGGAAGCAGAGTGAGTTGGGAGAAAAAAGTAGATATTTTTCTAATAAATACTGGCAAGAAGATTGCCTGACTATATATGTTCAAGTAAAATATAGCTGCTAATATAGATAAAAATTTAATTTATGAGCATTGACCCTATGTAGAATTTATTCTTTGCAAAATTCTGTGGTTCACTGATTTATGTTGTTCTCTGTATTTTAGAAGGGGCAAGATACCAGGGTCAGAAGTAGAAACACATACTCAGAAGTCACACAGCGAGAAACTTGGAATGCTGAAATCATAACCCACTCCAGTCTGATTCCAAAGGCCAATTTCTTTCTCTGTTTCTGGGTGCTTGAATAAAGAAAATGAATATTGAACATGAGAGGTCACATTGGGTGATGAAGTAAGATAAATATAACTGTCAAGAGGAAAATTCTAGTCTTTTGAAAATAGAGGGGAGGATTATCTGTGGTGAAAATAAAGCCCAAATCAGCAAAGACATATGGCTAATTGAAAGAGAGAAGCTAAGCTGACCTCACTAGACAACAGAAGATATTTTGGGTGATCGTAGAGCTTACAGTGAAAGAAAGCCCATCTCTGGGCTTCTAGTCAAGGCCAGATTGAAGCATGTGAAACCTGGTGGCTCAAACCTTTTGCTATGAATTCTTTTCACCTACCCTGAGAGGACACACCAGGGAAAAAAAGTTATTCCTAAGGTAAGAAATAAATAAGATTATTGCAGAGACAGCAATCCTTGGCTTACAGCAGAGAGGAGAACAGACCTCCCGGGGTCCCACAGCCTGAGAGAGAAAGAGGTAAGGGAAACCTTTGTCATGAATGTTTTACACATGACATCATTTTCTATTTCTGAGCATTTGCTCATATCCAGCTGACACAAAAGCCACACTAAGCATAATTTTTTCCCCAGAGGAAATAGCATTGTTTCCCTGTGGGTGGCAAAAAAGATGTAAGAGTTCGTTTCTAGGTGGAGGTAGTACAGTGGGTAACGCATGTGCTTTGCGTGTGGCCTACCGAGGTTTGATTGTTTGATTCCTGGCATTCCACGCACTGCCAAGAGTAATTCCTGAGTGCAGAGACAGAATAACCACTGAGCATCTCCAGATGTGACCTCCAGCCCCCCACACACACACACAAAGCCAAAAAAGCAAAAAAAAAATTCATCTCTAATCTAAATCTTGAGGGGAAAAACTCTGTAATGGCACGCACCATTTGATTCAACTTAGTCTCCTAATTCTGCTGTGTGGAAGTGGAAGTCTCCTAACTGTGTGTAAAAGTGGAATATTATACAAGAAGGCTCTTGACTTCGTTCTAGCTCAGTGGTGAATGTGGTTTGTTGGTTTGTTATTTTTACTGTTTGTTGTTACTGTTTGTTTTGTTTTGGAGACCATACCCAAAGATGCTCAGAACATACTCTTGGCTCTGTTTTAGGGAGATCACTTCTGAAGGACTATATAGGGTGTCAGAAATTGAACCCAGGTCAGCCATGCACAAGAAAAAATACCTTCCGGTTATATTGCTCTGGCCCTTGAATCTGTTTTAAACCTCAGTAGCTAAGAAACATTAGTCCTGACCACTAAAGTGTGTGACATATTGATTTCTCTATCATTTCAGAGAGACAGAAACATCAAGAGAAATAAAGAGCACTCATCTTAGGACCATACAGCAAAAACGCTGGAAAAGTCAACTATTCTTTAGTGTGTAAGAATAGATAATAGGCAATAATATAAACTGATTTTTTTAGGTCTTAGTGACTGACTCTGCCTTAAGCCTTGGGCTTTCATGAGAATGAAGAATCTGAGGGACTGGGCAGAAAGTATAGATGCTTGCTGAGCATGAAGACAACCTGGTTAAAGTATCAGATCCACAGATGGTTCCCCAGAGCACTGCTAGGAGTCACTCTTGAGCACGGAGCAAGGAATTGATCCTAAGCACTTCTTTCTGAACTCTAAGTCCAACCAAGCAAAAACTAAAGAGGAGTCTGATATGCCTCATTTATGAATGAAATTTACTTGGAGGTATCGTTTCAGGTTTTCATGGTGGGAGACTCAGAAGAGTGACTTGAAGATGGAGGGATTATCAAAGCGATGCCAAATCTTTGTGCTATCATAGCTCAACTGAGCAACTGATGCTGGCTTCTGCTTAGACTTTCTGAAGAATGCCCCTCTGAGTGGTCAGTGTGAGGAGGAGAAAAGACAGACATTTCTGGGTTGTCAATAACTTGGAATTAACCCCAAGGCTACTCTCCAGGCTGCAGATATGCAAGACTTATGCATGCAGTAATACCAGCTGGTCTTCTAGAGGCATTTGGTATCAGAGATCAGGGAAGTCCCTGGGTACTTCTGAATTCCCAGTTTGTGTGCTTTAAACAATATAGTCAGTGTGACAAGATCTGTAAAAGGATTTCTGACTTATGCTTTCATAAAATCATATCAAGTGACCTTTGTCATTCAGAACAATACTTTTCAGTAAAATGATTAGCCAAAATCCTGCTCTCTCAGAAGGAAAATTTTAAACAGAAATATTTTAATGTGCATTTTTTATTTACTAGTTGCTTCAAAATATCTTAATTTTCTCATATGCACACAGGAAATATTATTTATATTTTTATAAAAAAAGGAAATTGAGGCCAAATAAGCTGCTTTGATAAGTTCTCATGCTTAGACAGAGGCAGAGCCAGGATTTAAGTTCAGCATGTTGGGCTCTGAAGGGCTATTATTTCTCCATACCGTGTGCCCTGTCCCCATGCATTGTGCTAGTCTTGGAAATCAAGCTGAATTCCAAACTCAATCCTCTATAATTCACCTTCTTATGTAATAAGCTGGATAGTAGGAAGAGCCATCTGCTTTGAGAGCAACATATTTGAGCTAATAGACTGGCAGGGAACAGAAGGTTTATGACTTTGCCATTTGGTCCCCCCTGATTTACTTTGCATTTACAAAATAAGAATACATAGTCCAACATGTTGATTGCACAAGTCTATTATTATCACCATTTTGAACTATGCATAGTCAGGTACACTGTGTACAAAATAAGAGATCCTTGTTAGGGGTATGATGTCAGACAGGAAGAAATATTTTTATCATTTGTTTTTAACTTCAAACTTCTAAAACACTTCGTTTGTGACTAATAAACATTATTATAGTATTGAGATCAATAAAGATAAAAATAAATGAGGAAGAAAAATTTTATATTGATGAAAAGCGAGCTCGTAAGATTATACAAAAGGAAGCACATATGTGGTTTTAAAACAAAGTTTATTATGTAAATTTACTTGAAAATTTTTAAATATTTTTGGTACCAGAAAATTACTTCAGGCAGAGTCCTAAGGAATAATACTCAGGCATCTCTATATTAAAATCTCCACAGTTTTATTTATTCTGATCATTGCTTTTATTTTAGAATAACTGCTTAATAATGTATAAATGAATATATAAAGAGCTATTTGTTTAATTGGGATATAAAATATTAAAGAATAAGCTCACAAATTTTCTTTAATATAATTTTAGATTATAAAATCTAAAATTATATCTATCTAGATATTCAGTATAATTTATTATTAATAACCATTTTGAATTCCTTTCATTGGCACAAGTCCACTAGTAGAGAAACAGCAAAACTGGTATCATCAATTTAACTTTATTTAACTTGGTTTTAGAGGGAAATAAATGGTGATGCTAATGAAGTTATAAGTGTGGTCTATTACCTAGATAAATGTAATAAATAAAAAAATAATGACAAATGTAAGGTTTTGGTTTTCAGGAGCTTGCATAGAAGCCACCAAATATCTCAAAAATCTCCAGAAGTCCCTATTCATTTTCTCAGCTTGTAGAAGCATCATAAATAGCAGACTCCACCATTACGCTACTGTGAATTTGATACCAGGCATGTATCCCAGTAATGTATATTTTCTAGAAAGGAAGAGAGCCTTGCTCCCATTAATTTATATTTTCTAGAAAGATTTTAATTCATGCTCAAACAAGATCACTCCGGGAGATGTAATTTCTGGGAAATGTAATTTCTAGATAGTTTCCTCCTATGCAGGTATGTTGCAGGACACCTAAAAGCCTCTGCATCTGCCCTAGGTTGCCTCCCTGCAGGTCACTTCATAGATAGGGGGTTGTTTAAATGTGGCAGTTTATCTGACCATGCATTCTGTACTGGCTGGTACAAATATTCTCTCATGCTACCACAATCATTGTGGGACTAGCTAGATCTTACTAGCATATTTGCCTGGTCACATTGGATCTCTAAGTAATTAGCCCAGAGAAAAATGCTGTTTGCCTCCAAGCAAGCAAGCATGGCTCCCTGATAACTCAAAGGCAACTAAAATACAAAACTACCGTGAAGTAGAGGAGACTCTTGTGAAGGCTTGGAGAAATATTTAACTGCCATTAGTATAGTCTTTGGTACAGAGGCATGCCATCTCAGAAACCCCCTTCTCTACCCTATAAAGGCTTTTCCAGGCAGATCTTGGCTCAAGACATTAGGTGAGGTGCTGGGAGAAATTACCTGAGGGCATTTGACCCTCCCTGCCAGGGGAAGTTATATTTAGCTTACAGCTCCTTCTAACTCTGCTAGGAGCTTTGAATTAGCGCTGGGTTCTAGTAAACAACCAGAAGTTGCTACATTTCTATAAAGATATTTTCCTGTTTTCACCTCTAGGTAGCCCAGCCCAGAATGGGCCGGGCTGGGAAGTTTGGCGGGTTTCTAGCTATAAAATAACCTACAGAAAGAAGGAAGCTCTCTCTTCCCCTTTTGCCATTTCGGCTTCCCTTGGCATTTTGCTTCTCCATTCTCTCCACTCTCTGTTGGGCCTCAACACGTGGTGGCAGCCATCTTGGCCTACTCGTGGCTGGGGCCTAGCTGGGAACCCAGTGTCCGGAGGTTTTCCCTGCTCTTGGATTGTATATTGGAACGTGTGACAGTAAAGCCCTTTTTAAAACTGCATTGGATTTCTGAGTTTTCATCCATTCCCGCTTGCTTCCGAGGTAGACGGAACTCACTTCCCAGCACTGTTGGGGACCCCAGTAGCTTCCCTGACACAGGTATGCCATGGATGGTGTGGTGACAGATATTATGGCTAGAAAGGGAAAAAGTAAGAAATTATGCAGAAAATTAATATTAATTGGAGTTCATTTTGGTAAACAAATCAGATAGGCTGTTTCAACAAAAGAACAGGTTATCATAAGGAGTTCTTAAAAAAATCAAGAGCTGAAGCACTGGAGAAGAATAAAAGCAAGTATTAGAAGATATTATTACCCCCCAAATGGGCTGGTATTATTAAATACGTGTTGGTGTCTGGGAAGGGCATGGAAAGGCTGGTGGACTTCCATTGCACACCCCTTCTACATCCCCCCCCCCATGAACTGTGAACTGTAAGCTTTACCGTAGTGTTTTTAGAGTAAAGGATTCTGGCAGGCTACCTACAGTACTAGGAAAGACTGGCAGGAATAAATGAGCAAAATTTCCTCTCGCCATTCACTTTCTTTCTTTCCCAGCTCTTTCTTTTTAAAGAACTAACAGTAGGATTTCTGACAAAGGAAACTTGTTTTGCAGAACTGTCATTATAAAGCATAGGATTGAATGACCCTAATATCTGGGTTGTTGCTCAATGGATAAAGTTCAAAAATAGTAATAGAACAAACCAAAAGTATGTGGTAAAATAAGAGAATACACATTTATAAAAGCAGGCTATGAGCACTGGGTAGAAAAGAAAAATGAAGCAAAATTTTGATTCATTGGGAAAATTGTAAGACTTAGAGTAGTCTGAATAAGGAAAAGGAAAAATAAGAAAATGCATGGCAAAATAAACACAAGCAAACAAAAATATTTAACCAAAAAAATAAAGAGATAAAGAGATTGAAAAGGTGAAAAATATTACCATTTGGAAACTTCTGCAGCCTATTATAATATATATGTATATATATAATTATTAAATCTGATGAATGGAAATAAAAATGCCTGAATATTCCACAAGACTCAGTGAAATAGTGTAAAAGGATGATATACTCTTGGTATAGTCCCTTTGAAAAAAATGGATAATTATTATTGTTTACTTTTCTTAGTTTCCTGTGACCTTGACTTCTTTAAACATTAGTGTGTATTTTTTTTAATAATCTGTATCCATTAACTCCATTATCCTAGTCCTTAGAAGAGGGAGTGTGACTAAACACAGTTTTTGTTTCTCTTGATGTTTATTCATGGCATCTTGTCTTCTTGTGAACTTGTGTTCTTTGATTTTGAATTTACAGCTTAATTTTTAAGTGTATGAAGTTCCATGCTCCTGTGTTAAGGTAGCTTTTTATTTGGGGAGGGTTTGATTTTATTTCTGCTTCTTTGGAGACTTGTCACAGACTTCCAGGCTCCCCTAATATTTTAGGTTCAGGATCCAGAGTAGTAATCCAAGTAGTAGAGCCTAAACCTGTCATAGGTGAGAGCATGACTTTGAGTTTTGGCCTTATATGGTTCTATGAGCACAGCCAGATGTGGCCCTGGCCCCTGGACACTCTCCAGGGTGCTTTCCACAAAACATCTCCCCCAGGATATTTAGGCTTAGAACTAAAGCACATATTTTGCTTCACTGTGTGCTGGTTTCATGCTCAATATCTCATGTGTCATGGTGTCTTCGGGTTTTGTGCCCAAGGGCTGTCCCACCAAGCTCCCAGCTGCTCTGGTTTGAATGCTCCTCTAATTATGCCAAGTTGATCTTCATTTGTTGCTCTATAATGGCGTTGTACCCCAGTGACTTGAAGGCCAGGAATACCTGACTTTACATTGGACCATATGCAACCTGGAATGAAACTTAGCGCCTTTCACATTCTACATCAGTCAAATGACTGGAGCTCCAAGTTAACTTTTTGGTGATCCCCAAAAAATACCTCTTTCTCACTTTGAAAATCAAGTATGTTTCAAAGCGTGAGTCTTTGTTTAAGTCTATTTGTTGATATATTTCTCCCAATCAGTAGTGTGCCTTTTTATTTAATCTTTATTTCTTTTGCCATGTAAGAGCTTTTTAGTCTAATGTAGTGCCACTTGTTTATTTCTGCTTTTGTGTTCTTTGCCAATTGGTTATACTATTGGACACACATATGAAGTCAGTACTGTGGAGAGTTCTGCTTATGCTTTTCTCAGTGTATTTTATACATTGTTTAGATGATGAAGTCCATTTTTTTATAAATTTGAATTTACATTTGTATTCAGCATGAGATAGGATTATTATCAATAATTATTATCAATAATATTATTGATCATTAATAATATTATTTTGCATGTAGCTATCCAGTTTCCTTTGCATTATTTTTTGAGATGTTTCCTTGCTCCACTGTGTGCACCTCATAAAGTTTTTCATAAAGTTACTGTTCATCTATTTGAAGGTTTACTTCTGGCTTCTCTGTTCTGTTCCATTAATCTGAGAATCTGTCTTTGCTCAAGTTTCATGCAGGTCTAATTACTGTTGCTTTGTAGTAAATATTAAAGTCCAGGAACACAATGCCTACCATCGTCTTTTCCATTCATTATTATTTTGTATATTCTGGTGCCTTGTAGTTCCATTTTAGATGTATTGGTTTTATGTCCTTGAATAACCTCATGAAAATTTTGATGGGGATCATATTGCCATCACCATCTTGATACAATGGTGGTGGGTACAGTACAGCAGCATTGCGATATAAAATAATACCTTAGTATTATTGTAAACTATGCTACCACAATCAAACCTGACTGGAAAGAAAATAACCTTTATTTGTGAATACTCAGAGGAAAGAAAAGGGTTTAGGAAGCAATGTAGAGGCAGCTTCAAAAATGACCAGAATTGGCTGGAAAAGTAGTGCAGGGATTCAGATGCTTGCCTTGCACACACATGGGCCTACCACTGTGTATGGTCACCAGTGGGAAATCATCCTCCTAAAATAACACAAAGTTAGTATAGTCCTGCAGGTAAAAGAGTTTTAGTCTTTTTAGATGGAATGGATAGAATAAAACAATTTAGAGTCTTCCAGATGAAGAGAGAAAAGCTGGCAAAAATAATGTATCACTTTACTTCTATCACTTGTCTTCCTGTTGTTCATCGATTTGCTCAAGCAGGTACCAGTAACATCCCCATTCATTGGGGATGAGGTCCATTTTGTTACTGTTTTTTGGCATATTGAATAAACCACAGGTAGCTTGCCAGGCTCTGCCATGGCTCTGGGTTCATTGCAGGGGGCCCAGTCTTTTTTCTATGTCAGACCATCAACTGTCCAAAAATAATGTAGGAAGCTCCAGGCCTCGGCAGAAGGTGGAACTACAATCCCCAGAAGTCTGAGAGGAAGCGGAAATAAAGCGATATTTTGAACTCACACACCGGCCTGTCTCCACCTCAGGTATTCTCCCTGGGGTGTGCAGCTGGCCGGGCAAGCGGCCGCTCATGTGGCTGCTCATTAATACAAACACCAGGAAATTCAACACCAAGGGAAGGTAATACCCTCAAGAAAAAAGAAACAGTACACTAGAGAAATCTATCCCTGAACACTGCAACACCATGGGGGAAACAACACAGATCCCCAGTTCGAAGAACAGATGACGGAATCAACCCTGAAGACTCAAAAAAGAATGCAGATGTGCATGATGTCTCTGACAATGAATTTAGAGAAGAAATTGGTAGGATGCTTAAGGAGCTCAAGGAAAAAATGGAGCAGATGTCCAATAAAATACAGGAGAACATAAACAAAGCAGTTGAAAGGGCAGTCAATAAATTACGGGAGGAAATGAGAGAGGAAATGAGAACCATGCAAATAGAAATATCATCGCTTAAAAACTCAGTAGATGAAATGAAAAACACAATAGGGGCTCTCAACAGTAGGATGACAGCAACGGAAGTGATAATCAGTGAGACTGAAGATGAGCTGCAGAAAGCACTCAGAGAACTACATAAGATGGAAAAAGACCGGGAAATGGATCAGCAACAGAACAGAGAACAATGGGATGAAGCCATGCAGAACAACAAAAGAGGGGCAGGAAAGTAACCCCAAGGAAATGAAAACATCCTGGCTGGAAAGTTCCCGAGTTAAAGGATGAAGGTATCCAGATCCAAGAAGCCTGGCGTGTACCAGCAAGAAGAGACCCCAATAGAAAGACCCCAAGACACATCCTGGTCAAAGTAATGGATGCCATAGACAGAGACATAATTCTTCAGGCAGCAAGATCAAAGAAGGAAATTGTATACAAAGGAACATCCAGTCGACTTTCAGCAGACTTCTCAGAAGACACCCTCCAAGCCCGAAGGCAGTGGTGGGATATAGTAAAAAACTTAATGAAATGAATGCCTCAGCAAGAATTCTTTATCCGGCTAAACTCTCACTCAGATTTGAAGGACAGATATACAACTTCTTGGATAAACAACAGCTTAGGAACTTTGTAAAAATAAAAACCAACCTTAAAAGGATTGAAAGATCTACTATAAGATGAGACATAACCCAAAAGAATAACCAACCTATTCAGAAAGATGGCACAAAATCCCATGACAATAATCTCTCTCAATGTCAATGGTCTAAATGCACCAGTTAAGAGACACAGAGTGGCAAAATGGATCAAAAAATTGAATCTGACATTCTGCTGCCTTCAAGAAACACACCTGAACAATCGGAGCAAAGACAGGCTCAAACTAAAAGGCTGGAAAAAAAAATCCTTCACTCAAACAACCCAACCCAAAGGGCTGGGGTAGCCATACTGGTATCCAACAACATAGACTTCAGGCTAAAGAAGGTCAGAAGGGACAATGAAGGTCACTTCTTAATAGTCAAGGGATGCATATATCAGGAAGAAATCACTCTATTAAATATATATACACCCAAGGAGGGGCCAGCAAAATACCTAAAACAACTACTAATAGACTTCAAAGAAGACATTGACAGCAACACAATTGTAGTTGGAGACTTCAACACTACTCTATCAACCCTGGATAGATCAATTGAAACTTACCAAGGAAATACTGGCCCAAAAAGAAAAGATGGAAGAAAGAGGGCTGGTAGACATATACAGGGCATTTCATCCCCAAAAAGCTGAATACACTTTCTTCTCCAGTGCACATGGGACATACTCCAAAATAGATCACATGCTGAGCCATAAATCATACCTCCATAAAATCAAGAAGATAGAAATTGTGCCAACTATTTTTTCAGACCATGATGCACTGAAAATAGAAATTAATTGTACACAAAAACGGAGACCAATACCAAGTACCTGGAAACTAAACAGCTCCCTGCTGAACAACCAGCAAGTCATAAGAGAAATCAAAGAGGAAATCCAAAGATTCCTGGAAACAAAGGAGACTGAAGACACGAATTACCAGAATTTGTTGGATACAGCAAAAGCAGTGTTAAGAGGCAAGTTCACAGCTCTTCAAGCATTCATCAGAAAAGAAGAAAAAGGCCATCACAAACAGTCTGACCTCACAACTTAAGATCTTAGAGAGTGATCAACAAAAGGATCCCAACCTAAGCAGAAAGAAAGAAATAATAAAACTTAGAGCAGAAATCAATGAGATGGAATGTCAAAAAACAATCCAGAAGATCAACGAAACCAAAAGCTGGTTCTTTGAAAAAATAAACAAGATTGACAAACCAATTTGCAAGACTTGCAAGAAAAGGAAAAGAGAGAACCCAAATAAATAGAATCAGAAATGAAAACAGGGACATCACAACAGAAACAACAGAAATTCAAAATATCATCAGAAATTACTATGAGAGCCTGTATGCCCACGAAACAAGAGAAACTAGTAGAAATGGGCAAATTCCTGAATTCCTATAGCCTCCCAAGTCTGCAACAAGAAGATTTGGAATACCTCAGCAAAACTATCTCCATCAAGGAGATAGAATCGGTAATCAAAAGTCTCCCCAAACACAAAAGCCCAGGTACAGATGGATTCACCAGTGAATTCTACAAAACCTTTAAAGAGGACCTGCTCCCAATTCTTTCTAAGCTCTTCCGGCAAATCGAAGAAGCAGAAACATTCCCAAATAGCTTTTACGAGGCACATATCACCCTGATACCCAAAGTAGACAGAGATGTCACAAAAAAAAGGAAAACTAGAGACCAATCTCCCTGATGAATACAGATGTTAAGATCTTCAACAAAATACTAGCAAATAGAATCCAAAGAGTCATCAAAAGATTATACACCATGACCAAGTGGGATTCATCCCGGGAATGCAAGGATGGTTCAACATCCGCAAGTCAATCAACATAATACATCATATCAACAAAAAAGAAAAATAAAAACCATATGATCATATCAATAGATGCAGAGAAGGCATGTGACAAGATTCAACACCCATTCATGATGAAAGCTCTCCGTAAAATGGGGATTGAAGGAACCTTCCTCAAGATAATTCAGACCATCTACTACAAGCCAACAGTGAGCATCATTTTCAATGGGGAAAAAAACTGAAAGCCTTCCCCTTAAGATCAGGGACAAGACAAGGCTGCCCACTCTCACCACTTCAATATAGTATTGGAAGTACTTGCTATAGCAATCAGGGAAGAATAAGACATTAAGGACATCTGGATAGGAAGGGAAGAAGCCAAGTTGTCACTATTTGCAGATGACATGATATTATACCTGGAAAACCCGAAACTCTCTACCAAGAGGCTCCTAGAAATAATACATTCCTATAGTAGAGTGGCAGGGTACAAAATCAATACCCAAAAGTCAATGGCCTTCCTATATGCAAACAACGAAAGAGAAGAAAGGGACATTAAAGAAACTATCCCATTCACAATTGTGCCACAGAAAATCAAATACCTAGGAATCAGTTTGACAAAGAATGTAAAGGGTCTCTACAAAGAAAACTACAAAACGTTACTTCAGGAAATAAAAGAAGACCTGAGTAAATGGAGACACATTCCTTGCTCATGGATTGGAAGGATTAACATAATCAAAATGGTAATACTCCCTAGAGCTTTATACAGATTCAATGCGGTCCCTATAAAGATACCCATGATGTTCTTCAAAGAAATTGAACAAACACTCCTGAAATTTGTATGGAATAACAAACCCCCACGAATAGCTAAAGCAATCCTTGGGAAAAAGAAGATGGGAGGTATCACTTTCCCCAACCTCAAGCTCTACTACAGAGCAGTTGTCATTAAGACAGTGTCGTATTGGTATAGAGACAGACCCCTAGACCTATGGAATAGAACTGAATATCCTGAAACACACTCTCAAATATACAACCACTTAATCATCAATAAAGGAACAAAAAAATATTAAGTGGAGCAAAGAAAGCCTCTTCAACAAATGGTGCTGGAAAAACTGGACAGCTACATGTAAAAAAATGAACTTAGACCTCCTTTTAACGCCATGCACAAAAGTCAGATCAAAATGGATTATAGATCTCAACATCAGACATGAATCTATAAGGTACATCGAAGAAAACATAGGAGAAACGCTCTACGACATCGAAACTAAAAGTATCTTTAAAGGCGACACACCACTTACCAAGAAAATGGAAGCAAAGATTAACAAATGGGATTATATAAAATTGAAAAGCTTCTGCACCTCAAAAGAAATGGTGACCAAGATACAAAGACAATCCACAGAGTGGGAAAGGATATTCACCCAATACCCATCTGACAAGGGGTTAATATCCAGGATATATCAGGCACTGGTAGCCCTTCACAAGAAAAAAAACAGCCAACCCCATCAAAAAAATGGGGAGAAGAAATGAACAGAAGCTTCCAAAAAAGAAGAAATTCGAATGGCCAAAAGGCATATAAAAAAGTGCTCTTCATCTTTAATCATCAGGGAGATGCAAATCAAAACAATGAGGCACCATCTCACACCACAGAGACTGGCACACATCCAAAACAGCAAGAACAACCGGTGCTGGCGTGGATGTGGGGAAAAAAGGGACTCTGATCCACTGTTGGTGGGAGTGCCGACTGGTCCAGCCCTTTTTGGAAAACAATATGGGCATTCCTCTGAAAACTAGACATTGAGCTCCCATTTGATCCAGCAATAGTAATCCTGGGAATATACCCGAGAGACCGAAAAACACATAGCAGAAACGCTATCTGTACTTCTCTGCACTATTCACTATAGCTAGAATCTGGAAACAACCTAGATGCCCGAGAACAGAGGACTGGCTAAAGAAACTGTGGTTCATCTACACTATGGAATACTATGCAGCTGTCAGAAAAGATGAAATTGTGAAATTTACCTGCAAATGGATGGACATGGAGACTATATTGCTGAGTGAAATTTTCAGAAGGAAAAGGACAGATGTAGAATGACTGCATTCATTAATAGGATATAAATAGATACCAGTGTTTTACTAAGTGTGTGAAATGGTAATGGCAGATTAAAACTCACCATTGGATATGCACAAAGAGACTTAAGTGATAAACTCTAAATATCTGCAGGGCTAGCCACAATGTGTAAAAAGAAGGAGAGAGATGCAGAGACAGAGAGAGAGACAGAGAGAGAAAGAGAGGAAACAGGGCTACCTGCTGTTGAGGCAGCCTGGGGGGGGTGGGGGGGGGGTGGGGTACATTGGTGGTGGAAATGGGGCACTGGTGGAGGGGATGGGTGCTGGAATACTGTATTATCAAGAACCAATTGTGAACACCTTTGTAATTGTATGTCTCATGGTGGTATAATAAAAAATTGAAAAAAAAAGCAAAAATAATGTAGGAAATAATTTTACACTGTAATTTAAGAGTACCTGGTGATTGGCTATGTAAAATAATACCAGCCTCTATTCTTAATGTAGCCATTGAATTTTGATGTGCTTACTAACTGTCCTTAAAAGTCTCTGTTAGTATAAACAATGGTTCACACATTGGGAGTCTGGGGAGGGAAATCATATTGTATTCAATAAATGGCCAGCCTGGGAGCTTTCTTGTGGCTTCCCAAACAACCCCCAAAGCGTGGAGAATCCTTGTGTGTTTTCTCATTCTCTGTGCCTGACCCCCACTGGACAGAGGTTGGAGGTGACAATCTAATTTGATTAGTGTGGTAAATTGACACATTTCCTGGAGAACTGCCAAGTGTTCTGAGCACAGAGCATGGAGTAATCCCTGAATATACCAGGAAAGGTCTCAGATGAAGATAAAGTCAAACCTAAAATACAGAATCACCGGAATGTGATATCTTGAAAGCTGAATGGTGATTACAGTGGAGACCTATTCGATAATTATTACATAAAAATATTTCTGATACTTTTTTTGTATTTATTTATAGTATTTGTTGAAAATGTAAAAATAACAACAGTTTACTAAAATGTCTGCAACATTTAAAGAACAAGAATCCATCAGCAACAATACAATTCACTGTTCTACACCAACTTAAGACTGTTCTCAGTGATAATGCTAGTGCTCTAGAGAACAGCAGAGCCATAACAGGAGACATGCCCAGATTGAGCGAGGTAGGAAAGGAGGAAAATGGTGAATGACATATGGGAGTCTTGCAGGATATTTTATGGAATGCATGAATATCACCATGAGATGAGATGCCTCCTGGGGATTACCATATGCAGTTGAGAGGATTTGGGGGTGAACTTACAGACTGAAAATAGAACTGGAAAATACTGTGTTTTGTGAGTATGCAAACTCCTGCATTCATGAATTATGAAACTCAGACCTAAATAGTAATCCTTATTCCCCTCTGTGTCTTGAAAACAACAAAATAAAATCTTTACTTCCCCAGCACAGGTACATAGCTCAAGCCAAAGCACATAACAAGGTCTTGAGTTAATAAGTCTCGCATTGTGCACGTCCACCCTGAGCTTCTCTGGGTGAGCCCCTGCTGATACTCAAATATCTTCGGAATATCCTCTATAAATTTTTTAAATATAAAAGCAAATAAATTTTGCTTTCTAGATAGAATTGTTCTTTAATTAGTGAACATAATGTAATATATTCATATGTTAACTTAAAGAATTGTTTTCATTATTTTTGTGTTTGGCCACATAGCCAGCAATGCTAGGTGTTAATCACTGCTCTACATTCACTAATTATTCCTGTTGTTATTCAGGGAGCTATATGGAATTTAAAGATAGAACCTGGGTTAGTTGCATACAAGACAAGTGCCCTAACTACTGTACTACCTCTTCAGCCCCCACAAGTTGATTTATCAATTATACATCTGAAAATTATATAATGCAATAACGCAATGCTACTTTGAATAAAATAACTACTAAAAATTTCTTTCAGGCTGGGGTTGGGTGAGGGAGTGTTTGGATGTGGATGGTGGGAATGGGGGAACTGGTGGAGGGATGGGTGCTGGAACACTGTATGACAGAGACCCAATTATGAACATCCTTGTAATTCTATATCTCACAGTGGTATAATAAAAATTAAGGAGAAAGAATTTCTTCCATATGTTTCTAATTTTTGCCCTTGCCTCAATTGTATTTATTGCTCCTTGGTTTTCCAGTAACATACCATGGAGAAGCAATTTTTAAAAAATGGAGCTGTAGTGCTTAAAAACATTAGCTCCACTCTTATGGGGGACAACTTATTTCAAAGGTGTGATCTTTTTACTGTAAGATCAGACCCACTGAGGTGGCAGCATTACAAAGATGACTGTTAAATTCTTATCTTTGGGTCAGGATATTAAAATGCCATGTAATTGGAGGTCCTGGTTAGAAGTGTGAATAATGGTTCCATTGAAAATGCACTTAGTAGAAAATAAGTAAGCAGCAAGCCAGGAGGGTTTGTATAATTTCACTCAATTCTATGTTCTACCCAATTTACCTGGAAAAAAAATAAATTATGTTTGAATCAGTTGCAATATTTCTGGCTGCATTTCATAAAAATGGATTATATGTCACAGTTTTTAAAGCTTTAACTCTGTATGACATAGTAACATTTTAGAAGACAGTGCTGAGACAACCTTTACAGGAGCATTAGTTGGACCGGGTATGATTTACGATGGGCTTGCCCTCTCCTAAAATATTAACTGTGTCTTTCTGTTGACTCTAAGTTGGAGTCACTGCCCAAACGGTTTCTGGAGTCGAAAGCTTTTTGTTTTGTTTTGCAGTTTTTTTGACAGTCTATTACCCTTTTCCCGTTTTGTTTTTAGTGAGCAATATCCAGCTTGCAAACCCAAGAGATTGTTTTCTATCACTTGCTTTACTACCTATTAATTTAATTTCATGGGAAAGTACTAATAACAGTAGTTGTGTTAGTTATTGTTGCTGAGAGACAGAGACAGAGACAGACAGAGAGCTGGCATGGATTGACACATAGTTCATTGTTCAGCTCAATAAAATTTTGCATTTGTGTATACCCAAATAACCTCCACCCACAGACCCCTTCCTGTTCTTTTCCTGTGAATACCCTGCTGACTCTCCCTGTGCGTAGTGAAATGTAAACATGATTCTCAATTCTCCCACTGCAGCTTGGTTTCGACTGTTTTACAACTTCTTATAAATACTCATTTAGTATGCACCACATTTTGTCTGTTTTTTTTTCAGTTTGCATTATACCTGTGAGATTCACCCAAGTTGTGTTTATTGATAGCTCTTATCCCTCCCTACCCCCACCCGTTTATTCTAGTCTATGGGCAAAGTGCAGTTGATCCATTCTAGGGAGGTTAATCATATGAGTGATTTGAATTTCTAGGATCTTTTAAATAAAGCTGCATGAACATTCTTGCACATATGACTTGGTGGCTATATGAACACCATTTCTTACTGGATCACAGAATATATAGATGCATGTAGTTTTAGTAGAAAACACACAAGCTGCTTGTAGAAGGGTTATATTTTGTTGTTATTGGTTTTAGTTGTTGTTGCTCTGTTCTGGGGCTAAACCCAACAATGTTTGGGGAGATCACGTGATGCCAGGGACTAAAGTGGGGGCGAGGTATGTGCTCCATATTTTTTAAGCCATCTCCTGACCCTAAAAGGGTAGTTTTGATGGCAGCTTTATTAGTGATTCTTTGCTTATCCTTCTAGAATCATTCTTTTTGTGGGGAATGAGATTGGGGATCAGAATGCTTAGGGATTTTAGAAGCTCTTTTGCTCAGGAATTGCTCCTGGAGGTGTTTGGGGTACATATGTACTGCCATGGATTGAACTGGGGTTGGCCGTTTGTAAGCAAGCATCTTAATGTCTGTATTATCTTTTCTGTTTTTCACCCTTTCTATTATTTCACTGTTCTACTCATTATACCCCCAATTATCCTAATGCTCTATATCCTTTGTTCTTGTTCTTTGGCTTCTGGACTCAACTATTCAACCAGTTTTTACTGATTATTCCATCCTTAGATTCCCTGCCTTGACATTGAATAAATTTTTTATCTTTATAGCATTTTTGGAATAGCCCTTCTTTCACAGCTCCAGCTCTGACTGGTTACATTTACACCTGGCTTCTTTAGATATGGCCAATGATTATAGATGCCTGTTGCCACCTATTGTTTGTAATTACTTTGGATTTTTCTATTTTAGCATGGTGCTCTTAGCTTTATTCGTATTTCTGAGAAAATAGCGATTCCATCTAAATCTAAAAACTTTGAATATACCACCTATTATTGTAAGGATTATTACTGATACAAAAAGAAATAAAGGAGATTTTGAGGTAGGTTAGAATATTTTGAGTGCACTAGGTATTCCATTTATCATGAAAGAATAGACACAGGAGATACTGCACTTAAAATAGTTATTTATGGCAATTCAAGTCAACATGCTTATTAGGTGTGGACTAGAATTCTGGATTGACCCACAAGTAGCTTTATTGATTGTGTCTCATCTATGACCCAATTTTTCATTTATAAAGTTGAGATTGGGATTCATCTATGACCCAATTTTTTTCATTTATAAAGTTGAGATCATGATTATACATATTTCCATTTAACCAGTAGCTCAACTAGTGCCATATCTCAAAGAAATTGGGTAATGAAGAAAATCAGCGTAGCCACACACATCAAAAGTGAGACAGAGGTCTTGTGATTTTATTGAAGGAATTAATTTAGTGGTGGTAGAGTTACTTAGGATAAATTACTGAGCTATTCTGAGCCTTAGAGGCAAGAGTCCAAGCAATCTCTAACTGGGATACACTACAACTAAGAAAAGCTAAATAACTCTGTTTTGGTGTTGGGAGTGGTGTTCTAGTAGAATGATTAAAACAAAGAAAGGCTGTGAGAATCAGAACTGAGTATGAATCTAACTCTGTCCTAATTGACTGTTTACACTTGAGCCAGGGACGGAAATTAGTTTTGTAGGCTGTAAAATGGGGATAGTCATTGTTATATTTTAATTTTAACTGTCATTTATGTTTTATATATGAAAGCTATGTTAACATATATTGACAAAGACGAGAGATAAATTAAAATATATTTACAAACAAGATTCTTCCTACCTGAGCTAAATGTTGGTATAAACTCTCAGGACACATAAAACTTTGGTTTAGAGTTTCAAAGACCATGGCTGTGAGGACAATGCTTTTAAGTAGGCATGGGAGAGGTAGGGAGGAAGACACACACACGGAAAGGTCATATACCAAACTGCATAGACGCAAAGTCTAGGAATGATGGAGCTGAAGACTACCATGCTTATATCTGGAATTAGGTCCTGATTCCACACTAGAAAATTAGAATATGTGTAGACCAGAAGAAATAATCTAACAAAAAATCTGTTAGAAACCTACGTTGTCCAAATTGAGCTTGTTTGCAGGATTTTGTTTTTAATAGTAGTGTTTTGACTAATTTCTCCTTTTGCAAATTAGTACTCTGTTTTCTCCATCCCTGTTTTGCTCGTCTCAAAGATACAAAGTCAGTCTGTCTTTCTGTGTTTTTACTTTCACACACGCAGCGCTCACAAACATCACACACACAGACACATGCACACACACACAAACATACACTCAGAAACTAGTCTTTCAAAGCCAGGCCCGGCATTAATTAAGCAGAATAGAAGCAAGGACAAATAGATTTCTGAGAAAGCACATTCCAGTTTGTGTGTGGGCATGCATGCTGAAGCAAAAAAGTTTCTAAGGCAGTTTTAAGGCTCTGGGAAGATTCTGATAGCACTGAAGGGTGAGGAAATAAGCAAGCAAACAATGTGCTTCTGGTATCCTGCTGGTGATTCAGAAAATTCTGATTCAAAAACAAGAATCATTTTCAAAAGTCTTTTGACAGAGCCGACAGCTCCTCAGCCGTCAGCTTCTCTCTAGAGGCCTAATGAACTCTTCCTTGTCAGGCTTTTCTGTCTAAACAAGAAATTGTTAGTTTCTCTATCTGCCACCCCACAGAGAATGCACTTGTCTTTGTTTATGCATAGCATAAATTATTACTTAATGCAAGCACTTGTTTGGGTTGATCAGTAGGTTGTTCCTGTCAAGCTACATCAATGTGATCTTTAATGTACCAATGGCTTAACAACAGAATATATGTGTAAACAGGTGGCCAGAAAGTGCTTTGCTATTGAGAAACAAATAATACTCCTAAAGAAGTCACTGGGAATGTCTTTGGGACTCACATTACTGACACACTGGTAGATAGTCCAAATATTTTATCTTGCTTTCTCAAATAATAGCAGATTGTAAGGAAGGGCAGTGACTTTGTAAAATGGCTTCAGAGAGGATGCATACTTCTTCAAATTTGTTTAATGAACCTCACTATTCTTACCCTACAATTTTCTAAATTCTTGCCCATGTCTTCTCTAATGAGATTACCATTTCCATTTTACAAGTTGGAAATCTTATTTACTTATTTAACAATGTACCTTATATTTATTTAAATTTTTTATTATACTTTGGGCTAGTTATATTAGTATCACAGCATATGACATTGTAACATTACTGCATCTCACCACCACCCAATTCCATATAGCCCTCCACCCTGGACCTATGGCATCACTAATTCAGTCACAATTTCCCTCCCCCAGGATTTGGTAATCAGTATTGTAGTCAAGGTAAAGGGTTTGTGGGCAAAGTGATTCGGGAGGACACACTGGTTGACCTCACACACTGTCTGAATTTATTGACATAACTAATATTAAATTCTTTTTTGAAAAGTAACTTTTATCACTAGATGATAAATGCAGCACCATTTTCCGGTGCAACTTTGTTGTGTGTGCTTGAAAAATATCTGTGCTAGTTTCTCTTCCCCTGGTGTTTGGCAGTATTCGCCATCTTTAGTTCTCTTTTCCTTTTTAGCATGAGTGGTCAAGTAAATGGCCCTTGGAATGATTTAACGAGGTTTGGATTCTGGCCAAATTCTTCTTGGTTCTTTTTTTTCCCACATCCATAACATTTCTCCATAATTTGATGTCTCATCAATGTGTTTAGAATTATCTCTTGCCCTTCTCTATCATGACGTTGTTTCCTTTGAAATCTTTCCAGATACCTCAATACTTTTAGTCAATTTGTCTCACAACTTTGAGGAAACTTGCTGCATTTCATGTAACTGAAATGCAAAATATCATTATCCTCCAAAATCCTCAACGTTTATTTCTGTAACCAAGGAAGGGTTATTCTCTCTCTTTCTTTCTCTCTCTATCTCTCTATCTCTACTTGTCTGCCTGTCTATCTATCTATCTATCTATCTATCTATCTATCTATCTATCTATCTATCTGTCTGTCTGTCTGTCTGTCTGTCTGTCTGTCTGTCTGTCTGTCTGTCTGTCTGTCTGTCTGTCTGTCTGTCTGTCTATCTAACTATCTATCTATCTATCTATCTATCTATCTATCTATCTATCTATCTATCTATCTATCTATCTATCTATCTACCTATCATCTGTCTATCTGTCTATCTATCTATCTATCTATCTATCTATCTATCTATCTATCTATCTATCTATCTATCTACCTATCATCTGTCTGTCTATCTGTCTGTCTATCTATCTAATCAATCAAATGAAAAAGAAAATAACAAAAGAAATCTTTATTTATGTTTTTAAACTTGAGGTTGATTTCTGCTACATACATGTTAGTTTTACTGGACTAACCTATTATAGATAATAATTATATCTATGAAACACCATTGACACAATTATTAAAGCAGCCTCAGGTGTCCATGAACCACAGTTAGAGATTTGTGGGCTACTGTGGGTCTAACAGTGTCTGCTTAGGACTGCATGTTTCTTAATCTGGCACTGTAGGCAGCCACCAGGCCCACACCCTGTGCTCCATGGAACTATGTGGTTGGGGCTTTGTAAATACATGGCACACACTTAACCCCTTTGAGTTTTTTCCTGATCCTAAAGACATTTTTTTACAGGACAGGAGAGTGAAGGATATTCTGGCAATTCTGAGCAAAAGTTCACACTTGGATAAATGAGTGTGCATTCTATTTTTATAGATGGCAAAGGCCTTTCTGGTTTGAAAAGTGAGAAGACATCAATGAGGGAAATCACAGCTGTTAGAAAAATTAAGTGAGAAGATAGCAAAAGATAGCACTAGAGTATTTCTGTATGCAAATTTGCCATAATTTTGAATGAAATCATGAGTCAAAATTTTTTAGGACAGACATAAAACAGTACAATTGACAATAAAAGAATAAAACTTGTATTTTAATTGGCATTCAAAGGATATATTTTTCCACTGAAGAACAGCACAATTAATTGCTTACTGAAGTAAGAACAACAAAAATCATCTTTGAATCATTTATCCTGTTCTCTACACAATTACATTTTTTAGATGTTTATGTATTTGGAAAGCTGTGAGCCTATATTTCAAGAGGAAATATAATCAAGGTCAAACAACAGAATAATTGATATACTATAGAGTTCAAAGCAGTTACTGCAACTAGTCATAGTAATGAGAAAATATACCTCCAATAAATGAAAGACAGAAAATTAATTAATCTATATATGATGAACTACATAATTGAATTTAAACTACAATATATTGGCTGCAAGTAGAATATAAGTGACAAAATAAATTAATAAATAAATCAATAATATAGACTATACAATCTGAGAGAGGATTGAAAGAACAGAGAACCTGAGTCCTATATATTACCACTATATATTATATAAACTCATATATATATATATACATATATATATATATATACATATATGTGTGTGTTATATTTCCACTAGCACTATCACTATTTTCCCTTTCATCATCAATTTGCTCAAGCGGGCTCCAGTAACATCTCTATATGTCCTGTCTCAAGCTAGCAGAGCCCAAGGGCATCTGCTCGCTCCAGGAACATAAAGAGCCTCAAACCATTATATTAGGTCATAGGAATGACCAAACATAATTGTTACTGGTATTTGGCATATCAAATACAACACGGGCAGCTTGCCAGGCTTTCCGTGCAGGTGGCATACTCTTGTAGTCACCTCTAAATAAAGCATATATTGATGAACCAGGGCGGCTGCAAGCGGCTGTGCAGAGCCGAGCTGTGATAGGTTCATCTGCTGGATGGAGTTCTGACGAGAGGGAGGTCCGGATGTGGAAAATGGCGGCCCCCTCATGGAGTGGGGGCATTGTCTCGTTTGTTGTGAGGCTCTGCTGGGGTGGCGGGCCAGTGCTAGAACGCCGCATTCTCCTCCCGGGCGCCTCTTGAGAGGCTGGGCACAGGGAGAGCTGGTAGCAGCTCTGCCCCATGTCTGGCTGTCTATCTATGGGAGTCTCTGGATCAGCATACCTGGGCCGGATTGAAAAAAAACTGCTGCAGGGTGGGTGTCAATGATCCGGGCTGTGATAGGCTCGTCTGCTGGATGGAGTTCTGGGCCGGATATTTCCATTACATATAATATATATAAACATATGCATATAAGTTGTATATACTTCCACTATATATATTATATATAAACTTATATGATATATTTCTACTACATATATACATATATTTATATATATAAAATCTAGGTTAAAAGTTTATATCCCAGCTTTTGCTGTGTCTATGAAAAATAATGGCCACTTCTAAACTTGGCTGATAAGCCCTTCTCAAATTTTTGTGTTTACCTACACCTTTGCCTATTTTCAACACTCAGTTCTTGTCCAGAGTGTTCATTTCTATTATTGTCATACTGGTGCCTTCTCTAACAGCCCTTTGCCCCACACACACTTCCAGCCATTGGCCAGTCCTTCTAGCTCCTGTTTTTCCTGGCTTTGGGTATTAGTCTCAAAGGGTTTTTTTCTTATATCGCCAAAATGAGTGCTATTGTATTTCTGGTCTTCTCTTTCTGATTCATTTCACTCAGCATGACACTCTCCAAGTCCATCCATTTATAAGAAAATTTCATGACTTGATTTTTCATAACAGTTACATAGTATTCCAATAAAAATTATGAAGACAGTATAAAATACACTTAGAGACCTTAAAGAATTAAGCTTCCTTCCCCCTCAGACTATGGATTACAGAACATACATTAAAGGGTTGTCATGTGTATCTTTTTGCCTCTATTTAATGCTCAGTTCTAGGTTGGCATTAGTGCCCTCGACAATTGTTAGCACACTGTTCCATTTTCTGTCTTACCTAGCCTCTGAACCTGCCATGGAGGGAGGGCTGGGGAGGGGGAGGGAACCAGGGACGTTGGTGGTGGGAGATGGGCATTGGTGGCGGGGATGGGTGCTGGAACACTGTATGACCAAAACTCAAATATGAACTTTTTAATTGTATATCTTTTTAATTGTAAAAAAAATAAAAAAATTTAAAAAAAGAATTAAGCTTCTTTTCAGAGGAATTCTTTTTATTAATTTTTTATTATACCACGATGAGACATACAATTACAAATATGTTCATAATTGGTTCTTAGTAATACAGTATTCCAGCACCCATCCCTCCACCAGTGCCCCATTTCCACCACCAATGTACCCACATCCCCTCCCACTCCACCCTCAGGCTACCCTCAATAGCAGGTATCCCATTTTTCTCTCTTTCTATCTATCTGTCTCTCTCTCTTTCTGTCTCTGTCTCTGCATCTCTCTCCCCCTCTTCTTTTTACACATTGCAGCTAGCCCTGCAGACATTTAGGGTTTATCATGTAAGTCTTTTTGTGTATTCAATGGTAAATTCTAGTCATTTCCCACATGACTAGATTTCATGTGGAAACTGAGTAGATTTCATTACCATTTCCCACACTTAGTAAAACACTGGTATATATTTTTATCCTACTAATGAATGCAGTCATTCTATATCTGTCCTTTTCCTTCTGACTAATTTCACTCCAACATGATAGTCTCCATGTCCATCCATTTGCAGGTACATTTCATAATTTCATCTTTTCTGACAGCTGCATATTATTCCATTGTGTAGATATACCACAGTTTCTTTAGCCAGTCTCCCAGAGGAATTCTTATCAAGATAATATATCCAACATCCTTCAAGAAAGAGAAAACATAGAGATAGTCTCCTAGAAAAGAAAATTTAAAAACTGATTACTCATATTCTTATGCTAAGAAAAGAGAAAAGAAAACTTTAGAAATAGAAGACAGGGTGACAGATAGACTCAGATTTCTGTGGAGTAATTAAGGAGCCTAGAAAAAAGTCTTGAAAAGGTACCAAGCATTTGTATTCTTAATTTGTATAATAAATGTGTAGTTTTATCATAGTCTGAGACTCTTGAGCAGAAAGATGCAATGCATAAGGAAGTGTTGAAGGTTAGGTCCAGGGACTGGGTGCTTGAATATAACTGCATTTTCTGTGGAGTGACATAATATTAACACTAAAAAGAGTTAGAAGAGTTAAAAGCATACATTACAATTTAAAAGCAAATATTAAAAATAACAAAAAAAAGCCAAACAGCCAATAAACATAGTAATGGTTTGTTCAAATTTGTATTATAAAACAACTTATACAGTAAAATTTCATTATTTTTTTAAATTTCAGAATACACATTTGAACCTTGAAAAAATGCATTTGAAAAGACTTAGGATGAGTACCGCTCACTTTAAGACCAAAACAGAGTATTCTTTATAATAACTTGTGTGGTGGAGCTCAAAGAATTTGGTTTTAAGTGCTAAAACAAAATCCATCTGTTTTTTCCCCAGGAAAATCTTTTGACCAGTTTTCCTTATCCCATGTTTAGTGTGCTCTTGAGTGAAGATTTCTGCCTCCATTTTATTCTCATTCACACATGAGGAGAAAATACAGAAGCTTGTGGTGGGGTAATATATGGGCATCAGTGGGAAATTAAACAAATGGAACTAAAATTATTTGATATCATGCATGAGATTTTACTTCTCATATAAATAAATAAAAATATTTATGAGCATTATTTTGAGCATCTTTTATATTGGTCCAAAATCACTGGGATCTCACCTGCAAGCTATAGGAATGATAATTAACAAATACAAACTACTTTTTTTAGTTTATATGTTTTCTATTTATATATTTTATGTATCCATATTTATATGTGTATGTTAAGAGACAGGTATCCTTTTCCATTTAAATTAAAGCAAAAAAGAAAGTTGTTATATGCTTTCATCATGGATTTGTGGCATACTTGGATTTTTATCATAAATGATTAGTTGTAAGTAGATGTATATCCAGAAGATAATCTACCAAAAAATATATTTCTCGTATGAAGTAGAGAGGAAGAAATATTCAAAATGGTAAAGGAGATAGTGAAGCCTAAATTAATACCTAAGGGACAATTATAGCTTTAAAATGAAATTATACCAGATGAAACTTCAATTCCATCTTATTCTTTGATACTGTGGCCTTAAGCAGTTACTTATACCACTAGTTTTCTGATGTTTAAGGTGAGATCAAAATAGTATTCATGCCTTAGGTTAATTTTAAGTATTAAATCAAGTAAATTACTTATGGTACTCAACAGCAATACCCAGAACACCATAAGCAATCTATAAGCGTGTGCTGTTATTATCATTATATTTTTGTCCACTTGGCTCTTTTTATCTCAATAAATTTATTTTTGATATGTTTATAAAGAAATAAATCATTTTTAGCTGGTCTCATCAAGCATCCATTAATAATGCAGATAGACAGTTTCTTGTTTCATAGTCAGAGATCCCAAATACCCAAAGCCATTTGTCCAAAAGAAAGGATAAAAATTATCAGGTTGAATTTCTTCTAAACTTCATCTGGTAGCCTCAAACCTCTTGTAATCTCAGCTTCTTCACTAGAAAACACAATTTTATTGAATATAAAAGTCTACAAAAAGTTTCTCCTTATTAAAATTATATTGAGATGGTTTTGTGTTACTATTGATATAAGTACATTCAAGAAGTAATAGAGTAACAGAATATAAGGAGGAAAAAGCAGAGAAAGAAAGAAGTGAAGGGGATGGAAGAAGACAAGAAAGGGAGCTAGAGGATCTAGACTAAACTCATGATGTGGGAGAGTGCTATAGTCATACACCTAAAGCACAGACTCCACAACACTGAAAACATGAGATCTAAGCAGCAACCACCCAATTTTTTAATGTGCCTATCAGGCATGGGAGGAGCGAGCTGGGGCCTGGAGGCGGGGGGCTGAAGGAGGATAGGAGTTTGGGTACTTGCAGAGAGAAGTTGACATTGGTGGTGAGATTGGCAGTGAAATATATATGCTTAAAACTCAACTACAAATAACTCGGTAGATTGTGGTTCTTTAATTAAAATTAAAAATTAAGAATGTGGGGCCGGAGAGATAGCCCAGCGAGTAGGGCGTTTGCCTTGCATGTGGCCAGCCCATGCCGGCCTGGGTTCCATCCCCGGCATCCCATATAGTCCCCGAGCACCTCCAGGAGTAATTCCTGAGTGCAGAGCCAGGAGAAACCCCTGAGCATTGCCTGGTGTGACCAAAAAAGAATAAATAAATAAATAAATAAATAAATAAATAAATAAATAAACAAACAAAATAAAAATAAAGAATGTGAATCTATTCATAGGTTGAATTCATACATTACTAATCCTCTTGCAGTCACATATTATGTGCATAATATATGAAAACAAGTAACATATATGAATGGAATTCCTGTGATATAATTTATAAAATGCATATAGATAGACCTTTGACAAATCATAGCGTCCGTTTACAACCATGGGTAGACATATAATCTGCCAAATTAAAGGTTTTCTTATGTATTTGGCTACTTCCACCTATTTTACATGTAAACAAATTTAATGCCCCTTGGAAGTTTACTTTATTCAAGTAAACCAATGGAAAGCCCCCAAAATTAAATGACCTGCTTCTGCCCCATTGGATCATCTGCATACCCCAGGGGGTATGCCCAAATCATAGTTTCTTAAACCAAGAGTCATGCCCCCAATGGGTGTTGTATAATTGAAAGTAGATATTGCAAATTTAAAAAAGTGTTTAAGGGGCCGGAGCGATAGCAGAGTGGGTAGGGTGTTTTGCCTTGCATGCAGCTGACCCGGGTTATATCCCCAGCATCCCATATGGTCCCCGAGTACCACCAGGAGTAATTCCTAAGTGCAGAGCCAGGAGTAACCCCTGAACATAGCCGGGTGTGACTCCCTCAAAAAAGAATAAAACATAAAAAAAGTGTTTAAACAAATTTATGATTTATTATCAGCATGTGCTTGGTTAATATCCCTATTACTCTTATACTTATATACTTTATAAGTTATAACAGGTATAATCTGGTTTTGTAAACTTTCCTTGGGTGAAAAGGGGCCATGAATGGAAGAAGTTCAAGTCCTGTGATATCTGTGATTTCACAGATATCAATATTATGTGAAACTAACTTTGAATATTTTTTTTCATTCAATTTTAAGGTTGGCTTTCTTTAAATCAATGAACAGAGTGGCATCTTGTACTCCCTACAAACCTCAATGAGCTTGGTTACCTTGTGGATATGGTCGATTGTGCTGAATCCTTTCAGGAAGCCTGCTTGCTTGCATGGTTGTCCTTCATCTAGTGTTCTGCCAATTCATTGATTTAAAGAAAACCTTTGATTCTGTGGAGACTGAAGTGGTCATCGAAGCCCTAGCCAAACACGGTGTTCAAACCCAATACATCAAGATCCTTCATGAGCTGTATTACAGATTCACCACCAGAATCTCACCATTCTATAAGGAAGTGATCATTGATATCAAAAGTGGGGTCAACAGGGTGATACCATTTCACCAAAACTCTTCGCGCCACCCTCGAGAACATCATGAGACAATTAGAATGGGAAGGAATGGGAGTGAAGATAGATGGTCTGCAACTACACCACCTCCGCTTCACTGATGACCTCATCCTAATAACACCAAACATTAGCCAAGCGGCACAAATGCTGGCTGACTTCAACCGAGAATGTGGAAAGATAGGTCTACAGCTGAATCTAAAGAAAACTATGTTTATGAAAAATGAACTAGTTCTGGAGGCCCCATTCACTCTCAATGGAAGAGACATCTCTGAATGCAGCAGTTATGTGTACCTAGGTCGAGAAGTCAACATGATGAACGAACTAAAACTTGAGCTGCGAAGGAGGGAAGAGAGTGGCATGGACTGCCTTCAAAAATATCGAAGAAATAGCCAAAAGAACAAAGAACCTCTGGCTCTGGGTACATCTCTTTGACTCCACTGTTCTCCTTGCATTAAAATACACCTTAGAGACCTGGGTCCTACGAAAGCAGGATGAGGATGCTATTCGGGTCTCCCAGAGAGAAATCGAAAGAGCTATGCTTGGAATATCACGCCTCACTCAAGTGAGAGAAGGAATCGGAGTTCTGACCTCCATCACTATTCCAGAATCAGGGATGCTGTCTCATTTGCCAAGGCATCGAAAATCAGATGGGCTGGACATGTAATGAGATTTAGAGACAACCGCTGGACTAGAGCCCTTACCGACTGGACCCCACGGGATGTCAAAAGATCACATGGCAGCCCACCTACAAGATGGTCAGACTTCTTCGTCAAGACCCTGAAGGAACGGTTTGAGGCTCTTCATATTCCTGAATCAACCAGATGCCATTGGGCTACATTGGCATGTGATAGGGTCCAACGGAAATGTTACTGGCACCCGCCGAGTGAATCGATGAATAACAGGATTCCAGTGATCAAGTGATCAAGAATTTTAAAATTGCCATTTCTTCATCTTTCCTTTACAGTTTGTCCTGATAATTATCATTGATTCATCTTTCTGTAGAATTTACTCTCTCTGCATTCCCATTCATCAGAAGACATCTCTTTTTTTCCCCTGAAGCTTCCATTTAGAAATTTACTGAGGAATCATGCTTGTTATGTGTAAAATATCCAGCAATCACCAACTGGACCTGGATAAGCATTTGATTTCAGCTGAATGAATGAACTCATATCAGAGATTTCAAGCTGGGAGCTAGAGATAGTTTCTAAGGAGTAGGTAAATAAGAACATACCGCCATGATTAAAAACCAAGGCAGTAGCGGTGAGTCACCCACAGGAACAGAAGAGAAGGAAAAGCAATCAGTAGGGAAAGAGAACAATGAAGCAGAAACAAAGGCAAAAAGGTTTGACTGGAGTCCTTGTTAACTTTTCAGCACTGGCTCATGTCTTCTTGATAACAGCTGCAATAATGTATTCATTTACTCTTGTACAACTTATCCACTGTACATTTTTAATATCTTAAAAATTTTTAAAAATTAATTTTTTAATACCAGACACTGTACCAAGCATTTTTGTATACCTTTTATTATGGAGTTTTAATTTGAAGCCTAAGCCATAACTACCACTTACCAGAAAATGGAGGACATTTAATATATTCTGACAATATCTCAGGAACACTTGGAAACTTGAGTCTGCCTCTCACTGAAAATTTTCAAGACAAATCCCAATTGTATTATAACTACTCACAGATAGGTGAACTGAAACAAAAGTTCCTATTTATAAAATGTAGTGTTGTGGTCCAAGATTGCACTAGCAAGCAGATAATCTCTGCCCATTATTAGACCTACTTAAGGTTTCATATAATCACAGAATTTTAATGTGAGAAAGAAAAATGACAAGGTACCATGAATGTGATTTCTAGCTTTCATTTGTGAAATATCAGTGACAGTGGCGATGTACATCTACACAATATCTAATACCTGACAGTAAAAAAAAATCTTCCGACCTACTGTTTCCCTCAGCTTCTATGTTTATCTAGCATGATGTAAGTCCTTAAATTGAAGTATTTTGCAAATGTATTTTAGCTTATTGTAAATGTAAAAATTCAATAAATCATAATTTTAGTATTTAATTTTGTAAGAGAAAATATTGCACATATTTAGGTAACAGGTGCAACTCACTTGTCGCGGCACTGCTATATCTTTTCTATTAAGTCAGCAGAAATGTTTGTATTAAATCAAGGAACTCAACTTGTATTTCATTTCATTTATTGAATACCAGCTAGCCTTAATTGTGGGAGAGAAAAGATCAGCAACTTCTTCACCTAAGGTTCTAAACATAAGTTCTTTCTACCCATTTTATTTGCCATCCACTGAATTTATAATCCACTTTGTAGCAATTGATTTCTATCAAAGTGACTCAAATCTGACTTTCTAAAGAGGTTCTGTCCTGTAATGAATTTGTAGCCTCTTTTCACCTCATTTAGAATTAAACTTTAATTTCTTCTATACCTATAAGAAGATTACCTATATGATCTTAACCAAGGCTTTCTTTCCAGTTTTGCTTTCTGCCTTACTCCCCTTGAATTCTAATGGGTTCTCTAATTAGAACTACAGAAAAAAAGAGTTGTATTAATTAATTTGAAGTTTTTATTGTTGTTATTGTTTCAGGGATCCAATTAGGGAATCTCATTTTTGCAAGCTGGTACTCTGCCACTGAGCCACATTCCTGGTCCCTGTATTCATTTGATAGAAACTGTCTTACAGATCTACAAACAGGTTAACAGAAATTTATTTTCCCTATTTCCCAGTCTGCAAATTTGATACCAAGGCATCAGCAGGGTTTTGTCTGAGGTCTCTCTGCTTATTGTCATTTTCTCTCTGAATTCTTTTCTTCTAATCTCAGCAGTCATGGGCCATGTGGAGAGTTCAGGGATAGAACACATGCCTTGCAAACCTGAAACCAGGTCTAATTTCCACTGCAACCCCACAAACCTGGAGTTTGATCCCAATGGCTCTGCTGTTTGGAATCCCTGATTTCACAAGCACACAACACCAAGTGTGTGTGAGTACAAGTCATAAAAGAAGTGTGTTACCCCTCATGATAAATAATAGCAGTATAACTAAGCATGTGAAACCAAGTGTGCATAACCCTAATTACTGCAGTCACAATGGAAGGGAAATGAAAAATAAATTCGCGAGTCATGAATTTGTGTCCACCATATTACCTCATTATACCTGAATTACTTTTAAAGTCCTTATCTTCAAACACAGTCCTGTTATGCTCCCAGTGACTGAGGAATAGACTTTCAGCACATATAATTTTTTATACCATGAGGCTTGTTATAGGAATGTTCTTTAATTCTGCTGATTGTGCTGTGGGAAATGTAAACAGATCAGTTTAAGGTCATAAATGACCCAAAAAGATGTAACAAAAGAAATGAAAGTTCACCCAAAGAAGCTTTGGGCTCGTGAGATAGCATTAACATTAACCCATAACCCATTGCATCAGGCTACCTGGTAATGGGTTTCCCTTGAGCTCAGCACCCCATATTTTGGGCTGAAGCAATTCTTTAGCAAAGAGCCAGAAGCAAAACTGAGCACAATCAGGTGTGGTCTAAAGCCAACCAAAAGAAGAGGAGAATAAGAAAGAGGAAGAGGAGGAGGAAGAGGAGAAGAAGCAGCAGCACTAGAAGCTTCGGAAGTGATAGAATGAATCTTAAGTGGGAGTGCCTTGGGAGAAATAAACTAGCACTGGAAATTTCCTGAAGATTTCTTTTTCAGAAGACTTTTTGAAAGGAGTCACTGTGAAAGGGATGCTGATGAGGGGGACAGGCGTCCAGCAGATTCCAGGGCAGCTCCAGAGTTCTACAGGATGTTGGGACCAGCGGACAGCATCTCAGGAGGAAACCTGCATCTTAATGGTGCTTTAAAGAATGCGCACTTTGTGACAAATGGCAGGTAAACAAATCGACTCACTTCCATTTATCATAATATATCCAATGAAATGACTATGCAAATGGAAAACAGCATAATGAATAAGGATAATATCATTAAAGAATTTGAAACTTTTATAGGCATATCTTGGGAAATGTTTTTGTAGATTGTATTACTCAGGCAAATAGCCACAGAATTTATCATTTACTGAAAATAAAACAAGAAGAATTTAATGTTCTAAAAGAAAGAGGTTGTGCCAATATACCAAAAGGCACCCATCTTAAATTTAGACATAGTTATCCACATAACTATTTCCTTATGTGGGAAAACAATCACTGAAAACAAAAATAATTAAAAAAAAAACAAAGACAATGAATTTGTAAAGCAAAAAAAAATAGCAAGATAATGAATTCTCCCCAGGACAGTGACTGAATCTTTTTATTGAAAGAGGATGGAACTCGAGGATCCTGGACACTTCATTAGCAGTAGGGAGCAGCAACTTCATACATCAATGCTATAAAGATTGACACTATTATAACCATGCCACCTAAACTATAATAAAAGACAAATTATTTAAAAAAAAGAATAAAGAGGCAAGTGCTTACTGTTTCAAACTGGAATGTTGCTTTATTTACAAGTATTAATGGAGGGTTTTGAAAAGTGTATTAGGATTGATATTTTCTCTGAAAATAAAGAAAAGATAAAGCAAAAGTAGAAGATCAAAGATAATTCCTGTATGTTTGGACTGGCTGATTCATACATGTTAAGGCAAGGGCTAGAAATTGGCATTCAGATCTCTGTGCACTTTAAGTGTGTATGCATCAGCTGCAGAGTTCTCATCCTTTTCATGTATTATTATCTTCTGTCCTAGCTCAAGTCATGTTTAGATTAGGATAAGCTTGATGGAAAGACTCCCAAGTGTTAAGAAAAGGGTAAGAATCCTCCCCCTTTCTTCCACTATTTTTGTGTTAATCAGCTCCATATAGGTTTATGGTACAAGGTTTACAGAGCAGGTATTTGAGATTTAGAAGCTAGTATTACAGCTGGGAGTTCCATCTATAAATAGTCACAGTCTCTGATCCCCAAATTCCTTTAATGAACAACCCATGACAAGTGTGATTTCCAGACTGAGTGATGAGGCATCCCTCAAACAAATGAGGTCTTTTGTTCCATCCTGGACAGCAAAAACATACACTCTTTCTCCTCAAGTTATTCTTGTTGGAATTTGATGCATTTTAGATGATGTTTAAAATGATTAGCATATAGATGCAGGAGGCTCACACTTGAATGTGGTTTAATTTACACAAATTGTAGCACAGCCAGCAATTAATATGCAAAACATTGTGAACAATTTTAATTTAATTAATTTATTAATACAGTTTGAAGACCACACCTGACGGTGTTCAGGGATACTTATGTCTCTGTGCTCAAAGATAACTTATAGAGGTACTCAGGGGACCACACTTGGACATGTGGTTCCAAGGATCAAAATGAAGTCTGCCACATGCCAGGCATATATCTTAAGCTCTGTACCATGTCTATGGCTCCAACATTGAGAATGATTTAAAAAATTTCATTTTTTGACATAAGTTACGCTGATCTTATAAAGGAGATGACACAGCTATTAAAATATTCTTTTATTAAGTAATTTGAATCTGCTGTTGAACTTTCCTCTAGATGTGTTTCTTGGCCTGATGAATTATGATGCAAGCAATTAAGGCAATTAAATGCTTTTAGACACAGTATTCTGAGAGAGTATTTACTTACAATCAAGGAAGCATAAGATCTATTTTCTGAACATTGAACTAAATTAAACATGTATCATCAATAATGGTACTTTTCAAGTGATATACCTTAGGAAGTTAAAACAAAAAGACACTCTGATTTCCTTTTTGCTTGTTTATTTTTTTGGGCCTCACTCAGCTGTTCTCAGGAGTTACTCCCAGCTCTGGGCTCAGAGATTACTCCTGGCAGACTCGGGAGACAATTTTGGGTGCTGGAATCAAACCCAGTTGGTCATGTGCAGAACAAGCTTTGTACCCACTGTATAACCATGCTCCCTGATTTTCTCACTTCAGTAATAGAATTATGCTTAATTCCTCTTTCTGTATTACTCACTTCCTTTTCTTTTTCTTTTTTTATTTATTTTATTTTTTGTGTGTGTTATTCATTTTCATACAACTTAGACAAGCAATTAAAATCTTGTCAACAACACATCTTCCAATCCACATTTGAATGAGTAAGTTGTTCATCTTTCTTACTCAATGTCCTTGTCTTCTTGGTAAGGGATTTAGATAAGATTTTTATTTGTTTCTGTGTGTTCCAGATAACTTGGTTTCAGTAGGTCTGAGTCTCTCTCTTATTTCATATCTCTTGGTACTTATTATTCTCTCTACTCATTCAGACACCTTCAGGTGTGTCATGCAATGAAGCTTGAAAATCACCTAAGGAGGTATAGTTTTATTATTATACTTTATAAGGTTCAAAAATGTTCTTGGGATTGGTGAGAGAACCCAGTGGGTAGGGAACTTGCCTTGCACTCAGCCAACTCAGGTTCGATCCCTAGAACCATATAAGGTAGCACTACTTGTCAGAAATGATCACTGAAAGCTGAGCCAGGTGTAATCCCTGAGCACAGCTGGATATGACCACAAAACCCAGACATCTATTTTAAAAAATATTTCTCAAAAGATGGTATATTATTAGTGTTTGTCATTTGAGATGAAATTTTCAAATTTGGTCATGTTGAGAGTTTGGAAATGAGGACTGGATCAAAAACTTTTGGTGTGATATGGGTAATGCTGGCTTTCATGTTATGAAGGAAAAGAGCAGTAATGGGGAATGAAGGGGCTTTGTGAATTCTAGAGACTTTTGTAGACAGATGTAAAAAATCACTAAAAGAAAATGTCAGGATCCATCAGGAAGGAAACATACTATTTCTGATCTTAAGATACCTAGGAAAACCAGAAAAATACTGGGATTTTATCAAAACGAGTGAAAAATATCTGCATAAACACACTTACATGTTTTGAATGGTGAAATAGGATAGGGCTGTGAAAACAAAGGGAAAGAGAGAGCATGCTAGAAAAAAGAACTTATTTCTTCATCTCTGGAGAACTTAATGTGCTTTCCAGTAGTAACCACTACTTGTACTTTGTTGTAAATCTTTCCAGATGTTTCCATTACGTAAAACTTCTTTACTATGTTCATGAAATTCACTTGTACATTAAAACATAATATTAGGATAATCATTATCAATTATAATTTTATTCTATGATTTGTTTTCCTCTCCTCTGATATAGTAAGAGGTTATATGATCATGCCCAAACTATGACTACTTGTCTAAGTCTTTCCTTAAAAATTAGGAATTTTGTTGAAAGGGAAAGGTATAATGTAAGAAGTCAGATTCCTCATATTGGACATTTAATTATTTCCACTTCTTTGAACTTGTAAAATATTCAGTACGGGTGAGCATAATGCTTGCTAAATTGTTAGCACTTTGTATATAGAGAATAATATGATATAAAATTTTGGGACAGTAGTGTTGAAAATTTCAGGTTTTTTCAAAATTGTAAAACTATATTATCAAGTTAAAAGACACTCAAAACTACGAGAGATTTGTGCATTATGTCAACTATACCAACAAGGAAAATTACCAAAGTCTTGGACAATCACCATTATAATGGGGTGAAGTATTTTGTAGCTTCAATTTGCATTCCCTTAATTATCAGCATAACTTTTTAATAAGGAAATTTTCTCAGAGTCTTCCACTCACCTATCCCACCAACAAAAACTCACCTACATTTCCAATGATATGGTAATGAAAGAAAACAACTGAAATAATCTATTGAAGAAATTTAGTCACACTTCAGGCATTAATTTGCATTTTCTAATCAGAAATGCATTTATTTTTCTCTTTGTCCTTTGTGGCTCTCCAATTTGAATATTTCAGTGGAAGAAAGGAGTCTGACTGAATACTTAGACTTAACAACAATAGTTAAACATATTCCTTTCTTATGATTCTGCTCTGCTCTACTAAGGTGAATCATTTCAAACAAAGAAAATCTTAATTTTGAATTCAGATGGCTCACTGCTGAAATCATTATGAATACAGGAAATGGGAAACTTTTCAGAATATTTTACCTTCATAGACACATAGGCACTTATAAAAGAATATTAGCATGATGCAGTCCCCATCTATTGATTCTATCTCCTCTTCAGCTCCCGCCTGCTGCCATTCCCCGCCCCTGCCCTGCCCCCCCACACCAGTCTATCAAATATAAGGTTAATAGATGCTATATCTTGAGGATGGACCTTGCAGTGAAAATCCTTTGTGAACTGGCAGGGACAATACTTTTTTCAGAATGATCTAACCTGGAACATTTGTTCTCTCACCAGGCTCTTTTCCTTTTTCCTGCCCTCCCTCTCTGTCCTTCTAACCTCAGCACTAATTCTCTTTACTGCAGGGAACAATCTCCCTTGGCCAGTACAGTTGTATATATCTATTACGGGCATCCTGTCTACAGAAGGTCCTCACAACGCCCATGAGATCTTGAGAGACTCTCTCCTCCTTTCCTTAATTCTTCAATTCTTTGCTCTCAGAGTCTTTGCTCTCAGGCTCTTTCCCTTTGTCCTACATTAGTTTGTCAAAAATCTGGTTCCTGTAGTCAACCAGGGAATGTCCAAGAGCAAGCTCTTGGATCAGGCCACTGACCATCATGCCAAGCAGAGTGGATGCATGCTGAATTATGAAGCCCTTTCCGGACAAGTTTAGAATCTCTCATTCTGCCAGGGCACTGGACCAACGATTGGGAGCATGTGTGAAAAAATAGAAAATATTTGGTACATGCTTAGGAGAAGAACTCTTCAGTCTGTGATTATGACAAACTGAATATCAGATGAAGATCCTTCAGGAATAATCTGAAAAAAACAAAAAAAAAATAAAACTTTTTTTTTACTTTATGTTTTAAATTTGGGGATTAGTTAGGATTTAGTTAATAGCATCTAAGTTTGATTTTTAAAATGCAGACAATAAATTCCTACTCTGGGTTTGGTTTTATACATCACGTCTATGTCTGAGTTAAATATATGCTGCAGCTGTAAACACAAGGACTCGTTTGATGAGAAGGATGAACGCTTTCATCCGTTTGAGGCAGCAAATACCAGGCTTCCTCTTGCATGTCTGTCTCCGGGGACTGGTGTTCAGTACTCACTGGTATGCTGTTTGAAGGCTTTCCATCCTCTGATCACTCTGGGTCTAGCTTTTTACATATAAGAGACAAATTCAGCTGCTGTCAGATTCCCTCTGCCCCTTCACACCTTTCTCTCATATCTATCATAAGACTAACTGTCCCATTTATTTGTTTTGTTTGCTTTTGTTTTGTGGGCAGACCTAGGGGTACTCAGGATATGCCCTGGGCCTGCTTTCATGAGTAACTCCTGGCAGGCTTAGGGGAAGCATTTTGTTTACTGGGGATTGAACCTAGGTTTGCCTCAGGTAAGGCAAGTGCCCTACCGGCTATACTGGTCCCTAAATGTTCCAGTATCTTAAAAACCACAATTGTTAAATGAGGCCATTTTTGTATGTGCTATATACATTTTCACATGAACACTGAATATTTATCAACATTCATGAATTATTTATTCAAATATGTCCTTTATGATGTAGGTATAGTTTCTCCTCTTTTTTGTCAGAAAAGGACAAAACTCTCGTTTAAAAAATATGTTTACACACCTACATTTATATATACATATACTATTATTATCATTTTTTAAATAAGAATCAAATGTTTGTTAGCACTTTTTTAAAAATAATTTGATAGATATTTTATAGCAGAGCTACCTTTGTCCTACTGTTTAAAGACAGATGCATATTTTCAGTACTATCTAGTTTTCCTTGATGAAAATACTATAAGTCCATCAAATAGTTTTCTTCATCTCTCTTTTGAAATATTCAGGGAGAAAAAATTATTTTATAGTATTTGACTTAGTCACAGTCATTTAAATATAGAACAAGTTTGCAAACTTTCCCTGAGGAGCCTCTATTCTACCTGGTAATCATAGCCATTATTTTATCCTATGCTTTTTACTATATTTTGCTATTTCTCTGTGCTCTCTAACAAATACAGAACCAAAGGTTGGACAAAGCCCATTAATATAAAGCCTGAGAATACTGTAAGTTTTTTGCTTGGAGGTAAAAGCAGATTTTATTTAGAGACTTTTAGGAAGAGGAAGAAGGAGTGAAAGTGAGACAGAGAGAGAGAGAGAGAGAGAGAGAGAGAGAGAGTTCACACCTTAAGAGGGAAGATGCAGCAACTCATGTGTCAGGCACCACATGATCTCAGCCACGTGGGCACAACAGCTCGTGGGCTTGGGTAGCATATGTGCCAAATACTGTAAGTTCTTGAAAACAAAGAAATTTATTGATTGTTCTCTGTGATATTCTGAGCCTAGAGTATTGAATGTGTATTTGCCAAATAAACTGAAGTATGATCAATATTGATCAAACTGCTTCATATGCGTGTTTCCACCTTACCTTGCATCCAATCAAACCTTTTTCTTTTGCACAGGGCCAGATAGTACCTATTTTAGGCTTTGTGGTCTGTATGATCTTTACTGCAGGGATGCGATGATACCAGCATCCACACACAACAGATTGTCAATTAAGAATGACTGTTTTTCAATAAAACTTCATTTAAAAAAATAGTTGATAGTTTTGATCTGACCGTTCTGCCAGAATCTGCAGACACTTGGTATAACTCCACCCCCCCCCTAGCTCCCAAAGTGAATAGCATGGTGACTTCTCTCTGAGTAGCAGTGGTGGTGAAAGAGAAAGAGTGCTCCTGTGTGTGATGAATGAGTAATACCTCTCTCAACCACAACTCTGTATATGCCAACAATGTTGTATCCACTAACAATTCCAGAGTGATCATGCTTAAATTCACACCAGAGTGTCAACAAGCCTTAAGTCAATGTGTCAGGAAACCTTAAGTTAAAGGTTGATGATCAACTGCCAAACACAATAGCAAATACCAGCAGAAATGAGTTAGTGTCTTTCAGTTGTGCTTGGTTGGTTGTTATTAAAAAAAAATAGAGATTACAGGTTGGAGCATCTCCCCAGAATACCTTGGGTGGAAACTTGTTTCAAAAAAGAACAATCATTCAGTGTAATCAGAACCATGTTTCACATAGGGTCTGATTGTGAGATGCTATTCTCTAAACTTCACCCTGGACTTGGGGTTCCAAAAAGACAGATGTCTAGGTATTAATTAAAAACAAACCTGAAACCTCATTTGGCATTTCAGTCAGGAGGTAAATCTGAGTCTATATTTAAAACGGCATTTAAATTTGAAAATGAAACCAAGGATGTGACTCTTTAAGTACTTTGAATGGGGCATTGTAGAGAAGTTCCAAATGCTATCTAGGCTTTTTGCAAGTAGTGGGAAAAGGATTCCCAAAGGTAGTGGAAGATAATCTAGCAGACGGGACAGGGAGCTCCATGTGTGGTATACTGGTTGTTGCTGGGGTCTTAAAAAGCTGCCTGATTAATGTGTCTGTTTTTAGGGATCTAGTGAAACCTGTCTGACCAGAAAGGCAAGGGAATGTCCATGAACACAGCTGCTATACTATCTTGTGAAGATGCAAATAAATAGCAAAGCAGAGGTAATGCTTAGTTTTTTAAATGCATGTTTTTGGCAGAAAGGGATTTATTTTCTACCTCTAGCCACTCCTTTGCTCTTTTCATTTATAATAAATATACATGTTTTCTATTCTCATTAGCCCTTTCTGTGTTCAGACATAAAGACTTTCCACAATGAAAAAAATCTATTTTTTCAACAAACAAGTTTTTCTCATGTTTTTTTTCTCCACTCCACTGCTTCTCTTTCTTCACCCCTCCCTTTCTGGGGTGCTATTCAAGGTTGTGCTTAGTCACTAAGAGACATTTTACTGTCTCAAATCCCCCCATAAACAGCCTACTTAACCCTTCTATATCTGTTTTTCACCTTTAATGATTTGGCCTGATATTGCTTCTTCCACTACAAAACATTGGAAACCTTTCCAAGTCTGCTTTCTCTGTGCATATGCCTGTTATTACACTCCTGAAATTACAAGATAATTATGTAACTGTGTGAGTTATTTGTATCTAATTATCTCTGTCATCCCCACCCCCACCCCCATCAGCATGCCTTCCACCCAGTTCATTTTCAGTTCAATGACTCTGATTGGAAACAAAGTCACATAGTGGTTTAATCTGATTTCAAGCTAGAGAGGTAGAAGCTGAAGATTAAGATTTCTGAAGAGAATGCTTTCCTGTTTTCTGAATGATAGCCTTTTTGCATTAACCTACTTTAAAGGTTCAGAAATGCCTAACCATCTATGATGGACAGTTCTTGAACAAAAGTGTTTAGTGCTTCTGCTGAGATTTTAATATTTTGCCCCCTATTTTCATTTTCTCAGCCAAGAGAACCATCTGGTTCCTTAGGGTAAATTCCCAATTGGGGCTCATGGGATTATTCCCTGGATACTTCTTAGATCACTGTCTTTGTTTCATGGAATTCTCTTGTGAAAGACTTTTCTTAGTACCTGTCTCAACTGTCTCAAGATTCTCTCAACTGATCTTCCTGTTCACAAAACTGTAGAAACTGGTGGTTCTATATTTGTCCTTCTTTCCTCACATGAAACTGTTAAAACAATGTATCACTGAAATGATCTAATTTTATATTAGTCAAAGTGTTGATTAACACTAACATAAATATTTGGGTCTTTTTTTTCACATCAAGAGAAGGCACAAAATTGCTCATGCCTACTTGTGAATTTTCCTAGTGTTGTTAGGGAGAATAGAATCATAGTTTTTCCTCCAACCCACAGCATCACCCCCCCCCCCAATAAAAACACACCACACATGTTTCATGAGGGCAACTTTATAGAGATACAGTTAAGAAAGAAGTAGCTGACACTGATGACAACATCTAGAATTTGGACAAGTGCTATCTGATAGAATTGTTTGAACTGACATAAATGTTTGCTAAAAATGCTAAAAAGCTAAGAATCTCCAGCTCTGGGCACATCTCTTCAACTCCACCATTCTCCCTGCATTAACATACGCCTCAGAGACCTGGGCTCTACGAAAGCAGGATGAGAATGCTATTCGGGTCCGGGAGCATCGCCAGGAGTAATTCCTGAGTGCAGAGCCAGGAGTAACCCCTGAGCATCGCCGGTGTGACCCAAAAAAAAAAAAAAAAAAAAAAAAAAGGAATCGAAAGAGCTATGCTTGGAATATCACGCCTCACTCAAGTGAGAGAAGGAATCGGAGTTCTGACCTCCGTCGCTGTTCCAGAGTCAGGGACGCTGTCTCGCTTGCCAAGGCATCGAAAATCAGATGGGCTGGGCATGTAATGCGATTTGGAGACGACTGCTGGACTAGAGCCTTTCAGACCGGATCTCACCGAATGTCAAAGATCACGTGGCTGCCCACCTACAAGATGGCCAGACATCTTCATCAAGACCCTGAACAAACGCTTTGAGGCTCTTCATATTCCGGAAACAAGCAGATGCCATTGGGCTACACTGGCACATTATAGGGTAAAATGGAAATGTTACTGGCACCCGCTAGAGGAAATCGATGAATAATAGGATGTCAAGTGATCAAGTGATCAAGTGACATAAATGTTTAACAGCTGTGATCTCAGAGTCATAATCACAAACGTATTGTAGTTATACAGCCCTTAAAATATGATTAGTGTGACCGAGGATGACTTTTCTTTATGTCATTTAACTTATTAAAATTTGACTTAACTTTAGCTAACTAATCTCCAAGATTGGTGTATGCTGCTTCAGATAAATATGTTTTAGTAGTATATGTTCTTGCAATGTCAATATGGGCACGTCTATCAATCTTCCTATTTGATGTTTGGGAACAGAGTGAAGATATAAGCTTAATTTTTTTTAAACGATTTCTCTGTAAGTTTTTTTACTTAAGCACAACCTTAGCTACAATTCTTAGAGTAATATGAAGGATTTAAGAGAGGATAAAATAACTTAATAGAGAATAAAAGAATTTAGTTGCTGAAAAATAAAGGGAATTTCCAAGAACAATCTCTATATGTACTTTTTTTTACAAATCTCTAATAATTACTTTATATGGATGAAGTTTGCTACTTATACTGTATTAGAAATACAGTATATTTCCAGGGAGTATATTCCAATAAAATGTAGAAGCCGAATGGATCCAGGGTCAAAGCTCTGAGTTCTGGTTTCGGATATAGCATGTGACATCAAGTTAAAAATCTCCCCACATTTCTGGGTTCTCATTAATACATGAAGAATGCTAACCACATCTGTCCAAAATATTCCTTCTTTGTATTTTTTAACATAAGAATATTTTAGAAACAGCATATGTTATATTGTAATTTATAAAAACATAAATTTGAGTCATTCAAAAATATTTGGTGCTCATCCATAGAATCTGACTTACAGTTGCAAAAGCTCAGAATTTTCAGTGTTGATGCCTCAGAGGTATCTCATGTTATGATAATGAAGAACATGTTCAAAAGCATTTCAGAATGGAGGCTGATTTCCAGAGGAACCAGTCACATGATTAGAGAATTGGAACTTCTAGATACCCCAACACTCCCAGGAGGAACAGAAGCTGTATGTGGAATTCAATGGCAAATGGTCAATGCATTAATTAATCATGTCTGTGAAATGAATCTCTTAAAAAGCACAGAAGGAGGAGTTCAGAGAGCTCCTGACTATGAAGTATATGAAGATTTGAAGACATGCTGTTCCTGGAGATGGAGTAGAACTTCTTCACCTTTTCCCTGCACTTTATGTCATGTACCTCTTCAATCTAGTTGTTCTTGAATTGTAACTGTTGCAATAAATTAGTGATCTGGTTAGACAAAAAATTCAACACCTGAAATTATGCATGCATTGTTAGAAAATTATTAATTTGAAGAAGCATGGGGTGCTCTTGAAAATTCTGATTTATAGTCAGAATGAGAGAGGGATCTGGGATTTTAAATGACAAATTCTGAGGAGGGTTTATAGGAACTTTGACTTTAAGGTAATTGGTAAGAAGCATAGGTCATGCTTTGACATTTGCTTGGGGCTTGCTAGCCACATCTAAAGTGGTCTTGGAAGCCTAAACATTCAACTATAAAATGTGATGTTAACTCTGAGTGTGGAGTATCAGGCCTGGATTAAGTTCCTAGCAGAGTGCTTCTGATGTTTAAGATTTGCTTTCTAGTGGAGTCCAGCATCCATGCTCAGTTTGGAATAAATTCTTTTTTTTTTTTTTTTTTTTTTTTTTTTTGGGTCACACCTGGCGATGCCCAGGGGTTACTCCTGGCTCTGCACTCAGGAATTACACCTGGCGATGCTCAGGGGACCATATGGGATGCCGGGGGATTGAACCCAGGCCAGCATGGGCCGGCCACGTGCAAGGCAAACGCCCTACCCGCTGGGCTATCGCTCCGGCCCCAGGAATAAATTCTTTCTTAGAATCTACCTTTCTAATAGAAGTTTTTAATTTATCAGTATCTTGTTTTATAATCTCTTAACTCCAGTTAAAGCTCTAACTGGAGCTTTAAGTTAGGCCTTTAATCTAGGCAAGTGTTACCTCTAATCTAAGGAGATAATTGAGGAATATTGGAAAAAATAACCATTTTTAGTTAAGATGCCTTCCCTATAATAAATATTAATCTTTTTCTAATGTGCCCTAGAATAAAATTTCAGAGAATTAATTGTTGCTTTTCTTTTTTGTTGCTATGGTACAAATATGTCAAATCATATCTAAATGACAGAAAATTCTTCCACAGGGTAAGGAGATATGTAACCCCCTTTATATATTCTCCAGATGTGCAAGTATATTGCAAGTTTCATTTGTTTAACTCAATGATGATTTTTAATGAAGGGACAGTTTTCCTAAAATCACTTCTTAACAGTTATTTTATGTTTAAATCTTTCACTGTTAATTAATATCTTTAATTTATATTTCTAATTCCTAGTCTAATCCGGCTCAGGTATGCCGGGCCAGAGACTCACAGACATGGGGCAGAGCTGCTACTTGCTCTCCCTGTGCCCAGCCGCTCACGAGGCGCCCAGGAGGGATGGCAGGTTCTAGCCCTGGCCTGCCACCCCAGCAGAGCCTTGCAACAAGCCAGACGACCCCTCACTCCATGAGGGCCTCCATTTTCCACATCCGGACTTCTCTCTCATCAGAACTCCACCCAGCAGACCAGCCTATCACAGCCCGGCTTGAGCGGCGCAAGCGGCAGCGTGGTTTATCAATAAATGCTGGACTTAGAGATGCCTACAAGAGTATGCTACCTGCACGGCAGAGCCTGGCAAGCTACCCGTGTTGTATTTGATATATATGCCAAATACCAGTAACAATTATAGACCTCGTTCTGGAATGGATTGAGGCTCTTTATGTTCCTGGAGCAAGCAGATGCCTTGGGCTCTACTAGCATGAGACAGGACATATGGAGATGTTACTGGGGCCCGCTCGAGTAAATCGATGATGAACGGGAAGACAGTGACAGACAATTCCTAGTCTAAAATCTAAAATATCTTTTGATTTACAAATAAATGTAAAATCTTCCAAGACAATGCATTTGATTAACATATATTTTAATGCATATGGAATAATTAGTATTCTCTTATTATATTTGCAAACATTTAATTATATAAGTGCTGTACTGTTTTTATTCAACAATTAATCAGAGAATGACTTCCAGTCAACTACATTCATTTTAGTATTATACATTCAAACATTACATCCTATCTAAACCTGTAGTCTGTATAGTTGATGAGCTGATCTATAAATACTATTCTAAAAATTCTATAGTACATAAATACTTTAACTGAAAGCCTTTTATTATCATTTTTCTTAAATGCAACACCATGAATGAAATTCCAATATAGACTAATATCAGATAATGCTATCTTAAGGTTACGTGGGTCATGCTGACATGTTTTATTATTTAATATGTGTGTCCGCTAATCTAACTCAGCACATGCATGCAAAAATGAGAACAGAAAATTAAATATTGAGGCCTATCTTTCTTTAACTTGAGAGAACACACCGGACTGAAAAACAAGACTATTCAGTTAAACATATGTATTCAAAGGGGAAAAAGCTTTGCTTTGATTATGTTGACATTCTACAATTATCCTTTAGAAGCAAATCTAATGTTTCAAGCAATTTATAGCTGCCATTCTGGAAAAGTTACTGCTCCAGAGTAGTTAAAGCCCTGTGGGTAGCATACCATGTCTGTTCATGCCCACATCTTTTCTGTAATGTTTAGATTATAGAAGAAACAGCAACTGAAAAAAGCTTGATTTAAATCAGCATGTCAGTTTTTAATTTAAACAAATAGCGGAGGGGTGGTGTTTTTGGACCATAGCAGCTGTGCTCAGTGCTTACTCCTGGTTTTGTCCACAGGCATCAATCACTCCCGCTGGTGCTTGGGGTATCATATAGGGTGCTTGGGAATGAATCCGAGCTCTATGCTAAAGAAATCATTTTACCCCCGTACTATCTTGAAGGCCCCTAAATTATTACTTGTGGTGGGGGTAGTACCTGAAGGTACTCAGTGATCCAGGACTTTGGATAGTACTAAACTGGTTGGCATTTAGTGTCAGGAATGAGCCAGAACGTCATCCATACATGAATTAAGTTCTACTTCTTCAACTAGGTCTCTGGTTCTCAAGTTTCAGCTTTAATAATTGGAGTTGAGTTGGTTATTATTTTTAATGAGTGAGAGACACAGTGTTGGTAAATTAAAGCCATATACCCCCTATCACTCAAGAGGCATGTGTGAATGCACACTCGTGTTTGCATCCTCTCTTCCATTTGATTTTTCCCTGTGAAAATCCTACTAGTTCTCAGGGCTTCGTCCCAGTGTCGTATTCTCTGTGATCTCCTATGACATGTTTTATTTGCTTTATGTTATTTGTATATTATTATATTTCTATCAAATAATGGCATTAGTATGTTCATTAAAAGAACATTTGTTGAGTTCCACTTTGTACATAGTATAGTAATTAGTTATGATAATGTCTAGTTTGCCTTGAGTGTATTAACAATAACTCTATTGTTATCTTTCATAGCATCTAATGTAGAGACATGTTCATAGGCACACAACAGAGATTTGAGTATAATTCCATTCTGACCAACTCACTGAACTGCATCCTCAACTTGCAAAAAAATTTTTATTTTTAATACAATTGATTGCAAACAGATGACACACTTAGGATACTGCCCTAGATATTGAAGAGTTAATAGTTGGGAATCCCCACAATAAGAAATCTTGTTATGCTTCAGTGATGGTTACAAACTGCCTGGGAATTGTGCCAATTTTCATTGTGAATGATTATTTTTCTTTAGAATTTTTAAAAATTCAACTTGGAGGGAAAACCTTGTTTTTATTATTTTTTTAAATTTTATTGTACACCGTCAGAGATACAATTACAAAACTGGTCATGATTGGGTTTCAGTCATACAGTGTTCCCGGACCCATCCCTCAGGGAGGGCTTTGTTTGACAGGGGTTCATGACACTGGCATCCAATATGGTTCCCCGCATTGCTAGGAGTAATTACTGAGTGCAGAGCTAGGAGTAATCCCTGAGTACTAACCAGGTTGGCTATCCCCCCATCCCCAAGAAAATAAATTAGAACATTAAAAAATGACTTTTTTATAAGTATTTTTTATAATAAGTATAGCACCCACGGCAGAGCCTGGCAAGCTACCTGTGTCATATTTGATATGCCAAATACAAGTACCAATTATATACCTCATTCCCATGACCTGATGGAATGGTTTGAGGCTTTTTATGTTCCTGGAGCGAGCAGATGCCCTTGGGCTACGAGCATGTGACAGGATGTATGGAGATGTTACTGGTGCCTGCTAGAGCAAATCGATGAACAACGGGAAGACAAGTGATACAAGTGAAGTACTATTTATAATTTTACCACTTGGGCGGGGGGGTGAGGAGATGGAAAGCTCCAGAAGAAGGTAGTTGGAGCTCTTCAGCATGTTTGGAAAAGAGGGAAAACCTTATTAAACAGTATAGAATCCTTAACACTTTGTTGTCTCTTAGTAAAACTTTCTTTTACTGAATGATCTATTGAAATGTTTATAGTCAGCAGTGATTGGTAATGAAAAGACAGAGTTGGTTGAGGCCAAATCAATAGATAGAAGAGTGGGTAAGCTGCTTGTATTGCATGTGACAGACAGGTTTGATTTTTTTTTAATTTTTTAATTTTTTACAATTACAAAGATATACAATTAAAAAAGTTCATCTTTGGGTTTTGGTCATACAGTGTTCCAGCACCCATCCTGCCTCCAGTGCCCATCTACCACCACCAATGTCCCCAGTTCCCTCCCCCCTCCCCCAGCCCTCCTCCATGGCAGGTTCTTTATTTCTTTCCCTTTCTCTCTCTTTCTCTTTTCCTTCCCCTCTAGACTATGGATTACAGAACATACATTAAAGGATTGTCATGTATCTTTTTGCCTCTATTTAATGCTCAGTTCTAGGTTGGCATTAGTACCCTCGACAATTGTTAGCACCCTGTTCCATTTTCTGTCTTACCATGCCTCTGACTCCCACACATTTGTGATAATTTCCACCTTTGACAAGACCTCCTGATATATGTTTCACTTGACCTTGGATATTGGTATCATAATATGTACATATATATTTATGTTATGCAGATAAATGCAGTCATTCTGTATCTGTCTCTCTCCTTCTGGCTAATTTCGCTCAACATAATCTTCTCCATGTCCATCCATTTATAGGCAAATTTTATAACTTCATTTTTCCCAACAGCTGCATAGTATTCCATTGTGTAGATGTACCAAAGCTTCTTTATCCAGTCATCGATTTTCGGGCACTCTGGTTGCTTCCAGATTCTGGCTATTGTGAATAATGCTGCTATGAACATAAAAGTAGGGATGGTGTTTCCGCTGCGTATTTTTGGTTTCCCAGAGTAGATTCCCAGGAGTGGTATGGCTGGGTCAAATGGGAGTTCAATTTCTAGTCTTTGGAGGAAAGTCCATATTGTTTTTCCAGAAAGGCTGTACCAGCCGGCATTCCCACCAACAATGGATGAGTGTCCCCTTTTCCCCACATCCACGCCAGCACTTGTTGTTCTTGCTCTTTTGAATATGTGCCAGTCTCTGGGATGTAAAGTGGTATCTCATTGTTGTTTTGATTTGCATCTCTCTGATGATTAGTGATGATGAGCATTCTTTCATATGTTTTTTGGCCATTCAATTTCTTCCTTGCTGAAGCAGTCCATAGAATGGGAAAGAATATTCACCCAATACCCATCTGATAAGGGGTTAATATCCAGGATATATCAGGCACTGGTAGAACTTTACAAGAAGAAAACAAAAAATGGGGAGACCAGGTTTGATTCTTGGCATCCCTTCTATAACCTTGTGCACTTCCACCAGGAGTGATTCCTGACTGTAGAGCCAGAGCCAGGAGTAGCACCTGAGCTCTGCTGGGTGTGGCTGAAAAAAAAAGGAAAAAAAAAAAGCATGGACTTGTAACAGCAAAAAGTAGAAGCAATTGGGCCTAGAATAAATCAGTTATATAAAAATATGAAATCTTCAGGGTTTATTGTTAATATATATGTATATTAGAAGTCAAGATTAAACTAAAATGTTTTAAGATTTCTTTTCATGTGGTTAGATATTGTTCTTATAGGAAAATCTGCTGCTAAAAACTATTTATCTGTCTGGATATTTCATTCTGTATTTTTTTTGGTCTGAGGGGTGAGAGGTCTAGGAGAAAGGCCAAGAACAAGTTGAGAATCCAAGGAATAGTTGTTATTGTTTGCTCCAAGAAAGCTTAAAGAAATGACAAGTAGAATTATCAGAAGATAACTAAAAAGCCATTTGAATGATTAATTGCTATTTAATTTTAACCCATGTAAATAAAGAAATTCAAATAATTTAATACACTATATTGCCTATTCTCATTTACATAACTAAGTTTTTTAACTCTTCCAACTAAAACATATTGTGTTAAGCTTTATTTTGTACTTGAACTTTATTGTGGTAATAATCATATATGTCCTCTTAAAAGTGAGGCTTCTTTTTTTAATTTTACTTCCTTGGAAGGAAAGCACATAACAAATTTATTTCATATTATTTGGGTCCTGCCCCTTGAGGTGTTGCAAGTGTGGCTGCGGTGCCCAGCTGTGTCAGCAGGTGGCAGACAGGAGACAGGTTTGTCTACACCCAGGGTTCTGCCCCGTAGGCCCTGGATGGTTTATGGTCTGACATAGAAAAAGACTGGGTTCCCTGGGATGAACCCAGAGCCACAGCAGAGCCTTGCAAGCTACGCGTGGTGTATTTGATATGCCAAAAACAGTAATAATAATAATGGATCTCATTCCCAATGAATGGAGACATTTCTGGCTCCCTGCTTGAAGAAATTGATGAACAATGGAAAGACAAGTGACAAGTGTTCATTTAGGTCAAAAATCTTTAAAAATGGCAAATAGAATTAAAAAATAAATCAGTAAAAGTCAATTCATGATCATTGATTACTTAACCTTTCTTATAATAGTTTTTAACGATCTTAATCTAGGAGAGGACAACCGAATACACCATTAGTGAGTATATGGGATTGGTTGGAGTCCCCAACAGTATCAGGGAATGAGTTCCCTTTTACTTCAAGGACTGATGGCAAATGGACAAAACCATGAATGTTTTCATGTAAAAGTTCCAAAAGACGTTTACTTATCACCAATAATTAAATAAGCTCTGCTGCTACAATCCAAGGCGATGGGATCTCTCAGACCTATTGCTACTGATCAAATGTCTCTGACCAAGTGCTCAGACCTAGATCTCCCACCAATATGGTGCTTCATCATCCAAAATGCAGCTTTTCTCTCTCCAAAAACACAGAAAACCTAAGGCCAGCCCACAAAGGTCTGGTCTTTGCAAAGTCAAAGACCAGCACTCACATACAAATCTACATATAACCACACCTAGTCCACATATAAGCAAATGCTAATAGACAGGGCCTAGTCCCTTCTATCCGAATTCACTCCTTATGAAAAACACTGGAGAGAGTGTTGACATAGGAATCATAAGAACAAAAAGCATCTCAGGATTTATAACATGAGTAAAATAATATTATAATTTTAGACAATGAACTTCATGCAACTAGATAGTCATCTCTGGTACCTATAAGGCCCACATCCATATTACTCTGCTCCAGTGTAATTTTTTGTGCTCTGCTCTCTGTTTCATTGAAAGGGTCATGTTCACCTGCATGAAGCAAACCAGCATGACCCCTCCTTTAATCTTTATGGAGCTGATTCCAAAGGGTGCTTCCAACGTCCCACAAAGAGGATTAGTGGGGGATAGGAGGGTGACTAGATTAGATAGTATTGAATTTATAATAGAAATTATAACAATATTTCAAGAGTTATTAAAATCAATCTACCTTTTCTGTTCCTGCCCCAATACCCTATTGTGATTTGCACAAGAGCCTTAAGATAATGCAAATAGCTTTAAACTACAAAGACCTAGGGCCAGCTATGGTGGGGTCTGCCAACAAGTATCATATTCAGTAACACATGAAGGGAGGTGTCTCCTCCTTTACAGGAGCTTATTTATTTATTTATTTATTGCTTTTGGGGTCACACCCAACGATGCTCAGGGGTTACTCCTGTCTTTGCACTCAGGAATTACTCCTGGCAGTTAAAGGAGCTTTTTAATATTTCGTGCAAAACTGGTTTAAATGCTATGAATTCTCTGAGCTGCCTATCCATGAAGTTCTGTAGAGTTTTTTCAAACATGAATGGAAATCTAGCTTGTTACATTATTCTTGGTGACGTGTTCAATTCATTGTGTTTTTGTACTGTGTATTTCCATATTCTTCTAGCTTGTCGTGTCTTATTAGATTGATATGCTGTGCATCTTATGGGTTTTCCTTTGTATGTATGTTCCTTTTGTAATCTTGGTGCTTTCAATATTCAGTCTCTATCTTCAGAGTTTTTGACTTGGACTATAATGTGTTTTGCAGTTTTCCTAATTGAGTCCATTTTCACAGGGCCCCTTCAGGACTTTTGGGTCTTGGTGCCTATATTCCACAACTCTGGGAAGTTCTAATTGATGGTGCCAGATAAATATTTCTCCAAGCCTTCACAAGAGTCTCCTCTACTTCAGGGTAGTTTTGTATTTTAGTTGCCTTTGAGTTATCAGAGAGCCATGCTTCCTTGCTTTGACGCAAACAGCATTTCTCTCTGGTCTAATTAGAGATCGATCGTGGTCTGGCAAAGATGCTGGTAAGATCTAGCTAGTCCCACAATGATTGTGGTAGCATGAGAGAATATTTATACCAGCCAGTACAGAATACATGGTCAGATAAACTGCCACATTTAAACTACCCCCCTATCTATGAAGTGACCTGCAGGAGGCAATCCAGGGCAGATGCAGAGGCTCTTAGGAGTCCTGCAACAAATACAGGTACTGAAAGATTTCAAATGCCTTTTACCTTTCATTACTCAGTTTTTTCCAGAATGATCATTTCCAACTATCATCTAATGAGTTTTACATTGTTCCTCTTGAACTCATCCCATATATAACAGATATTGCATTGTGCTAGTTTCTTTTTAGACTAATTTTAACTTTCTGCTGTTTCCTAACAGTTTCCTCCTTCTCATCTTGGAGAACCACATTCTTTTGCTTAGATTATGTTATTCTGTTCAGAGTTTAAATTGACATTTTTATATCACTTGCCATGCTTAAAATCTCTGTCATTTATGACTATAATAGCTTTTTATTTTGAATTTCATACTTCCGCTTTGGAAACAGCTTGTACTATCATTTCTTTGAACTCATTGAATATCTTCCTCATAGTGTCATGGAAAGACACTGTCTGAGGATTTGCTGGTGTTGTTTATGTATTCAGTGGTATTATTTCTGCTCATTGGGCTTTGTTGGAAGACAGGCCTAGCTAGCTTGGGAGCTTTGCTGTTTTATCCACTCACAGCTTAATCTACTTACATTTTCTTAAGCCAGGGTTTATACTAATGAGATGTCTCTTCTATGTAAACAGTGATGGAGGGTGTGGCAGTTACAGAAGTCACCTTGACTCTGAATGAGTATCTTCTGATTTATTATTATGCATCTACTGAGACTTTTATGTAATCTAGATTGGGCACACTGGACCCAGTGTGGGACAGTTTGAATTTACCAAGTGACTAACACCCTGACTATGTTGAGACTATTTAGATTATAGGAAGGATCATACTAGTTTGCCCTCAAGCAGACAAGTGTTACCTTTCAGTATATGGAGAACAAGATACTTTGAATCACCCTGGTGTGAAGCCCATGCAATTAAGATGTATTACCTTATACCACCACCCCCTCTCTCCAATGTTTTATACAAGAGCTAATCTCAGAAGAAGGGATTCTTCCTTGGCATAATCCTTTGTTTATACCTGTAGTAGGATGTGGCACCACCCTTCTACCCTCTTCTATCTAGAAGCTATTTAGGGTTCTTTGCTGACTGGACCCTCCCTAAGTTGGATTACTTTTGCGTATATAAAGGGACTGATTTGAGGTACTTCTCTTTCTTTGGAGGGACTCCTTTCTGGTAGGATCTAAGTTGGTGGGACTCTCTGGTGGGATCCTCTTTGGTGGGAGACTTGGGTTCTCATGAATGGTCTAAGTTCTCATCAGAGCTAGAGTTCTTTCATTATATTGGATTACTGTGGTAGAGTTTTTGTACTATTAAAAGCCTTTTTTGGAACTGCACCAGACTTGTGAGTTTTCATCCATTAGCCGGTAGCCTCGGAGGTAGAAGAGAACTTCTGTCCTGATACTGTGGGGGACCCCAGCAGTTCCCGACAGGGCTTGGTGAATTTCTACATATTTTTGGTTTTCTAAATGTGATGGGGGTGAATTTTTGTAGTAACGTTCACCCCCAGCTCTCAAGAAGGTCATTAAGAAGGTCATTAGGGAATAGCTAGAGGTTTCTTTTCGTCTTCTGTGTTTGCCTTCTAGAAATAACAGAATAACTGTGTACATCATGTGATTTGTTGAGCAGGTCTTTTGCTGTGCCTTTTAAATGACCATGCAATCCAGAAGCTGTTTTTCCAGTTCAGAACAGGTCGAGTGATATCAGCTAGAGGCAAGTGTCACCTGGATGATGGAGAAGCAAGTAGAAAGTCCTCTCAAATTAAATTTTAATGTAACTTCTTGGGCCTGAGCAATAGTACAGTGAGGAAGGTATTTATCATGCATGCAGACAAGTCAGATTTGATATCTGGCATCCCGATTCCTATCCAGAGTAATTCTTGAGTGCAGAGCAAGGAGTGACTCCTGAGCACAGATGTGTGTGACCTAAACAACTAACCAACCAAAAAGAAAGGCATATCTTTAACAACTAGGGACCATGCCTTTGAAATTTATCTCCTTCATCTCAGACACTATACAAACATGAGATGCATATTAGTATTAGTAGAAATTTGCTGAAGAAAACCCCAGAATCCAGCAATCAGACCTACAGCCATTCTCTAGTCTGATAAATGACAATGTTTCACTGATACCAGTCTTAAAGGTCCATGGCTTAATGGTAGATATTTTATGATCAAAGAATTTAAAGTCATAATTTTTCTTCAGCATTTCTAATTTCATCTGTGTACACATTTTGATCCAAATGCACAGTCTCATATATTTGCTCCTTGGAATTGTATATGACCAGGGGTTATTTATTAAATCCAGTAGGATAATGTGAGTTAATATTAGGCAATGAAAACATTAAAAGTTTTGAATTCCAACTCTCAGGACTGAATACAGACCTTTTGAATGTAAACACCATGTGCTGCCTCTCCCTTGTTCAGTGACATCAAAGATGGGAACAGGAGATGTTTACTTGGCTGTGCACAGACCCAGGTGGCATTTAGTAGATTACTGCTGCAATGTCCTAAATGGCACTTTGGTGCTTGAGTGAGTCAGTAAGGCTCAGAAAATACCTCACACCCAGGTACCGGCTGGCTTAGGCTAAATAAACATTAGCAATATCAGATAATTATATTTTAACACAACTAAATTCTCAGTAGTCTTATCAGCAATCCAGGCTAAGAAAGCAGGCAGAGTTTAACTCACAGGATTCCAGGACTGGTAAGGATGTGTGTGAGAATGACCCTTGTACTTTCTTTTCTTCTGTGTGTGTGTGTGTGTGTGTGTGTGTGACTGAACACAGACACATAGGCGAGGGCCTCACACAGGCAGGGGAGACAGTTTACCATAGAGTAACATTCCCAGCCCCCCTCACTACCCACTTAATTTCTTAATTGTAAATAATATACTCCTATCTCTTTTATTTTATGGATGTTTTGGACAAAGATCATCAAGAATACATCTAGGAAAGGTCATTCATATATATCTTTATCTTTTGTTTAGAGGTGGGTGTTGGTTATTCAAAGATATTTGTGTAATAAAGTAGAGGGAGAGTAGTGTTTTTCACTCTAGCCCATTCCAAGTTATATTGGGTCTGGAGGTGCTGCTCAGCTATGTGGTGCTGAAGACCACTACTGCTATTCTTTTTAAAACTTAATTTAATCTATTTTTAAAAATTAATATTTTATTATACCACCGTGAGATATAAAATTACAAGGATGTTCATGTTTCATGTTTGGGTTTCAGTCATGGAGTGTTCCAGCACCCATGCCTCCACCAGTGCCCATTTCCCACCACCGATGACCCAATTCCCTTCCCCTCCCCTAGTCTGCCTCTGTGGCAGGTTCTTTATCTCTTTTCTCTTTTTCTTTCTCTTTCTCTTTCTCTCTCTCTCTTCTTCTCTCTTCCCTCTCTTACACATTGTGGATTGCAATACATACATTTAGAAGTTATCATGTGTATCTTTTTGCCTATATTCAACGTTCAGTTCTAGGCTGGTTTTACCATTTTCAATGATTATTAGCACATTGTTTCCTTCTCTGCCATCCCTAACCTCTGACTCCCACATGTTTGTGGTAGATTCCACCTACTGACAATACCTCCTGATCCATGTTTTACCTGACCTTGGATATTGGTATCATAATATATATGTATATCTTGTGATATACATATATCATATTGGTATCATAATATATATATATTGGTATCATAATATATCTGTATATTATGATACCAATATACATATATTATGATACCAATATCCATTATGCAAATAAATGCAGCCATCCTATATATGTCCTTTTCCTTCTGGCTAATTTCACTCAACATGATCCTCTCTATGTCCATCCATTTATAGGCTAATTTTGTAACTTCCTTTTTCCTAACAGCTGCATATTATCCCATTGTGTAGATTTACCAAAGTTTCTTTATCCAGTCATCAGTTCTCAGGCACTCTGGTTGTTTCCAGATTCTGGCTATTGTGAATAGTGCTGCTGTGAAAAGAGCAGATGGTGCTTCTGCTGTGTGTTTTGGCTTCTCAAGGTATATTCCCAGGAGTGGTATGGCTGGGTCAAATGGAACCTCAATTTCTAGTCTTTGGAGGAATGTTCATATTGTTTTCCAAAAAGGCTGTACCAGTCGACATTCTCAGCAACAATGGATGAGAGTCCCTTCCTCCCGCATCCACACCATGCATTGATGCTGTTGTCTTTGCTCTTGTTGTCTTTGCTCTTTTGGATATGTACCAGTCTCTGTGGTTTGAGATGATATCTCATTGTTGTTTTGACTGGCATCTCTCTGATGATTAGTGATGATGAATATTTTTTTCATATGCCTTTGGCCATTCAAATTTCTACCTTGTTGAAGTTTCTGTTCATTTCTTCTCCCCATTTTTTATGGGGTTGGCTGTTTTCTTCTTGTAAAGTTCTATCAGTGCCTGATATATCCTGGGTATTAACCCCTTATCAGATGGGTTTTATGTGAATATTCTGCTATTATTATTGGTGATCCTGTGACCATGTAGTGAAGGGGATTGAACTCTGGGTCTTGCACAAGCAAGACATGAACTTTGTTTCTTTAAGCTACCTCTTTGGCCCCTATAATTAACCTTGATTAACATTTGTCAATTTTATGAGATGATAGGATCCTCCAGTGTCAAACCTTACATTCAATTTTTATGATTTAACATTTCGAATCATGGGAATGTGATTTGGAGAACAGTAAAACACATAGTGGGATGCATAATTAAGTTATACTTGACTTTTTAATCACTATGAGATTATTGGATAAGGTAAGTACAGAAGCAAATACTGATTTAATGAATAAAAGGTAATAGAAGAGCCAGAGAGATAGTCCTGTGGATAGGGTGTTTGCCTTGCACACAGCTGGCCTGTGCCAGTCCAGGTTTGATCCCTAGCGTCCCATATAGTCCCCCTCAAGCAGCGCCAGGAGTCATTCCTGAGTGCAGAGCTAGGAGAAACCCCTGAGCATTGCCCATTGCCAGGTGTGACCCAAAAAAGCAAAAAAAAAAAAAAAAAAAGAAAGAAAGAAAGAAAAGAAAAGGTCTTAATAGAGGTACAAGTTTGACCAAAACATTCATAAAACATTCATATTAGAAATCTTTCATAAAGGAAGTCTGTCTGTCATTATGTGAATTCCAAAGCATTTGTTACATAGAACAATGGAGTAGCACCTGAGGTTTTTATTGTACCAGTGACTCTCATTTTGATATAAATTAAAGGACCATGGAAATTTCAGGAGTTAGAAAGGTGAGAATAAATCACTAAAAGAATTTTCTATAAATACATTGTTAAGCTCTATGAAGCAAATTGTGATAACTGGTTACTTATCAGCAAGTTTAGCACAGTGTATTTCTGAATAATTTTCAACTGTTGACCATGATTTCAATATTATATTCCCTTTTCAAAACTCAAGATAATGAAACAAATATTCCACAGTAAGTTAAAAATTAGAAGATTCTATTCTTAAATTTTCCATATGTTATAGAAACAGGATTTAAATATTTGTCCAGTTTAGTTTTTCCAAAAGGTATAACTTTTTATATTGTCTATTTATTTAATTGTTTATTCTTTTGGTGTGGAAAGGGCTTTTGAGCACCACACTCGGGTCTTTGAGCATCATATTAGTGTTGAGGGTTTACTCCTGGATTGGTGCTCAGGGACTACTTTGGTGGTGCTCAATGAGCCGCATGGAGGATGATATGTATTACTGGTAGTCAAAACAAGTTGGCTGAGTACAAGTCCTGAGCTATAACCCCACTATTATTTCTCCAGCCCTAATTTCTCATTATTAAGAGCTGGACGAGAATGAATATGTTTTTAAATGTTTTTATAAGGGAAATTTGATGAAAGTCTTTTGTTGGCCAGTCTAATAGTTGGCACTAGCATCATGCATTTGATGGAACTTTTATTTGCTGTGAGTACATATTTTTCCTTCATAATGCTTTATTTAAATGAATGAAAACAGCAATAAACACTAGCAAATTTGGTGAGATAAACACAGCAGAGAGAGGTTTGACCCAGAGGAGATTAAAGCTAGAAAATAAAAGGAGGAAAGGAATGGATGCAGGTGCGTGGTGGCTGCTGTTTGCCTGTCATTAGGGAGGGAGCCATGCAGGACCCCACTTTCATTGTGTGAAGATGGTTTGAGTCATTATTCTTAAATGGCATGTGATTCATTGGGAATCATTTTCCTTCCATCCTTATGTCCAAATGAGGTTAATTTTTATTCTACTTCTCTTTAAGGGTGGAACTATCCTATCTCCCTATAGAACTACAGGAATGAGAATGAATGTTTGAGACTAAGTAGCCCAATTATGTGATGGTCACAAAATGCATTATCAATAGTGACTCACTGTCTAGCCTTCTGAGAATAGTGAAATCCCTATCACTGCACCTCCTAGTCACTCATTCACTTCTGATTGGAATTCATTCAGTTAAGGGATTTCCATCTTAGAGCAATGACCCCTTATGATAGTAGTGGTTCTTATTTGAGAATTGCCATATAGTATATTATGTCTAGAATTATTTTCTTTCAAGCAGTTTTCAAGATTGCTTGCCCCAGGGAATTATTAAGTCATACATGCCCCAGGGAATGTTTAAAAGTAAATACTTAAAATCCTAAATTCTAAGATACCTCCTAGAATTATAGAATTGTTTTCTCCTTCTACAGAATCACAGATGGGTGATTGCTTAGGTGAATAAGATGTTCCATTGAGTGAAATAGTGAGTATGTAACAGTCACACTATGACATATTTTCAGCATCAATCCACGTCTTCTCAGTATTAGTAATAATAAGCATATTCATCATAACAATTCTGAGATAGAAACCATTATTAAGAAAGCTTAATCTGATTTTGAGGTCTTATTGCACCATATGTTTCATGAGGATAAGGCCTTCCTAACACACTCCTAAGAGGATTAGTGAGAAAACATATGCATAATTACAGGCTCATAATAGATATTCAATACATGGAAGATACTCATATTAGTATTTTGACTTTACATAAGGCTTTTTGTTCCTTTTAGAGATACAGATATGATCAAATAGAATTCTTTCCCCTACAGAATCAGCCTTCAAAGAAGTAAACAGTACCACTCATGTAATGACTTTCCATTAGGCTAGTAATAAATACAGCTCTGCTGCTCTTGGTGAAATAGTTTCAATGATTACTAGGCTCTTATTTTTCTCTGTAAAAAAGAAATAAGATTATAGCCTTGGGTCAGTTTGACATAAACCCTGTCTCTGGTCATCTATGTCTAATCTTTTAAACGATAATTACCTGGAATTATCCAGAAAAATCTTAAGATATATTATAATCAGCTCTTTCCATATATAATTTTGAACTTTAAAACTGTAACAGTGTTTTGGCCACTATGGATTTTAATTAATATTTTATATGTATATATGCTTGCAGATATTACTAAGATATACTTTATTTAAAAAATGAAAAATAAAAAGTACAACAGGAATTATTTCTTTCTCAAAATTTTAACATTTGGAACAAAATTGAAAAGGTGAATTTTGAATTTTATGTGCTAAAAATAGTTTTTTCTGTACTTAACATTGTTAACCAAACTCCATCAGCTGAAGTTTTATAGATCTAATTGATTTATAAAATGATACTAGTTTCATGTGTAGAAAATAATTTGGTTTATGCACCACACAGATTTAAAAATGAGATCAAGTTGAATTTATCTAAATTTTTTAATGCTATGATTCATTGACCTCAATGTAAAATACAGAAATTTTGAAAATGAGTTAGCCTAAACCCAACTAGATTATTTGATATGAAGTCTAATACTTACAAATACCATCTAACTTTTTTATTAAGTAATTACCTTTGGATTGCTATAGCTGTTTTTCACGATATATAAGGTTCAATTACTTATGGCAAGGATTCAATAGTTCATCAGAGATAACTTTTTCTAGTTAGATGGACTTTTAAAAGGTGTCAAGAAAATCTGAAAAAGCATTGTTTCATTAGTTTTCTCATTACATCTAGTTGTATCTTTGGTGGCAGGTTGGTATTAAAAAGGTTCTAGGAAGAGAATTGAAAAGTCCATTTATTACTCTAAATATGGAATGCTACTATCCAAGTCTTATGTAATGATTTGTCTAAACCTGGCATTTCATCTCAGGCCTCTTTCTAAAACTTACATTGCAGAACTAGCGAGATAATGCAGCAGGCAGGGCTTGCACCCAGCCCACCTGGGATCATTCCTTGGCCCCATATATGGTCCCCTGAATCCCATCAAGAGTCGTCCATAAGCACAGAGATAGGAGTGAACCTAGAGCAAAGCAGAGTGTGGCTGACAGCCCCAAAACGAAACACAAACAAAACTCACTGAAATTTTTAGCTTTCAGCTAATCCTTCTTGTATAAAAAGAAAAAGTCAAACAAGAATAAAGTATTTAACTCTCTGTATCCTTTTGTTATCTTTATCTTTCATACTATTTTCTTTATTAGTCACAATCTTTCTTTGTGACACTTCCATTTTGAGATTATTAATCTTCCTATATGATAGGTCAAACAGTCTGAGAAGTTGCTCAGGTTCAATTTCCCTAAGTATTCTCTGTCCATCATCTGCCTTTAAAGAAGAAAATATGGGCATAAATAATAGAAAAAGCATCTTGTATGTTTCTGAAATTTTGCAGGTGATATTTACTTTCAGTTTCTTGGTGTCATCTTCTGAAAAATGAGCAGAATGGGGTACGTTCTTTGTTCACTGTTCTTCAAGTCCTAATCTTGATAAGAGAAGTTGCTTTTAAACTCCTGAAATCAGAATAACTAGATATAAGGTCTGTTTCTGATACCAGTTATTATTATGACCTTATCCAGTTACATTATTTGAGCCTGTTTTCACTCATCATTGTTACGGGTCTACTAATTTTACTTTGGTTTTATTAAAATTTAACTAAGATCAAACCATAATGCCCAGAATGAAAGAGAGAGAGAGAAGAGAGAAGAGAGAGGCAGAAAGACAGAAATATAGACAGAGAGAAGATGAAGAAGACGAAGAAGACAAAGAAGAAAGAAGAGGAAAAGAAGAGGAAGAAAAGAAAGAAGAAGAAAATGAAGAAGAAGAAGAAGAAGAGAAGGAGGAGGAGGAGGTGGAGGAGGAGGAGAAAGAGGAGGAGGAGGAGAATGAGACGGAGGAGAAGGAGAAGGAGGAGAAAGAAAAAAAAGAAGTATATGCCTTACAGGCAGACTCCTGGTGGGGGTGGGAGAAGGGAAACAGAGACATTGGTGTTGTGAAATGTATCCTGGTGAAGGGATGGTGTTGGAACATTGTATGATGGAAACTCAATCATGAACAACCTTGTAATGTGAGGAACATATGCACATTCATTACTATAACTGCATGCAGTGCACACCAAGAGATCAATAAATATTAGTTACTATTAGTGGTCATTTCTAAAACACTATTAGCCACATTTATGAATTACTTTTAATTAAATTATTTTACTTAAATAATAGTTCATTGACTTACTCAAGACTAGGTGATGGCGATTCAGGAACTGGAAAATGCATCTCAATCTCCTTGATCAGAGCTTTTTCAAGCTACTCAAATATAGCAATATTTTATACATGCAATATGTTTTAAAATCTTATTCAGATTCTTTATGAGACTTTTGACAAAATAGTTACTGTTATTTGCAACTGCATGGTTACTTGAATAACAACTGTTTTCTAGATGAACTATCAAGAAAAATATTCATATTTATATAAAGTTATCATAAAATGGGGAAGTTTAAAATCAAAACATTAGCACTTTGTAGTTCACTCCACACCTTTCAGTTTTCCCCTGAAAATATAAATTGGGATGGGAATGGATAATGCTATCATAATTTAAGATTGCATGCGAATAAAATCTGTCACCTTATTTGTATAGAAATGTACCAAATATTTGACATTCTGCAATAGTAGTATGGGTTCTATGTATGTGGATCTGATTTTCAAACATGGAGAAAATAGAACTCTCCTGAAAGCTATATTGATGTTTTTCTGTTCAAATGCATTAATCAATACCCCATCTTCACATTTTTTAAGAAAACAAGTTAAAGTGCAGGGATTACTTGAATGGTCACTACAAGAGAGAGAGTGTGATTAATTTTTTGTTCTTACAAGTACAGAAACAATGAAAGTATCTGACATCTTCTGGCCTACACCTGGCAATTCTCCATGAAATAAAATGTGCAGAGAGATTAACAGTATATAAATAGGAGGGAAAATGTACACAGAGTGAAAATAGGTGTGAAGTGCATTTTATAAAACAAAAAATGGAATGCTTTGCTTATTTTACCCTAACAGCTGCAAGAAGATATTGCACAGATGAAATAAAAATTGAGAGTGGGGAAAAAACAGGTCAGAGTTGTGCAGAAATCTGACTCAAATAGTTTTCTAAACATATTTTTTGTTTTATTTTTACCAAGTTATATTAATTATTGAGTGAATATAGAGATCAAGGTACGCTTTTAAACATGTAAACTTCAAGTTGTTTATTTTTAAAAATTATCATGTATGTATTCTAACAGCCTCTTTCTGTGGATATTTTTGTTTCTCTTTTACAGATAAGATCCTTCACTTGATCACTTGAATCCCGTTATTCATAGATTTGCTCCAGTGGGCGCCAGTAACATTTCCATTGGACCCTATCACGTGCCAATGTAGCCCAATGGCATCTGGTTGATTCAGGAATATGAAGAGCCTCAAACTGTTCCTTCAGGGTCTTGACAAGAAAGTCGGACCATCTTGTAGGTGGGCGGCCACGTGATCTTTTGACATCCCGTGGGATCCAGTCGGTAATGGCTCTAGTCCAGCGGTTGTCTCCAAATCTCATTACATGTCCAGCCCATCTGATTTTCGATGCCTTCGCAAAGCGATATAGCGTCCCTGATTCTGGAATAGCGACGGAGGTCAGAACTCCGGATTCCTTCTTTCACTTGAGTGAGGCGTGATATTCCAAGCATAGCTCTTTCGATTCCTCTCTGGGAGATCCAAATAGCATTCTCATTCTGCTTTCGGAGGGCCCAGGTCTCTGAGGCATATGTTAATGCAGGAAAACGATGGAGTCAAAGAGATGTGCCGGAGCCAGAGGTTCTTTGTCCTTTTAGCTATTTCTTTGATGCCTTTGAAGGTATTCCATGCCACTCTCTTCATCCTGTGCAGCTCAGGTTTTAGGTCTTTCATCATGTTGATTTCTCGACCTAGGTACACATAACTGCTGCATTCAGAGATGTTTGTTCCATTGAGAATGAATGGGGCCTCTGGAACTAGTTCATTCTTCATGAACATTGTTTTCTTTAGATTCAGCTGTAGACCTATCTTTCCACATTCTCGGTGAAAGTCAGCCATCATTTGTGCCGCTTGGCTAATGTTTGGTGTTATTAGAACAATGTCATCAGCGAAGCGGGAGGTGGTGTAGTTGCCGACCATCTGTCTTCACTCCCATTCCTTCCCATTCTAATTATTGCATGATGTTCTCGAGGGTGGCGCTGTAGAGTTTTGGTGAAATGGTATCACCCTGTCGAACCCCTCTTTTCACATTAATGATCACTTCTTTGTAGAATAGTGAGATCCTGGTGGTGAATCCATAATACAGCTCACGAAGGATCTTGATGTATTGGGTTTGAACACCCTGTTTGGCTAGGGCTTCGATGACTGCTTCAGTCTCCACAGAATCAAAGGCTTTCTGTAAATCAATGAATGTGAGACAGAGCGGCATCTTGTACTCCCTACAAACCTCGATGAGCTTGGTTACTGTGTGGATATGGTCGATTGTGCTGAATCCTTTCCGGAAGCCTGCTTGCTCGCATGGTTGTCCTTCATCTAGTGTTCTGCTAATCCTGTTCAGGATGACTTGTGTAAACAGCTTGTAGATGACAGACAACAGGCAGATGGGGCGATAGTTGCCGATGTCGTGAATGTCTCCCTTCTTGAACAGTAGAACTGTCCTGCTGGTTTTCCATTGGGAGGGCACCTTGCATTCGGACAGGTAGCATGTGAAGATCTGAGCTAGTGTATTGATGAGACCCGGCAGCAGATTCTGAGCCTGGTGCTGCTCCCTTCTTTACCAACAAGATGGCATGTCGGATTTCAGAAGGGAGAACGTTGGGAATGACAGATCCATCCTGTGGAATTTGGTATGTGGGCAGGTGGATGTGGTTATCTAGAGATTTGAGTAGATGTCCTGGATATTATTCTCCATTGCCTTTCTGGAAGATGTGATAGATCCATCAGGGTGTCGGAGGGCAGTCATCTTGGTCTTATAGTTGGCGAAGGACAGGCGGGCGGTGCGAATGCTTTTCCGGCTTCTGCTGCATCTTCCAGTATTTCTTCTCCTCTGTCTTTGAGGTCTTCTTTTATCGCTTCTCTTCACCAGATAAGATCCTAAAGATCATAATTGGAAGTCAGGGTATGAATACGTTTCTGTTTGGTTTGAAAATGTATAATATTAACTAATAGGTTCATATGAATTTGCTGGGGATGTATTCATAATGATGATTAATTTTATGTGTCATCATAACTAGACCTTTTTCTAGATATTCAGTCAATCATCCTTCCTATTTTCTCTGTCTCTCTCACTATCTTTCTGAACGGGGGCTGGGGGAGTCAAAGCCAGGGCCTCATATTTGCAAGGTCAATGTTCTATTGCTGAGCTACCTCCCTGCCTATATTATTTTTAGATATTTATAGGAAGTTCTGCCCCTCGAGGTGTAGCCTCATCAACAGATGGCAACAAGAGACAGGCTTGTCTATACCCAGGGCTCTACCCTGGGGGCCTGGATGGTTGATGGTCTGATTATAAAAAAGTCTGGGCCCTCTGGAATGAACCCAGAGCCCTGGCAGAGCCTGGCAAGCTACCCATGGTGTATTCGATATGCCAAAAACAGTAACAATAATGGATCTCACTCCCAATGAATGAAGATGTTACTGGTGCCCGCTTGAGCAAATTAATGATCAATGGGAAGATAAGCAATACAAGTGATACAAGTGATTTATAGGAAGTTATTTTTAGATGAGACTAATATTTAGACATACATACATTAAGTATAGCAAATTACTTGCCAAAATGTTAGTGAGCTCTGACCAGTCAGTTCACGATCACAATCACGATCTTCCCGTTAATCATCTATTTGCTAGAGCGGGCACCAGTAATATCTCCATATGTCCTGTCTCATGCCAGTAGAGCAAAGGGCATTGGCTTTGCTACAGGAACATAAAGAGCCTCAAACCATTATATTAGGTCATGGGAATGACCTAAAATAATTGTTACTGGCATTTGGCATGTCAAATACAACACGAGCAGCTTGCTAGGCTTGCCGTGCGGGAGGCATATTTTTTAAACACCTCCAAATAAAGCATTTATTGATGAGGCGGCGCGCATAGCGCGCAGAGCCGGACTGTGATGGGCTGGTCGGCTGGGTGGAGTTCTGAAGAGAGGGAAGTCCGGATGTGGAAAATGGCGGCGCCCATGGAGTGCGTGGGGGTCGTCTGGCTTGTTGTGAGGTTCTGCCGGGGTGGTGGGCCAAGGCTAGAACCCACCATGCCTCCCCGAATTCCTCATGAACGGCTGGGCACAGGGAGAGCAAGGGACCGCTCTGCCCCATGTCTAAGAGTCTCTGGACCAGCATACCTGGGCGGATTGACTGGACCAGTCAGTTAAAATGTTTAATAGAGAAAGTGACTGGTATCCCCAGCAAAAGATCTTTGAGTTTGAATAGCAATATTGACTCTTCCTTAGGTCTCTGGTATGCCAGTCTGTTCCCATTTTGTGACTTGTCATTCTACATAGATACATAAACTAGTAACTTAAAATAAGAGTCTATTTCCAAATGTACATATTCTTCTAGATTTTAGTGATTTTTTACTTTATTTACGCATCATGGTTTACAAAGTGTAAAGTTTTTCACAATGCAGTTGTTAGAGAGATTCATTGTTCAATACCAATCACACTATCAGTGTACCCCTACTACCACCAGAGACCCTTATTATCCTCCCACCTCCCATCCCCATGCCTGCTCCTTAACCAGCACTAACTGTATTGACCATTACAGTCCATATAAGAGAATGGTATTGATAAAATCGTGACTTTTTTATGGGTTGTTATTTGCGAGTTTGGCTGATTTCTGTTCTTGCATTTGCTTTCAAAGTTTCTAGAATGTAGTAGGGTTTCTACTAGTCAACCCCAGACCCACTACCACTGCACCTATGGACAACACTTATTTCAGATTTTTCTCAACCTGTGTTTGAATTTGTCCCATGCATACATTGAATAATCTATTCTATATTGCTTGTTGGATCTAATTCTCTAAATATAATGAATGAGTATATTCTTAGACAAAAAGACAATGGTGATTATTAAATCTCCATTGTGCCATTTGAGCATGCTGTATAGGAAATTACCTATATGTTCCCACAACCACACATTATGTCAACACACTTGTGATTGTATGCCCCATACTTAATTGTATGAAATATGATGGGATACCGGTACATAAATGTGCCAGGCTTTGAAGTATCATGCGGCTGCCATGAGGAGAACTGACAATAGCTCTCCGGTGGGTCTGCATCCCTGGATCATGACCAATATTTCCAACATTTCCAGCAGCGGTTCTTGTGGACCCACCTGGCTTTCTGGGGAGGGGCATGATGGGGAAGGAGCCCCCGCTCCAGGTCGACAGAAGACTGGTGAGCTAGTTGCTGGGATCCGCATACCTTGGTTTAAAATTGGTTTCTCTTTTGGGTAGAGCTCGAATGAGCTGTGAAATCCAGATCTTGAAAATGGCTGCAATTGTGGTGTGTGAGGTGTTTCTGACTTCTGAGGGCCTATTGGGACAAAAGACAAGGACCAGAACCTGCTCCCCCCCACCTCCAGGATGCCTCCTGTCAGCCAAGCACCTCAAGAGCTAGCAGGAACTCTTCTGTGCATCTGCTTTCCTTAATCATGGCTGGCATTACCAGACTACACAGCTTGTCAGAGCCCCACCCCATAGAGAAGTCAATTGCAAGCCCAGATATGTGGATTCCAGCAGCTAAGCTCACCAGGTTTCCCTGGAGCTGGAACCGGGCCCCTTCTCCAACCTCAGTCCCTCTGGAAGGCCTGGTGGGTCCTCACATATTCTACTTTTTTATTTCTTGAGATATTCCTCATTAGCCAAGGATCTGTCATTAAAATAAGTTGACTGAGAGATGGGAGATGACCAGGTAATATTTGTAAGTTCATAAGATATGGAATCCATACAGATATAAAAAGAAGTATTAGAGTTTGCCTAAGGGTATTGACCTAGTGTTTAAGAGCAGATGAATCATCTTTTCTCTGATATTTAACTACAATTCTTGTTTCCTGGGTTTTCCAGCATAATCACTGTCACTGTATCACTGTCTTCCCATTGTTCATCGATTTGCTCGAGTGGGCACTAGTAACATCTCCATTAGTCCTGTCACAAGCAAGTGCAACCCAAGGGCATCTACTTGCTACAGGAACAGGAGGAGCCCAAAACCATTCTTCAGGTTATGGAACTGACGTCCAGAATAATTACTAGTCTTTGGCATAAAAAGTAAATAAAACAAGGGTAGCTTTCCAGGCTTTACCGTGTAGGTGGTATAGTCTCAGTAGAAGGCTCTCAACCCGAGCATTTACTGATGAAACTTAAAAGGGGAAGATCAGGTTTTCTCTTGGATGGAGCTCTGAGGAACTATGGAGTCTGGATGTTTAGAATGACTAACTGCAAGACGTATGGTTTGCTCTGGCTTCTTGCTAGGCTTACTGGTATCAGTCAAAACATGTCTAGAACTGTTTACTATGTATAAATGTAAAAGAACGTGGGAAGAACCTTATGCTAAATATAGTATCCTATAAAAATATTGTGTGGCAACAAAGCGGCTGGGCCAAGGAACCTGTGGGTCTGGCGTGGGTGGGTCTCTCTCTTCCAGGGCAACTGGCATGGAGGCGGAGGAAAGGGCAGGGCCCAAAACTCCTCTCTGAGTCTGGCCAGCATGGTCTTTCCCCGCTCATGAGAGCAAACCCTTGGAGCAATGTTGGACTCGGCCAGGGGATGACCGAGCCCCTTACTGGGAGGTCAGCTCCATGGGTTGCTTCCCACATGGGGCCGGCAGAGCAGCACAGCTGTGGGTCTGAAGTGGATGGGTCTGGATCTCTTCCGGGGTTGCAAATTAGCTGAGTCTGGCGTGGGTAGGTTTCTCTCTTCCGGGGCAACTGGCATGGAGGTGGAGGAAAGGGCAGGGCCCAAAACTCCTCTCCGAGTCTGGCCATCATGGTCTCTCCCCTGCTCATGAGAACAAACCCTTGGAGCAATGTTGGACTTGGCCAGCAGAAGGCCGAGCCCCTTACTGGGAGGTCAGCTGTCCACCGAGTTGGAGGACCCCGCTCCAGAGCGAGAAGGAGCGGGGTTGGGCTGGATTCCAGCATAATATGAGCACAATATTTAGGATTTTGGAAATACTTTCTGGTTTAGTTTTGGAATGAATTCAGAAATTTGTTAATAATACTTTGTGGTGTATAGCCTCTTATATAAAAATTAACATTTTATGGAAATCTCTCATATACCAGATTCTATGACAGGTACTTTTTGTATCCATAAAGATACACTATCTTTTTTACTCTTCAGAGAAAACTAATAAAAATTTAGTAATTCTAATCTTTCAGTTGAGAAATCTGACACTCAATAATTATTATCTTTCATTAGGTAAGTAGAGTAGCTGAATTTTCAATTTAGATCTGATTTCAAACTTGATATGCTCTCTTTTGATCCTGAAAATATACCCTACTCAAAATAAAAAGAAATATGCTTATTTATATTTAGAGATAAGAAAGAAATACCATGTTAAATATGTATCCGGAATGATATAAACAAATGCTATTGCCTAATATTTTGTCATGTATTTCTATATTTTATATTATTCTTTAATTCCACACTTTCCTTTAATGGTTAAATAAATAATTGACCTGACTTAGTGTAACATTTATGATGTGGTTTCACCATGATAGTTTATCCTTTAATTATTTGGTTTGTAAGATTTATAATTTACAAATGCATGGCTATTTTTTGTTTTAGACCAATAAAATTAACTGAGCTTCTTACAAAAATAAATTTTAAATCCTAACTGTTAACAGGTAAACTGCCATAAGAGATTTAAGAATTTTTTTGGTTCATTAGTTGGCAGACAGTTTTCCAAGGAGGATATTAACTGTAGTGTATTAGGTATGATAGTATTTTTCTGAGAGACTGCATAATAAAAATGAAAGAGTCTCTGCTTTTGTAATGATATATTTTATTTGTTATGTTTTTTCTTTATGAATTTTTATTTACTTTCTTATCTATGTTTTTGTAATTTAGTTTGAATAGCCCATGGCTCATTACAAAAGAAAAGTTAAAACTGGCTAATAAACAGACAAAATATAGGAAGTTTTTCTTTGGTACTAGAAAGTAATGAACATTTCTTTATAAGCTATGTTTTACAAGGCTTTTGAATGAAAATCAATGCTTATCTTTATAGCATCTATCAACATAAATGAGGCCATGTATTTGGAAATTTATGATTAAGCCAAATATCATCTCTAATATCTAATTCTAATGCTAGGATCTTTTGCAGTAGTAAAAGGCAATATTACCTCTATCTTGGGAAATACTATGTTCATGCCTGAGAATGTTTATTTCTAACTAAACTGTGAAAAATTAGATGAGCCTTAAAGAAGTAAGAATGTGGTGCATACATAGCTTTAGAATGAACTCCAAATAGGTTCAAGAATATTGGAGATGTTCTACATCTGGACATAAAGACATTTTGCCAAGACATGTATCATCATGACTACTATGCATGCATAGTATAAGTGCATAGTATAGAGACTACTATGTATAGTAGTACTGCTATATAATAGTACTATATAGTAATAGTATATATATTATTATATATTATATACTACATTGTATATAATACAGTACTACTATATAGTAGCCTAATATATAGACTACTAAATGTAGTAGTCTATATACATGCATAGAAAATAGACTCCTATTTATGCATAGTATAAGAGTGCTATCCGCACGGCAGAGTCTGGCAAGCTACCCATGTCGTTTTTGATATGCCAAATACCAGTAACAATTATAGACCTCATTCCCATAACCTGATGGAATGGTTTGAGGCTCTTTATGTTCCTGGAGTGAGTAGATGCCCTTGGGCTAGAATGCTATAGGACGTATGGAGATATTACTGGTGCCCGCTTGAGCAAATCGATGACCAACGGGAAGACAAGTGAGAAGTGATAAGAGTGCTATAAATGTTGGAAGGTCACCTACTGAAGTATCTTCCAAGGGAGGGGCTTCTTGGGGACTTTTAACCCAGGTAACCGGGTGCTATCAGATTTTATCTACAAATATCTTTAAAAAGTATGTACATACAGAATACTCCAAGCTGGAAAAACCAGTTATTTTAACTACAATGTTGGTTTATTTCCAATAAACCTTGACCTCTTTTCCTTTCTCCTCGTCCTCTCTAGAACTTAAAATGGTTCAATTCAAAATAATGAATGCACTATGAGTACTTACATTGACCTACTGTTCTGATGGTTATTTTAGCCTCATTAAATAAGTGGATAAGGTTCAAAAACATGGAACTGAATTAAACATAATCACTTTATATCCACAACATTTGCAAGCTCAGATAAACAACTGGATCAAATGTCTAATTGGTTTAAAGTTAAGTGGATTTTAATATTACAAGCACTCTATGTAATTCTCTGCAAGGTGATTTGAATGATACAAGTTAAGTATATAAGAATTTTTTCTTAAAGTAGAGAGTGCTTAATTGGTACCAATGATAAAATATATTTAGTTACAATTTGGACTGTGGAATAGGTTTTATTGTATTTTGGAGAAATGGAGGACTAAAACCGATTTGCTTTCGGTGGGCTTCTTCTTCACTCATACACATATATCCTTTTCTGATAAAAATAGTAACAGATGTCTGCTATTAAAAATAAAGAAGGCCTATTTTCTTCAATATTTCACTTAAAGGGAGAATTAGTGTGATTGCAATGCAACAGGATGTGGGTGTCTGAATCACAGTGCGAGAAGTCTACATGATATACGTGTTGACATTAGCAGTTGCAAGGACTTTTCCCTAGGTTTCACACATCAGCTGAACCCACACTCCTGAGTACATCACACACAACATCAAGCAATACTTTCTGGTTCAGTGTCTTTCATGGTCCTTCAGTTTACTTAGTCTTAGAGAAAAGTTGACAGTATTCAATAATCATTTCCCCTCTGTTATTTTCTTTTACTGTTTTTTGCAGCTGTCACTCCCCCAAATAGCTCACAAAGAACAATGGGTTGTTGGGAAAGCCATGCTCACCATGCAGTTACCTGCAAGATAATTGTAGTAATTTTCTCACCCATTTCTTGTTTCATCCTCCTTGAAAGTGAGGGAAAGGCTCTGTACCTTAAAACATACTGATGAGGCTGGAATGATTAGACGGACACTCATCCAATCTCAGGACTCTTTATTTTCCCAAGATTTCCAGAGACAAGGTTTATTTTCTTACATGACATAGTTCATATTCTACCTCATATTTATGGTTTAAATGAAGATCTTATTCCTCCAATTTAAAACAGGAAACATAATCTGACAATTATTTAATCTATTTTTTGTTGTACACAGCAACCATGAGAGGCCCTGAAAACAAATATTTGCTAAATTGAATAAAAGTCTTCATAGAGAAAAACAACAGGTTCAGTAACTAGTTATTGCATTACTATGTTAATAGCAGCTGTGCTATAGTTCTAATTGACACTAATATGAACATAAGCACTTGCTTTCAACTAAATCAAATGCTAGAAATAACTGGAGGAAATGTACTTTGCCTGGGAAAATCAAGCCAGGCTCCCAGAAGAGGATGGATGCACTTGCATCCTGAAAGATAGGTGATAGTATCTATGGGCAGAAGTAAAGAAAGGAGCACAATCCAGGCAAAACAAATGTGTTTTACCGATCACATGAAAGTCATGTTTGAATTAGGAACAAAGAAAAGCAAAGCGTGACTAGAGTATTGAGAAGAATAGGGAGGGAAGGAAGAAAAGGAGAGTGTATTCATTTTCTATAACCTAAAAAAACAACCACAAGTTGCCATCTTGAAGCAATCTTTATTTATAATCTCAGTGTTTCTGTGGGTTCAGTGAATAGTTTCTGTGGGGTCTTGTGAAGCTGAAACCAGAGTTGGCTGGGGCTATGACGTCATTCTAGGGCATTTTTCATGTTTACCGAAGATGTTGTATAATTTAGTTCTTCAAGACTATTTTGGGTAGCTGTTGATCAGTGGTTATTCTAAGCTCTAGAGGTTATTTCCATGTCCTTGCTACAATAGCCACTCTCTGGGCTCTATCACACATGCCAGTTTATTTTATTTTTGAAACCAGCAAGTGAACACTCATCTGAATAAGCCCCCTTCACTAAGAACCCTTCTCTTAAAAACTGATTAGGTCAGACCTACCCAGTATGCCTCCTTTTGAATAACTAGTCAAGTGACTAATAACTAGAAATAGTTTGTCATATTTACTGGTGCTCTGTACACTCAATGAGACAAGAGTATTATCTTAAGACATATGTATAATGAGTTGGAAATGTAGCCTATTGCCTTAAAATTGTTCCTACTTTAGAAAAGCAGAATAAATGTCAGAGACAAAACAGAGAAGTATCTAGGACTTGAATTTCCTCTTTTCCCTCCCTGTCACTATGTTTGGCAGCTAGTTTATTATCCTTTTGTTGGTATAAGTTCTTTCACCTATACCATAGCATAATGACATATAGGTAGTCTAAGTAGTAACTCCAATAATATATGAGAAGGAACTCTGCCCATGGAGTTGATGGATATGCTAAGGATACATTCTATAGGTCAAACTTAGAGATTCAGATTATTTTCTAGGTTGTGAAAAAACTCATTGAAAGGAGTAAAAAATAGCTTGGTTTGGTCTGCTGAGTATTTATTTTTTTATATGTATATTTGATCTTCATGTTCAGAATTCTGGTCTTAAACAATTATGCAATTATAATTTCTTCTAACAGTTTAATTGGGTAAAATTATTCATAACTTTGAAAAATTCCAAATTTATAAAGGTAAATAACCAGAATAATGTTTATTCATGTACTGATGACCAAATTTCAAGGTATCAGCATTTGGCCATATTTGATATATATCTAATTCTCTCCTCTTTCCACCTCCTATCCATTTATTATTATTATTTATATTTAATAGTATTTTATTTATTATTTCTTGTTTTTGGGGGCATCATACCCAGCAATGCTCAGGAGTTGCTCCTGGCTCTACACTCAGGTATTACTCCTGGAGGTGTCCAGGAAACCATATGAGATGCTGGGGATCAAAGCTGTATAATAGTATACTTTATAGAGATTTATTACTTACATATATGTTGACTTTTATGTTAGGATTTACATGTATGACTATCTTAAAATTCTTTGTGGTAGTATTATAACTTATAATGCTGTTAATTATAGTTCCATGCATAGATCTTATATATTATCCCTTTTTCCAATATATATTGGAAATATATTCCAATACAATATTCTACCATTTATCGGGTGTCTCTTTAACTCGGCCTGAATTATTATCTTTTTTCAATGTGCAGTAGCTTTTTAGTTTGATATAGTTTCATTTCTTTAGTTTTGGTTTTGATATCTTTGCCTCTGTGGCTATCTTTTTGAAGATACCACTAAGGTTTCTTTCATGAAGATACATGCCTTTGTTCTCTTCACTATTTAATGGTTGTGGCTTAAATAGTTAATTAAACTATTTCATGAGTCATGGTTTAATCTGAGATCTTTAACTTATTTAAAATTTTACATTTGTGAACAATAAGAGATGTGGCTCTACTTTAATTTTTCTTACATATGGCTATCCAACTTTCACAATACCATGTATTGAAGAGATTGTCTTTGCTCTATTTCACATGTGTAGCTACTTTGTCATAGATTAACTGTAAATATTAACTCGGAACTCTCAATTCTGTTCTATTGATCTTTGAGTCAACCTTTATTCCAGTGCTAGGTAGTTTTGGTTACTATAGCTTTCTTTGTAGTACAATTTAAAGATGAGAATTGCAATCTCTTTCTCTTCCTTCTCTTCTTTCTCCTTTGACTTTCTTTCTCTTGCTTCCTCTTCTTTTCTCCTTCTCCTACTCACCCTCCTCTTTTAGCTACTGAAAAATATTATGCCTCATAGAAATGTTGTTAGAGTTTGTTTTAAGGTTGAAGAATAATTTAGAATATTAATAGAAATTGCATTAAATCTGTGTAAGGCTTTGAGTAAGAAGGTCATTTTGACGATGTTACTTCTTCCAATTCACAAACAGGGAATAAATTTCTATTTCTTGGTAGCCCCTTCTATTTCTTTAACAGTGATTTACAATTTTTCACTATATAGATTGAAACCTCTTATTTTGTTAGGTTGTTTCTTAGGTATTTGATATCTTCTCAGGTCCCGTGTTTTTAATGGTACTTTTTAGTGTTGCTATGCTAGAGTCAGAATTTACAACAGGATCTTGATTGTGTGGAGTAGTGAAGAACTGTGCCATGTGGCCATAAACACAACCTCACAGTTTAGGATTTCGGGAATTACTTGATGGGAGGAAAAGTCTGGGGTCTGCGCAAGTAGGTGGGGCTGAAGTTTCCTGAGTCTGCTGCTCAGAGGAAGTGCCCAAGGCAAAGAGAATTGGCATGTGGGAGTACCATCTGAGGCTGGAGTAAAGGACAGCCTCTGGCAAACTGGTTCCTTCCAAGGACCATCCAGGGCTGCACCTCAGGAGCTCTGGGTGATGGGGATCAATGCCCACACTGGGGAACAGTGCTAGAGAGCAAAGTCTATGAACTGGGGACTGATTAGAGCAAACGATTGTTGATATGGTTTTAAGTGAAAAATTTTAGCTATCTGCTACCATGTAGACTATCTACCTATCAAGAGAGCAACAACTTTCGTCATTTTAAAAGAAAATGTTACTCCATGATTCTTCCTACTTAACTCTCTTATTTCATTCAGATTCAACCATTGCTTCTGTTTTGACCCTTAAATTGGTTTGGACAATTTCATGTAGACTAATGTTATGTAAATGTGTATGGACTATTCTCTTTTTTAGTTTCTATTTTGGAGCTGTCATAATGTCTGTGAGACTCACTGGTATTTGAGGGGAATATTAGCAGTTCTCCCCCCTTTGTGTTCCTTAGTAGGATTCTGAAAGAAGATTACACCATAGTATGTTTTCCTGTTTTCACATTACTGGATTATTTCTAGTTTAGAACTATTAAAAGTAGAGCTACACAGTGGTATAATAAAATATTTTCAAAAAAATAAAAATTAAAAGTAGAGCTATTTGCACCTTATTAAAGGGTCGGTCTTTATATGCACTTTTTTCTTTTTTTCCTTTCTTTTTTGTGGCATTATTTTGAAGGCTAGGTCAAAAGGGGTGCTGCATAAATTTATTAGAAAATATCAAACTCTCTTCTATTCTTTTTTGCCTTTGGTGGGGACACATCCAGTAGTGTTCAGTGGCTGCTCCTGACTCTGTGCTTGGGAATTACTCCTGGAAAGCTCAGGAGAGCATATCTGGGTCAACTGCATGCAAACGAGCACCTTCCATTGTAATATCCCACCCCCAAGCCCTCATCTAAGGCCTCATCTAAGGGCTCATAGTATTTTTATTCCCCTTGGCAGGGGAATAACACTTGGGATTGCCAGTTCTGATTTCAGTCTTTCTGATGGGGATTTACTTGTGTCTCATTGTTCTATTAATTTGTATTTCCTTGGCTACTAATGGATTTGAGTAGTTTATATGTGGAATCTTGGTTTTCATGTCAGACTGACCTTGGTCCAAACCCCAACTCTGTTTCTTGCCAATTCAAGGCAAGATTCTTGAATTATCTACAAAAGAAATAGAATTTTCATTTCTCTCTTTCAAGTTCTTGTAAAGATTGTGTTTCATTTGCAAATACATATATATTTATGAGCTCTGTCCCACCCCAAATAGTACTTTTATTATGCGTTAGGACAATTTGAGGCTTGATATTCAAGCCTTTGTTCTCTCTTGGTCACATTTTTTGCTTTCTTTTCTTAGCTCTTCTCGTTTTTATTTCTACTCTGGGGAAGCCCGTGTTCTCTTTTGAACATACACATCTTTCTTTTTTCTCCCCTCACGTTTTTCTAAAAATTTTCAATAAAAACTATATTTCTTTAAAAAAAACGATTTGATGAACTGCGTTTATGGACACACATATAGTCAAATAGGTGATTGATTGTTCCTCTTAAGTGGGGAAATAAAAGGAGGAAATTCCTTTACACATGAAGGCCTTAATCCCAACACCATTTTCTCACCTCAGCATATGAAATATATGATATAGCCATATTGACCATTGGTGACCTCCTGCCTCACACAGCACAGGGGATCATCTTGACTCCCTGTCTTAATACAATTTCCCTATAGTGAACAGACCTGGATTTCAGCACTTCATCCTCTATAACATCTTTACAATGTGTTTCTGCTTAAGTACACACTGACTGGACCACCCATTTCTTTTGTTTCTCTTCTCCCCCTTTGGTTCTTTCTTCTCACTCTTTTTTAATATCTACCATTAAAAATATTTTAAATGCATTTGATAAATATTAGGGGAAGGTAGGAAAAATTGTCTTTTATTTTTTTTGGTGAGTGAATAGAGTTCATTTTGGAGATTAAAAATATAGTGTTCTGAAAAAAAGAGGAACACGCTTTTTTTCATAGCCATCTATTCTGTTAAATTCATTAGGCGTAATAGTACATCATGACATATTTCTCCATGTTTTTATTCCACAGCAGTATCACAACATAGGGAATCTTGAAAGAGATGAATAGAGAATATGAGGTCCTCATGCCCAGACCTTGTAAATGCTATTGATAACAGAAGAGGATTAAGAACAGAGCCTGAATGGTCCAGATAAGTAAGAAGTGCCTGAAACTACTGAGAGAACTAAAGGCAAGTGATTAGCTAAATAGGAGCAAAAACAAGAAGAGGAGAAACCTTTACATTCAGTCAGAAGTTCTATCAGTACATTATATATCTTTGATATTGATTCCTTATCAGATGAGTTTTGGGTAAATAATTTGTCCTATTATCTGAACTGTTTTTCTATGTTGGTCATCATTTCCTTTGAGGTGCAAAATCTTATTAATTTATTGTAGTTTTCACTTGACTTCACTTGTATCATTTGTCTTCCCATTATTCATCGATTTGCTTGAGCAGGCACCAGTAACATCTCCATATGTCCTGTTGTGAGCTAGTGTAGCCCAAGGGCATCTGCTCACTCCAGGAACATGAAGAGCCTCAAACCATTCCTTCAGGTCATGGGAATGAGGTCTATAATTGTTCTTAGTTTTTGGCATGCAAATACAACATGGGTAGCTTGCCAAGCTCTGTTGTGCAGGCTCTGTTGTGCGGGTGGTATACTCTCAGTAGCAAGCTCTCATCTCATGCATTTACTGATGAACAGCAACGGGAGAGATCGGCTTTTCTATTGGGTGAAGCTCTGATGAACTGTGGAGTCCAGATGTTGAAAATGACTGCCCTCATGGTCTGGGGGGTTCCTCTAGCTTCTTGTGAGGCTCTATTGGGATGGCGGGCCAGGGTTAGAATCTGCCTTCCTCCCGGGCACCTCATGATCAGTTGAACACAGGGAGAGATGGTAGCAGCTCTGCCTGGTGTATGAGTCCTGTTGTAGTATTAAGGAGATTAAACCCCAGATGAACCCCAGATTATTTACTTATTATTATCATTTTTATTATAACACCATCAGTTAGACATTTACAAAGCTGTTCATGATTAGGTTTCAGTCATACAATGTTGCAGCACTCATCTCCTCACCAGTGCACATTTCTCACCACCAATGACCTCAGATCAGTTTAAACCCTAATAACCACTCATGGATGGTTGCTGTAGCACTTTCTCTTTGTACTTCAGTTTATCATTACTAAACATTGTTAAAATGAGACTACAAAGTAATCCATCTCATGGTATTAGTAAAGAAGAAATAGTGTGTGAAAGAACCCCTCATAGTATGAGATCTCAGTATAATTTCTCCTAATAAACTATCAAAAGGGACTAAGTATGTGCATTTTATATATTAAGAAATACTTGAATGGATCCACACCAAAAAGTTTCTTGATCACGAAGAAAATGAATTATCTTTTTTTTTCTGACAGGAGATATTGAATGGGAATAATCTATTTCAATAATAGAGTATGGAACCTATGATAATGTTATACTGTCCTGTTGTAAACTGTGTTTAGATAAATAAAAATAGAATTTTCTAATGATATAACATAAAACATTAAGGCAACAACTACTTACCTAATAATACAAGGCAAGAGAAAGTTTATATCATGTATGACTAAAGTGGAAATGTTTTATTTCTTAAGAGGGCTTTAACAAAAACCAGTAATTTGTTCAATTTTGCTTTACTGGGCGTGCTCAAATGCCACATTGTATATAACAAAGAGTTTCTATTGTATCAATATTTCTGTGTTAACTTACTTGTTCTGACACCTGTCTTCTGACTGTTCAGAAACTGGACATCTAACCGGTTAGGGAAAAAATAAAGGAGGGGGAGAAGAATAAGTAACCTCCAAAGAGGTAAGAGGATTTACCTACTACATCCACTCCAGTTGGTCTTCCTGCAAGTTGTTTCTTCCTGAGCAAATGCTTGCTTTTGGGGGTGGTTTTTAATAACAAAACAATGCTACCATTTTGAATTTTCAAAATGGGGAGAAACAGAATTGATATCGAGCTAGTAAGTCAATAGAATATAAACAATGAGTATTGACTCAGTATATGCATAAAAGCTTTAAAGTACTGCAGCCCTTTGAACTTTAAATAGCTATAACAATTTTCCTAAATTCTATCGTGAACTTCTATTGGCCTAACAGTGATCATTTTTCTTTTCCTGGGAATTGAGAACTCCAAGTGACAATTAAAAACATGAACAGAATCTTTCTGCTATTTCTTTTTTTGAGGAGTTTGAGACACACTTGCCTAATTTCAGGGGTTATTTCTGGCTCTGCACTCAGAAGTTAGTGTGAGTGGTGCTTGCAGAACTATTTAGGATACCAAGGATTGAACCTGGGTCAGTGGTGTGCAAGGCAAAGGCCCTACCTGACACACTATCAACCCTGCTCTACTTTCTGTTGTTTCTCTTTTCCTGTGGAACCCTCATTCAATAACAATTTATAATACCATTTTCTGCTTCTGGGTTTCACCCTCCTTTGTAATTCATATTGGTCACATGATATAATTCTACATGGGAAAATGTTCTTCTAAAAGAGAAATGAGAACTTGAAATGTTTTAATGTGGTCTCTTCTCTACGTGGGACATTAGGCTGAGCTATACCAATGTTTTATATAAACATTATAATGCTGCTTAAACATTATACATGACAAGTTTAGGTTCAATTCCAGAATTTTATTGTTTTATTTTAATACACTATAGATTCTCTGCTGGAGTACTTAGCGCTATATTTTAAGTATATACATGGCTACCATTTTGGTTTCTATATTAAAGTAAAAATGTCTTGATAGAAAACACTGCAACCTGTTGCAAATAGCCCAGTAACAGAACATAAGAGTCATCGAAGAAATAATTCAATAAATGAGTAAGTTTGATGATATCAATTTCTCTGTCCTTTATAACGTTTTAACTTCTGATAAGTAACTGATGATTGTGGGCTGCAATGGAAAGGTTATGTCTTTTAATGGACTGCTGTTCATTAGAAAGGATAGCATAAAGCTGGCACAGAGGAATTTAACACACAAGTAAGCATTTTATTGAAATGTGGGCAAAAGATGAGAACATAACTCATACTGTATAATCACAAGTGGGAGGGAATTAATTGTAGGTCTGCAGCGATGCACTGTCATTTTAAACCATCTGTTTATTCACGGTATTCATGGAAATTTCAACATCCTTTAATTTTAATGAAACACAAAAGTTAAATTTGTTTTAAATATTAAAACTGAAAATATACTGAGACTGTGTATTAAATACTAGAACTGTTTTTATTTATAAAGAAACACAACTTCATTCTATCTGAGTTAAGCTAAAGTCCACGATGTTTCTCTAACTTTGACATATCCAGTGTAGTGTTTGCTTTATGATGGCGATTACACGCAATCTAAGTTGCATATTACATTGAACTAAAATATTTTTTGTTTCATAGTAGGTCACCATTTAGATTCTGATGCAATATATCCAATAAGCTATTTAGAAGAAGCAGGTGTGATTTAAATTTGCAAACTAAAATGCAAACTAAACTAGATACTTTAAAACCCTGATGGAGTTAACAGTATCAAGTTATGTGGTTTTAAAAAGCATGTATCTTGACTGAATTGACAACAAATGCTGAGAGAGAGACAGAGAGATATACAGAGAGAGACACAGAGAGATAACAAGGAAAGTTGGCATATCTGATACTGTTTAAATTATTTTATTGTGAGTCCAAAAGGGAACTAGAAGACCAGCAACTGAATGAGCAAAGGAGACTGCCTGAAAAGCAGAAATACTGCTTTTCCTGGATGTTGCAATTTAAGTGATTTTATTTTATTATCATTTTAAATAGGCTTTGTTCAGTGCCCTAAAATCTTTTAATGGCTTCTTATTCTTGTTCAACAAAATGCACATTTCTTCACCTGGTTCTATTCTTGTCTTCCTCTTGGAGAAATTAATGGAACAAACAACACTTCTATAGAACAATATGCTAATTTTCAAAAGCACATACCATCCTGCAAAACTTAATGAATAACAAAGACTTTCTTTGAATAGTTTGCATTGTCATTCTTTTGTACCTAAGCTGCACAGAACACTGATTAAGGCCATGGCAACTAAATGTGATGATCACCTGAGAATGTTATTCAGTGCATGCAAATTTCCCTCCTAATATTCTTAGTAAAGCTTTTGAGAGGGCAGCACTGTGACAAAGCGTATTAGAAAGAGGAGACCAATAACGGGTATCACAGTGCACACACAGCCACAAAAAGTCTTGACTCTCTGCTGCTTTTTCTGAAGAATAACTTTGTAGCTGCATGCAACATGCCATTAATATTTTATTCAGGGTGTTACTATACAAACTGGAATAAGGGGGGAGTGATTCTGAAAATATTTTAATTTTTTCGTGGCTATTGTCTTGGTGGTAACCACTGCAGAAGCTGACATGCAGAAGATGAAGCAGTGAGGGACTCAGAAGCAGCAGCCAGGAAAAGCCAGGTCCATTCTTCAGTGACTGCACAACAAATATTCTTAAAGGCAGAGGAAACCATTTGTTCATGAATATACATTTTGGTACATATAAATGCATGGTACCATGAATATTTATCTTTTTTCATGGATTGCAGCTGTTGTGTATTGAAAACTATTAACAGGTTGGAAACCATCCTTTAAAAGACGATGGCTTTCATTTATATACAAAGCAATGCCTAGACATTTCTCTTTCCATATCCTTTTCTTAAAATGATAACATATTCCTGGATCTTATATTTTAATTATTAAATAGCACATTTATACCTTGATAAGTTGTTAAATAGAACAAGAAGATTTGGTAATATTGGATGTAGCTTTCTTTGGGGGAATGTATGCATATTTAACGTTTTCAACTTAAATAATTTAGTAATTTTATTTTCAGTGAATGTTCCATTGTCAATAGAGGTAAAATTGTCAGACATTAAATATCTTATAAATGGGGAATTGGGTAGTGTTACCTGACTTGTATCTTCAAAAGGTAGAGTGTGGGCCAGGGATATTCTAATCATTTAAGGTAGAATGAACAGTCTTTCAGACAGAGATTTATTTTATTTACCAGGGTTTGCACCCTCCAGTATCAAGGAAAATGCCTGGAGTGCTGAGGGCCATGATGCTAGTATCCAATGTAATCTCTCTGCATGTAAAGCATGCCTATTGAATGATCTCTCCAACTTGCCTCCCCCCAACACACACACACACACACACACACACACACACACACGCACACCAATTTTATACTCTTTCTTGTGCTTTACAGTTTAACCAATTTGTTTGTTTGGGGCAACAGTGGTGATCATACCCTACTCCTGGCTTTGCACTCAGGGGATCACTCCTGGGAAGCTCAGGGTACCATATGGTATGCCAGGGATCAAACCCAGGTTGGCTGCATGTAAGGCAAGCTTCCTACCTGCTATACCCTGGGCCTCAATCCGTACATTATTAACTCCTCTATGTTCCACAAAGAAAACATGTTTTTTTTTTAACCTCGAGGCTTTTAAAAGTTACTTTCTCACTGGGAGATCTATTTTTCTTTCCCTGAATTCTGTGCATCATTCCAGCTTCTCTTGTTTGTCCCTTTCTCTTTAAGAATCAACTCACACCTTTACACTGGTGAGGCTTTCTATGACCTTCCTCTAACTTTTAGCATCACACCTGTCCTCTGAACAAGGCTTAGATTGATTTGACCTTAAACAAAAACAGTATGGTACCAAAATGGGTAGATACACATATCACACATGACTGAACTTTTAGTTATCTATTCCTGTTACCATACTAGCGAACATCAGGGTGCATCTTAGGAATGTTTTAATGTTTAATTTCATTTAGCATGTACTCGGTGTTAACGTATTGCTTGAAAAAATTCTTTTAGTAACTAGAAGCTTAAATCTCTATGCATATGGGGATTACACACTTTCCTTTGCTTGGGTTAAAAGTAAAATTCTTTTGTGAAAATCATTTTTACAAGGTTAATGAATTTCATGCAATTTTGAGCCTTACAACTTTTATTCAACCCAGATTCACATGTTTTCTTACCTATTAATAGTGAGCCATTAATTATATTTGCCCTGTTCTTTTGTATGAGTGTATTTGTAGTAGGGTGAGGGAGTCACACTGGCTATGAGCAGAGATTACTTCTCTCTCTGTGTTCAAGGATCATTCCTGGTGGTATTTGGGAGACCATGGACAGTGGTTGGGAACTAATCAGGGTGAGCCATACTCCAGGTAAACACTTCCTTCTGTTCTACATATCTGGTCCCAAACACACAGTTCTTGGAGGTAAGTTTACTACTTTTGTCTGAATTTTTATGGTTTTTATCTAAGATGTTTATACTCTTTCATTAGTAAAAATCATTTTATTACTATTGAAGTATATGATTACAGTAGTGCTAATATTTACTAATATTGACTCTTTTGATGTACAAAGTTACTGCAATACTCTTTCCAACCATTTGAATTACATATTTCAAGTTTTATTTTATTACGTTGGCTGCAGTATATTCACACACTGGATTATGGTGCTTCATTTTCAAATTTACAACTTGAAGCGAAATAACCTAAAATCAAAGTCTCTGCTCCAAGACCATAGATTTTCATAGTATATGCTGCGACTAATTTGCTCTCATCAATTTATAAGGAAAAGACACAGTATAAAACAGTATTATTTAAGTACCTGCTGTGGTGTCAGGAGATGCGAGAGTGTTATCCTGTAAATGATGAAGATCAAGAAATGATTTTAAAAATTATTAATTGACACAGAAATATCTATCCTTTTCAATGTATAATCAGCATCAAATTATCAAGATTCTTAGGTTTCATTTGATAAGTGAAAAATCTTACTTATCTGGTGGGCTTGGGGGCACAAGGCAATTAAACTAACTCCATTGTAAGGATTTAATGGTGGTAACCTGTGCCCAAGGTCAAACAAATAAAGAGGCACAAGTAAGTTTCAGTTAAGTAATATTCAGTTTTATTAGTTAAGTATATATTCAGCTAAGTAATATTCAGTAATAATGTTAATTAATATTCAGTAATATTCGGTTAAGCATGTTACTAAGATAAATGGCCTTTTTTTTCCTTTTAAACATGACTGCTAGGAAATTAAAACTCCATCTCTGGCTCACTTTGCAATGGCAGAGCCGTAGTGTCCATAGAGGGGGCCTTCTCTTCCCAACGGAGATGATGTAAACTTAGCAAAAATCAGCCGCGTGTCCCCACACATTTGATAAATCAATAATTATTTGCTATTTATTAGTACTGATTATTGTTTTTATGCAACACAATTAAATTTATGAATCTATGGAGGCTTGTTTTGCAGGGGAAGACAGCATTAAAATGAATTCCTATTAAGTGAGAGTGGCAACGAATTTTTAGAAAAGAGACAAATTTGAAAGCATAGCAAAGTTTGCTATATTGTATTTCTCTTGTGTCTTTATTATTGCCACGTCACATAAATAAAATAATAAATCTATACAGTATGTTAGTGCTACAGCTTCAATAAGAAATTTCACACCAATCAACAAAGCCTACCCAGAGAACTGACAAAATCAACAGATTACTATTATTGCATTTTTAGACATTTGAAGTAAAACAGAAATAATGTGTAAAAATTCTTCTTCTTCTTCTTCTTCTTCTTCTTCTTCTTCTTCTTCTTCTTCTTCTTCTTCTTCTTCTTCTTCTTCTTCTTCTTCTTCTTCTTATTATTATTATTATTATTATTATTATTATTATTATTCCTTTTTGGGTTGCACCTGGCAATGCTCAGGGGTCATTCCTGGCGCTGCACTCAGAAATTATCCCTGGCAGTACTGAGAGGAACACATGCAATGCCAGAGTTCGAACCCAGGTCCAGTATTCGCATAGCCAAGGTCCTTCCCTCTGTGTGATCACTCAGGCCCCAGGAAATGCAGATTGTTTCCCTTGATTGATATCCAGATGGTGTAGGAAGAGGGAGCTGAGATGAGCACTGATTCCTTCTTTCAATCACCAATCACGAAAAGAAGCAATTGAGAGACATGAACAATCAACAAACATACTTTTCTAGTTTCAGCTACTTTAGAAAAGAAATCCCCTCTCCCAGGGAATCCTTAATAAAGGACAAAAGACTAGCCCCTCATCCAGTTTTTAATATTTAAGGTCTTTTTTTAAACTCACTATCTGAATTAATTAGGCTACTTCAATTTTCTTTAGTCTTTTTGGCAGCTTCATGGTCACTCTGAACTATTCTTGGTTTGCTTATGTCTTTCAGAATTATCCTTAGATAGTTCGAGGGCCTAGCTCTTGAGAAAGAGAACATTTTGTTCCAAATGTGCTCTTAGCTAAAGGAGAATGGAGCCAGAACTGGGCGCTTTTCAAACACAACCTCTACATTAGTCACAAAAATTAGAGGCAACAAAACTTATCAGATCATCTGCTCCTTCTTCATGCCAAGCCCAGGGATCTGAACTCCTTATTCTCTTCCATTTATGCTGTTTATCAGCAGGACAACTAAATCAAGCTTCCTGTGTAATAGGTACAGAGGGACTCATTGAGTGTAGTTTATACACATTCAGAAATGTCTTGAGTGTAGGGGAAGAATGAACACAGATAATATAAATCTCAGCTGAGAAAACCCTTTTTTTATTAAACCAATTTAATTGCTTAGTCAACTTTCTACCTAGCACTCAGATTATATCCAGTGTTTTCAGGTTCTTTTAGATTTCACTGAATTATTCTCATCAGAATCATTGTTTTCTACATTAAGTTTTCTCTGAACATTTTGTTTTCTGACTTTTATATTCTCATCAATAATGATAGCATTACAGGAAACTTTGTGTTAAGGACATTGTATCTACCACATTTTTTTCTTTCCAAATCAAATTTCATGGTAAAATTTCTATTAAAAAGTTTTGCTTCTGCTAATTTTTAGCCAATAACACATTTTACTATGTACAGTTTTTATTTATTATGTGAGATTTTTTGTCAATAGTTCTCCTTACAAATTGGACAGAAGAAAACTTTCACACTTTTCTTAGCCAAATTATAAGAAGATGGTAAGCAATCCATCACTGCCATTCCAGAATTGCTATATTATTGAGGGTTGGGTTATTGTAATTCTTAATATTCTCACATCATTTGGAGAATTGCACTTAAAGTCCTCCTGTTGGTGGATGAAAAACAAGTGGCGGGGATACCTGTCTAGTTTTGATCTATATTTATGACTCTTTGGAAAAGAAAAAAAAGTAGAAGAATTAAAAGGAAAACAAAACACTGTTGTCTTGTCCTCCCAATTTCCCCTTTATTATCTTTCCTTCCCTGAGCTTCAGTCATATCAAAGTTTCTCTGAATTCTCTCATGCACCATTCACTACACTTTGCTCATTAGCTTTTGTCCCAGACTCTGCCTGTGGTTGACTTTACTCTCTCTTAACCCTCTTAGGTCTCACTTGCTGTCCTTGAATCCTGTTCTCTGAAGAATTAGTTGTATCTTTCTATTGTTCTATTGCTAGTTCTTGGTAAAGGCTGCTTCCTTAACTGTTTGATGCCATGAGTCTAAAGGCTCAGAGGAAAATAATTCTTACCCCTGTCACTCAGCATCCTCAGGGATCAAGTTCCCATATTGCAAGAAACTGAAAATGTTTTTGTGTAGTTTCAAATATGACTCATTCACTTAGTCTTGAGTTCATGGGGCAAAGGGTTGAACATGATGATTTCATGAGGACTTTTACAGATAAGGAACTATAAATCATTTATTTAAAATTATTAAAACCCGGGTATCTCTGTATCTGTATGAAATAATTTTATTCTAAGTGTTCTGAAACAGTTTCTGACTTATTTTTTTTCTCAGCTATTAAAAGGTTGTGGTGTTAGAGTTTTAAAAAGCTTGTATTCTTGTTTCTGGTATTGTTTATACAAGCTGATTTTTTTTCTAATATAACAAGTCACTTTTTTTTAGTTTATTTAGGATTGTGTAATCATTCTCAAAGTCTATTTTAGGACATTCCAAAGCCCGTTAAAGAAACTCTGACCCATATCAATTAGAAGCCATTACTGGTTGCTGTTATTCAGCCCACTGTCTGAGGAATTGCAGCTATTGTTTTTTGTCTTCATGATTTGACTATTTAGAAAATTTCAAATAAATGAAAGTAGACAATATATTTAGTTTTTCTTCCCTTAGGTATATTGAATTCAAGACCTATTCATGTTTCAGCATGCAGGAGCATTTCATTAAAATTATTGCGGTAATAGTGCTTTTTAAGAATGAAATGGCTTATAAGTTTTAGGGGAGCAGTGTTACCAAGCCACACCCTACAGCACTGTGTCAACATACCTCAACTACAGAGAACACTTCTTGTCCAGTTGCAGCCCTCCTTTGGTAATCTCATTTTTATGGTCAAAGTCCATGGGTTTGTTTTAATTAGAAAGAGCCCATGTCCTTCCTTCCTTTTTTTCCTTCTTTCTTTTCTTGTTCTTACACGGTATGAAATATATAATCTTTTTTCTTATTTAACTTAATATTCCACCCCTCCTATTTCACTTGAGTTATAGACAACAGGCAGTGCTTTTTCTTTCTTAAAGCTGAGCTGTGTTTTGAGCCGGAGCGATAGTCCTGCAGGTAGGGCATTTGCCTTGCACGCAGCCGGCCCATGTAGGCCCTGGTTCAATCCCGGCATCCCATATGGTCCCCGGGCACCGCGAGGGAGTAATTTCTGAGTGCAGAGCCAGGAATAACCCCTGAGCATTGCCGGGTATGACCCAAAAAAAACAAAAAAAAAAAAAAAAAAAGCTGAGATGTGTTCCATTGTGGGAAATATCACTTGATCACTTGTCTTCCTGTTCGTCATTGATTTGCTCGAGCAGGCGCCAGTAACGTCTCTATTCATTGGGAATGAGATCCATTATTGTTAATGTATTTGGCATATATAATAATAATAATAATAATAAGTAAACAAAAGTAAACATGAAATTTCAATTTAATTTTTAAATCTTTATCATCCACATATATAATGTTGGGCATTTGGTTTGTTTCTAGATCTGGGCTATTGTAAGTGCTAGAGTGAGCAGAGTTGTGTGTGTTTTTCCAGACTAGTGTACATATTTTTTCAAATTAGTGCCTTTTTTGTGTTCTTAGGTTGGGTCCTCAGGAGCATAATTGCTACATCATCTGGTAGTTAAATTTTTATTTATTTATTTTTTGGGTTTGAGGCCACACATGGCTATGCTCAGGATTTACTCCTGGCTCTGGGATTAGAGATCTCTTCTGCTGGATTTAGGGGACTATATGGGGTACCAGAGATCAAACCCAGGTCTGCTGCATTCAGGTTAAGTGCCTTAACCACCATGCTAGCTCGTCAGCCTCTAGAGTGCAAGTCATGTCTTCTAACTCAAGCAACAGTTCCCTAGTAGGTACTAGGAAAATACTATTAAATTCTTTTAGGAAAGGGTATTGGGCAATATCTGACTATGCTCAAGGCTTATTCCTTGCTCTGTGTTCAGAGACCACTCCGGGAAATTCCAGGGGACTAACCAGGGTTATCCACATATAAGGCAAGTACCATAATCTCTCCATGTCGGAGACTATCATGCTGAGTGAAATTAGTCAGAAGGAAAAGGACAGATATAGAATGACTGCATTCATTAATAGGATATAAATAGATACCAGTGTTTTACTAAGTGTGGGAAATGGTAATGGCAGATTAAAACTCACCATTGAATATACACAAAGAGAATTAAGTAATAAACTCTAAATATCTCCAGGGCTAGCCACAATATGTAAAAGAAGAGGGAGAGAATGCAGAGACAGAGAGAGAGAAAGAGAGAAAACGGGGGCTACCTGCTATTGAGGCAGCCTGGGAGTGGGCGGAAAGGGGGTGGGGGTACATTGTTGGTGGAAATGGGGCACTGGTGGAGGGATGGGTGCTGGAATATTGTATTACCAAGAGCCAATTATGAACAAATTTGTAATTATATGTCTCACGGTAGTATAATAAAAATTAAAAAAAAACTCTCCATGTCTCCTATCCTATTCTTAAATTTCTGATTATTAAATATATAGTGTTTATAAGTAAAGATGAAAGAGGGGACATCAAATTTGGCTGTTGAGAAGTAAAATCTTGTTATAGAGTGTCTGAAGGAAAAGTGAAAAGGAACTGGCAATGAACACAAGGGAACATAGTCTGGAAAGAGCTTGAGGTTGGAGATAGGAGTGTGAAATATCTATGAGTACGTGATTTTACTCTATGCATCGCTCAGCATAAAGAACTCTTCCTACATGTTACTGATATTTTCATGGTACTGGTCTTTTAATATCAGTGATATATAGCAGTATCATCTCATTGGATAGGTTTTATTTTTTTTCAAAAGTCTAACAAATGCCAATTTTAATTCTACTAACACCACCACTAGAAAGATTTATCATTAATCCCATATATGAATCAACCATGAAATATGCCATCTAAGAAATCATGCAAACTGTGTTGCTGGAAACAGATGGCAACGCTCTGCAATATAAGCAGCAATGCCCTCGCCAGCTGTTGATTTTTCTTGCAAAATTTAAATTACTGCGCAATGGCTGCTGGTGCTCAAGAGAACTGTCTCTTAACTATTCCCACAAGTTTTACAAAGGATGAACTGTCCTAGGTTTAGGAGAGATTAGGGTAAATTGGTATTGATATTGTACATGATGGAGTTGGAGACTTAGAATATATCACATTTATATTTGGGTGCACTTCACATAAAAAAAGTTCCCTCTGGTAGGAGAGAAGAAACACTCTCACTGTATAAATGTCTTTATTTTTTCCTTAGTTCTTAGATCATCACTTTGGCATCTGTAATATTTTATACTTCTTCAAATATTCTAGGTTTGTTTCCATCTTTGCCTTCTTCACTTGTTGGTATTTCCTACTTTGTTTGTGATAAATACACAGTAGTTGAATTCCTAAATAAATAAAAATGTACAGCATCAAAATATTTAATAACTATCATATACTTTTACATATATATTTTGCAAGAAAATTTTGAGTTCCTTGAGGATAAGAAAACACTCTTTTCTCTCAAAGCGCTAAGCACACGAAAAACTTTTATTAAGTATTTTCTAATTTTTTTGTTTAAAATCTGCCAGATCATTTACCCTGAAAAGTGGAATATTAAAAAAAATATAAAAATATTTTAAAACTCTATAATTCAAAAGCTAAATACATTTAGTACCTGCTCCATATATCCCAATGTGCTTCCTATTAGGAATTTGTTTGATTTTTGAATGATTTTGCTGTAGCTTTTAGAAAGAACAGTGAAAGGACCATTGCCAAAGATCCATTGCCAAAGTTCCATTTGTAGCATGAGAAAGTTCTTATGAGCAGTCTGATCTTTTCTACACCAGCATCTACCTGTCTGTGCAATTATGGGTGGCATTCTACGTATCAATTAAACATAAGTTGTCATGTGCGGAGTGACATCATAAAGCAAGTTGTACAATTGTGTACACTTTAAATGGAAATACACAATTTAAATGGAAGTAGTTTAAATGGGAATACACACATTAAATGGAAATACATACTCTGATTTACTAAAGAATTAATATTAATTTATGGATGGTAATATATTCACTCTCACTCTCTTCCCGTTCATCATCGATTTTTTTTTCAAGCGGGCACCAATAACATCTCCATATATCCTGTCTCATACTACTAGAACTAATAAAACTACGCTGATTAAAACAGGGAAATAAAATTTAACTAAATGCTGCAGATTGACTTACGTTTTGTTGACTCTAAAACCATACAGTACAACATGTAAGAAGTCTTAGATTGATTTTTCAAACTCACTTAAATTTGTAAGGCAATATAATTTGCGACTGAAGCATCTTTTCCCTCTAAAGCAACTATACAATCCTGTGCTGATTAGAACTTAACAAAAATATTTTAAATAAATGCTGAAACAAATTATACCTCTGAACTTTGTCAAAAAATAATATCACATTGTAATTGCAAAAAAAAAAAAAAAAACGAAAAGATCTGAAGAGGTTAGTAATTGGGCCTTGACTGCCTCAGTTCTGCATTTTCCTCTAGTGGGTCATCTCATCACCCAGGGAATGAATATATCATCAGCTCACTTGGAGAAAGGGCATGGGTCCTCAAGCAACTCGAGTACCTAGAATTTGGAAGGGAGACATGTGTCTCACAATGCTGTGCGATTCTGTGTTTGAAACAAAAAATTAAAAAAGACATTTGCGTCTCAACTCCTGCTTTCCATTTTCTGATACCTTACAAAGACAAGGGAGTTTGTTTATTATGAATATATAAGGGGGGAGAAGAAACATAACAGGTTATTCTGTGCAATCCTTTGAACAAGAAAAGAAATAATTGCTGTTTTCATAATGGACTATGTGAAACAAATTATAGATATTTTCTTCTATTTCTAAGGATGATAATGTCAGAAGATGTTGATGTATATCTTTGTAAGGAGGCTTATACAAAGGATATTTTTATAAATTAAGTGCTCTAAGAAGAAAATGAGTGATTATATAATGAACTAGAAAAGCAATTATCTTTTCACAGATGTCTAGCATTGATTTGTATATTTCAATACCTCCCAAAGTATTTAAAACTGTAGAAAAGAATCTATGCCCAACCAATAAATAAATAATAGAAATAATGCAATTTTGATCATATACTGAAGCTTGCACAAGCTTCCAATAAAGTGGAACTAATTTATATATACAAATAAAGAAAAGAATGGCTGGAGAGATTATATAGCAGTAGGGCATTTGCCTTTGCATCTGGCCAGCCCATACTTGATCACAAGCATCTGGACTTTGCCACAAGTAATTCCTGAGTGCAGGGTCAGAATAATTCCCTGAGCATTGTATGGTATAGCCCCCAACAACAATAGCAACAAAATAAATAATGAAATAAGCAACATAGAAAAGCTAGTACTTGCTTTATAGATCCACAATTATAATTCTGAAATTTTGTAAGTTAGTTGGTGATATAACTTTAAGTATTAAGCAGAGTTAAAATAGACCGATCATTGAGATTAAATATGTACCAAATGCCTATAGATTTATTATTTACTTAAAGTGTCCTGAGAACTAAACTATAGAGTATTTGAATAGAAATAATTTTCTATTCAAAAGTAGTTAAGATTATATTGCTTAGTTCAATTGTCTAAAAAACTATAAGAAAGTTATCAGGCAGCAATAATCTGAAGAGGCATCTAACTTAATTAATGATAAGGCTAGTATAAATTATGACTTCAATAAATTAAAAATTTATATTAATATTACTTATAAAACTAAATTTTGATAATACTGATTATTGGTGAACTATAGATTATTATCTAATTCTCATTGGTAAGAGACATCATATGAGCATTCTAGAAAATCATATTTTATTGTTTTGTCAAATATAAACATATCCTGTGATCATTTTGTGTCCTGGATTAAAATGCAAATGACACTATTTTGGATATGATATCAGAATTTATTTATGACTATTGTGATACTATTCATAATAGATAACGAAAAGAAAATATGTGTAAAATAAAAATCAATTAAAATATATATAATTATTTAATATATGATATTACAGACAAATGAATAAGTGCTTTAGATGAATCATATAGGTGATAAACCATAGGTGAGTCATACTTAATATTTAATGCTAGAAAATCTCAGAAGATGTATATAGAAAAGTAGAATTAAAGTTGAACAATGTTTATTTCTTTATTGGTTTTTATTGCCAAGAGTAATCTGACAATGCTCAGAGGTTACTCTTGCCTCTATTTTCAGGGATCACTCCAAGTGTGCTTGAGGAAACAGTAATGTGAGGGATTGAGCCTGGCTCAGACACACACAACGCAAGCACCCTATCTGCTGTACTGTCATTCTAGCTCCCCCAATTTGAAATATGATTTCAGAATAATTGTTTTACCAAAATGACCATTGTTATTTTTTACTTAGTTTGTTTTAATTTTATTAACCACCGCAAGATATGCAATTACAAGATGTTCATGTCATACAGTGTTCCAGCATCCATCCCTCCACCAGTGCCCATTTTCCAGCACCAATATCCCCAATGCTTCCCTACTCTCCATCCCTAGGCTGCCTCTATGGCAGGTCTTTATCTCTTCTCTCTCTCTCTCTTTCTCTCTCTCTCTTTTTCTCTCTTCCTTCTCTTATACACTGTGGACTGCAAAACATACATTTAGAGGTTATCATATGTATCATTTTTCCTGCATTCAATGCTCAGTTGTAGGCTGGTATTATCACTTTTGCAATTATTAGCACACTGTTCCTTTCTCCATCTTACCTAACCTCTGACTGCCAACATTTGTTGTAGATGCCACCTTTGACAAGACCTACTGATCCATGTTTTGCCTGACATTGGATATTGGTATCCTACTGTATATATACATACATATATATATATTTATATAATGCAAATAAATATATATATTTATATCATGCAAAAATGCAGCAAAATGACCATTATTAAACAAAACAACATCCCTGTGCCTCTATGCCAAGATCACTTCACTTGATCACTTGACATCCGGTTATTCGTCAACTTGTTCGAGTGGGTGCCAGTAACATTTCCATTTGTCCCTGTTACGTGTCAGTGTAGCCCAATGTCATCTGCTTGCTCCAGGAATACGAAGAGCTTCAAACCGCTCATTCAGGGTCTTGATGAAGAACTCTGACCAACTTGTACGTGGGTGGCCACGTGATCTTTTGACATCCCGTGGGATCCAGTTGGTAACGGCTCTAGTCCAGTGGTCATCTCCAAATTGCATTACATGTCCAGCCCATCTGATTTTCGATGCCTTGGCAAACAAGACAGCATCCCTGACTCTGGAACAGCGCCAGAGGTCAGAACTCCGGATTCCTTCTTTCACTTGAGTGAGGCGTGATATTCCAAGCATAGGTCTTTCAATTCCTCTTTGGGAGACCCCAATAGCATTCTCATTCTGTTTTTGTAGGGCCCAGGTTCTGAGACATATGTTAATGCAGGGAGAATGGTGGAGTCGAAGAGATGTGCCCAGAGCCAGAGGTTCTTTGTCTTTTTAGCTATTTCTTCGATGCTTTTGAAGGCATTCCATATGGCTCTCTTCCTCCTGCGCAGCTCAGGTTTTAGGTCGTTCATCATGTTAACTTCTCGACCTAGGGACACATAACTGCTACATTCAGAGATGTTTGTTCCATTGAGAGTGAATGGGGCCTCTGAAACTGGTTCATTTCTCATGAACATAGTTTTGTTGAAATTCAGCTGTAGACCATCTTTCCACATTCTCAGTCAAAGTCAGATAAAGACATTTAATTTGTAAGCACATATGTATAGCTAGCATTACACTGTTAGTTATCATAGCCAAGACCTACAAACAGCTCAAGCATCCAATAGCAGATGAGTGGATGAAGACATTGTGATATGCAAATGCATGGAATGTTACTCAGTGATAGGAAAAGATGCAATATTGCATTTCATTACAATTTGCCTGCACTGGAAGTTATCATTATGCCAACAAAGTGAATAAGGACAAAGAAAAGCGTTGGGTGATATCATTGAAATGTGAAGAATGAGGAAAAGATAATGACCAGTGAAAACAAGCTCTGATCTATTGTCAATAGAATTAAGCTGGAGAGCAACAAACTGGAAGCAAGGAACAGTGGTGGAGGGATATTGATACTCTGCTGTGGTTGTACTAAGTTAAGCCTAAAATTAATATGAATGCAATTGTAAATCAAGATAGTGCATTAAATTTGCAATTATAAGAAAGAGCAGTAAACAGAGAGCAATATAATGAATTTGTACACAAAACTTGGGAGAGGCACGTGGTCAAAGATAGGACTTAGTAATTGTCATTGTTCCTGTTTTTTTTAACCTTTCTGCGTCCAAAAGATATTTATAGTTATTAAAAAGGTCACATATCAGAAATATGGTTTTATGGTGAAAAGCATTCCTTGTATGTTTAAGATCTTGCTTCAACAATACTTAGAATTAAATATAATAGATAATGATTAAATAGCTAAATAAAATAAATGAGGGTCATGCATGGATCAATATTGCTACTCAATAACCTTGAATTTATTTGTATCTGCATAGAATTGGTCCATCCAAAAATAAAACAAGAGAATAAAAAAAAACTTTTAAAAAATATAATGATAGGGGCTGGAGCGATAACACAGCAGGTAGGGTGTTTGCCTTGCATGTGACTGACCTGGGTTAGATTCCCAGCATCCCATATGGTACCCCTGAACACTGCCAGGAGTAATTCCTGAGTGCAGAGCAGGAGTAACCCCTGAGTAGTGCTGGGTATGACCCAAAAAGAAAAAAAATATAATGATTGTTTAAACCTGCTTAAGTCTTTTTCTTAAAGAGGAATTGAAAGAGCTATGCTTGGAATATCACGCCTCACTCAAGTGAAAGTAGGAATCCAGAGCTCCAACGTTCATCGATGTTCCAGAGTCAGGGACGCCGTCTCGATTGCCAAGGCATCGTAAATCAGATGGGCTGGACATGTAATGCGATTTGGAGATGACTACTGGACTAGAGCCGTTACAGACTGGATCCCACGGGGTGTCAAAAGATCACGTGGCTGCCCACCTACAAGATGGTTATACTTCTTCGTCAAGACCATAAACGAATGATTTGAGGCTCTTCATATTCCTGAAACAATCATATGCCATTGGGCTACATTGGCACATGATAGGCTCAAATGGAAATGTTACTAGTGCCCACTTGAGCAAATTGATGAATAACGGGATGTCAAGTGATCAAGTCTTTTTCTAAAAGATTGACTATAAGGTAAATAAATCTCGTTTTATATGAGTATGATATATTAAATAGAAGGTTTTTAAATCTAACATTATTGATAAACATTTGATGACAATCATACAATGGCTGGTATAGATCTTAGACACTTTCTCCTCTAAATCCAGTTTTAATTTTTTCTCCCAGAATTGTGTTTGGATGAGAATAAATTTTTTTCCTGAGAGAAAACATGTCATTAGCATAGCGTATGGATCTTGTGCCAGCAAGCATTTATTCTGCCTTGTGGTATTGTTGTTTCTATCATTGAATGATTTTGTTTCTTCTGCTTCATGCCAAATCTTACTTCCTTATTTGTGTTTTTCTTTTGGCTTATTAAGAATTTATGCAGGTTGTGAAAATGTGGCAATGTAATTTTTCACAGATACTAAGCACTAAGTGTCTGTAGTTACCCAGACTAAATGAAATAGAAAAATTGACCTATCGTTTACTTCATGTAACCTTTAGACTATTTTTTAGGATAATTTAAGCTCCTATAGCTGAGCTTAAAGTCATATTTCAATAGTGAAAGTTTCATAAATAAAATTCAGAACCACTAGTATCCCTTAAGGAACTATCTAAAATTACAGAACAGTTAAAACTTAAGGTTGGAATTTGCTAAAGTAAAAGAGCTTGAGAATTAGGATATGGAATATGCATAGATTCTAAGATTTGGGGGCAACCTTACTGATACAGATCAAAGTAGAAATATAATTCTACACTAGTCCAAAAGAAACTGTATCAATAGAAAATTTTTGGTTCCTTCAGTTTCTTATTACACATAGTATAGTTAAAGTTTTAAAATTTTCTGTTTTTTAAGTGCTTCTAGTATTATATTTAAAAATATAATATTATTTTTAAATATAATAGTAGAAGGGCCTATAGCTGCCCATTGTACTGTGTTCAATGCTGTGGCACTTCCAAGGCTGGGCAGCGAATATTGGTTGAATGATTGACTAGATATCAATTAGGCAATGAGGCTGCTTTAGCAATATATTCTCTTAATATGGAATTGCTTATTCATTAAAGTTGTGATATTTTACATTGGCTTAGATTTTTTCCTTTCTAGGAACTATTACCACCCGTCATGGCACAGCATGTTTCTCAACCCTAATTTTTCTGACCTCTTATCAAAGTCATGTTAAAATTTGCAACCATGTTTAATCAGCACTCTTCCCTGCCCTACGCCTACCTCTAATCTACACATACTAGTTTCTTTGCTCTCGTCCTAACATGCCTGGTCTGTGAGTCTATGAGGGTACAGCTTTAGATTATAAATAAGGTTTTGACTCAAGTGGAATCTTGTCTGCTTGTTTATTAGACTGCTTTTGAGATTGTTCAAACCCAAATAACCAGGGCATTGATAGAAATTTAATTTGCTTTAGGCTTCAGTGCCTGTAGGCAAGAGAGATTCTCAGTTTTTCATGAGCACATTACTAAATAGTTTCTCATGAACAGTGGAGGCTTTGCACAAGCCACACAGAGATTTCCCAACAAGTAAAGATCACACTCAAATGATTGAGTTACCTGTCAAATACTAAATAGAACCCACCTACTCAGAGAGTTGAGCAATTATTTGTTTGTTCAATACCTTAATTTTCAATTTAAATGGATACCTGGCACATGTAACAGAAAGTACAGCAAACACTCCAGGTGCCAAGAATGATGAGCCTTTTCCTGATCTCTGCTCTCACCTTTACCATTCTATCTGGAATATTTTAAAGTTCTTCTGTTGCCCAGTAACAGAAGCTGTTACTGTCATGAAAAATTTTACAACAGGGTAAATGAATTGTCACACAAGTCAGCTCATTGTCTGAAAGAAGGTTTTCCAGGCAAGAACTAATTTTCAAATTTTAATCTGTTAAGTGATACAAAGTGAAATAATTACTCTATTGTTAACTGTGTAAAATGGAATCTGGTAAACTGAGTTTATCTCTAATAATTCAATTTAATTTGTTCGAATCTATTTCTGTATGGCATCAATGAAGCTTTAAATTAGCCTGTATGCTTGATGTTGAAGTAGAAGAGAACAAATTTCCCCTCCAGAAGTCTATAGTTTTGAAGTTCAATGATTCACATAGGTCAATGTTTGATCAATATAAAGATAATCATATAGCAAGCATTAATAAGTATATTATTTTATTGTGTGTTCATTATTAGTGTTTATATTGCTGTTATAAGTTTAATAATATACGATCAGGTGAATATTTTATTCAAATATTAATGAATGCAATGTAAAGCCAATTCTTGAATATCCAACCAATAGGAAGAGAATGCCATGTCAAAAGACTTCATGGCATTAAACATACCTAGAATCTTTATAAGAAATTGACTCATCTTTCTTGATACACCAGAGCACATTTAGCATGAGAACTATCCACATAAATTCAAACCAGACCTAATGGTTCTTATTAGGTCTACACAAGAATGTGATAGTTTGAAAGAGTGTAGGCAGAGAAATATTTGAAATACAGAAAAAGAATGCACCTAAAGTAAGCAGAAAGCAATGCCAGGTTTAAGTGGTCAGGTTTGAAGAGTCAGCTAAAGCAATAGTAGGAAACACAGTTATTAGTAACACAATGAAAAGTCAATAAGAATTGGAAACAGATCTAGAAACAGGTTCCTAGAGGCACTTCATCTGAATCAGTCTTATTGTCATTGAGGAAAATGAATAAGAGATAAGACGTGAAAAGACAAGTTGGAAGTATTACAAAATCCATAGAGACGATAGAATTTGAATTAAGATAGTAGTAACAGTATGCCACAAAACTATCACTGTCAGGCAACAAATAACTGGAGGATAGGTGAGTAGGGGAGAAAGATGGAAGCAGCAGTGACATATGGACAGGTGTGGAGTTAAGGATACTTTGGCGACAGTGGGGTGCAGTAACTTTGTACCAAGCATCACAAACTTAAACACTATTGTAATCATAGTAAAATCTGTGATAAAATAGACAAAGAAGGAAAGAAAGACAGAAATAAAGAGAGAGAGAAAGAAAAAAAAGAAAAAGAAAAAATGCAAGTTATCAGTACCTATGGTGTGTGGCAAAACAGTTCTAAGAAGAAAGATAAAAATGATACAGACATTCTTTAAAAAATAAAAGGTTCAAGGAGAAAGACAAATATAATAAAATCTTACTAATATGCAGAGTATAAAGAAACAAAGCAAGAAAATAGACCACCCCCAACACATTGCTAGTGGAATAGTGAACGGAGGCTGTAAAGCATAGGAAGAGAAGGAGTTTCCTGGAAGTGTAGAGTTATTGATTCTCTGGTGGTAAGGGTTAGCATTTCAAGTATAAAACAGCAGTATAGAAACCAATAAAAATAACTACTGGAGAAACCCTGGGATATTCAAGAGAGCAGCAGGATGCCTAGGGAGCCACATTTGTCATCTGACCCCTCATCCCCACCATGCAGCCCTGAAACTCAGATAATCAGACAGGTGGGTGTCTGATTATCACACTGATTATCACCAGTCTCACATCCCAAATTTCAAAGCTGCACAGATGCACTAGCTTACTCAACAAATACATAGAGGTACCAGGTAACATAGCATTTAACATTCCTTACATGCCACAAAAACTTTGTAAACAGCGTAAACATCCCTAACTGTACAGTCTATCCACATGAGAACACACAATTTGCAACCTTTAAAGATAGTAATGGTAAAACAGCACAGAACTCTACCAAGCTCCACTAGTGAAGTCACTAGCTCAGATGAGCCAAGCAACTATGATGAACTTTATAACCTTTCTAACAAGGAATTTTGCAAGGAACTGTTAAGAATGCGTAAGGAGTTCAAAGAGGAAATGGAGCACAGAATCAATAAAATAGAAGAGGGCATTAGAGCAGAAATCTGTAAAATCCAAATGAAAATGCAAGTAGAAATGACAGTTATTAAAAATGTTACAGGTGAAATGAAAAACTCACTGGAAGATCTCCATAGCAGAGTAACAATGGCTGAAGAAAGCATTAGTAATCTAGGAGAAAAGTTGCAGAGACTCTCTAGACAACAAACAGCAGAAGATTGAAAAAAAAGACTCACAATTAAGGCACAGACAACAAGAGATAATCGGGATGAAGTCAAAAGGAACAACATATAAGAATCATTGGTGTCCAAGAGGGGCAGGGCGAAAATCCTGATGAAGGCGCAACTGTCAAAGCCATCATTGCTGAGAAGATCCAGGAATTAAAGAGTGCTTGTTCCCAGATTCAGGAGGCCCAAAGGGTATCAGCTAAAGAAATACAAATAAGAATACTCCAAGATACATCCTAATTAGAATGACAAAAACATAGATAGAAATAGAGTACTGAAAGCAGCAAGATCAAAGAAGGAAACCACATTCAAAGGAGCATACTTAAAGTTTACAACAGACTTTTCAGATGAAATACTTTGAGCCCAAAGACAATGGTGGGATATTGTGAAAAGACTCAATGAAAGGAAGGCATCACCAAGAATTCTTAACCCAGTTAGACTCACAATCATATTTCAAAGAAAGGTACACAATTAAACCACCTCCACTTCGCTGACGATATCGTTCTAATAACACCAAACATTAGCCAAGCAGCACAAATGCTGGCTGACTTTGAGAATGTAGAAAGATAGGTCTACAGATGAATCTCAGCAAAACTATGTTCATGAAAAATGAACTAATTCCAGAGGCCCCATTCACTCTCAATGGAACAAACATCTCTGAATGCAGCAGTTATGTGTACCTAGGTTGAGAAGTCAACATGATGAACGACCTAAAACCTGAGCTGCGCAGGAGGAAGAGAGCAGCATGGAATACCTTCAAAAGTATCAAAGAAATAGCTAAAAAGACAAAGAACCTCCAGCTCCTGGAATATCTCTTCAACTCCACCATTCTCCCTGCATTAACACATGTCTCAGAGACCTGGGTCCTGCAAAAGCAGGATGAGAATGCTATTCAGGTCTCCCAAAGAGAGAGCTTTGCTTGGAATATCACACCTCACTCAAGTGAAAGAAGGAATCGGAGCTCCGACCTCCATCGCTGTTCCAGAGTCATGAATGTTGTCTTGTTTGCCAAGGCATCGAAAATCTGATGGGCTGGACATGTAATGCGATTTGGAGATGACCGCTGGACTAGAGCCATTACCGACTGCATCCCATGGGATGTCAAAAGATCATATGACCGCCCACCTACAAGATGGTCAGACTTCTTCGTCAGGATCCTGAATGAACAGTTTGTATTCCTGATATAGCCAGATGCCATTGGGCTACACTGGCTCCTGATAGGGTCAAATGGAAATATTACTGGCACCCGCTCGAGCAAATCGACGAATAACGGGATGTCAAGTGATCAAGTGATCACTTATCATCAGAGATATGCAAATAAAACAACAATGAGATGTTATCTCACACCACAGAGTGTGACACATATCCAAAATGCAAGGACAACAGTGCTGACATGGATGTGGGGAGAATTGGACTCTCATCCATTGTTGGTGGGAATGTTGACTGCTACAGTTTTATTGGAAAACAATATGGACATTTCTCCAAAGACTAGACATTGAGCTCCTGTCTGACCCAGCCATACTGTTGCAGGACTCCTCTAAGAGCCCCGTTCTCTACCTTAGAAAAATTTTTCTAGGCAGATCTTAGCTCAAGACATTAGCATATAAAAGGGCCTATTGAGGTGCTGGGAGAGATTACCTGAGGACATTTGACCGTCCCTGCTTTCCATAACAGTGGGAGGGAGGTCTGAGTTGCAGGGGTATAATACTAGCCTGCTTCCTCTCTCTCGCACTCCTTTTGGGCTCTCTCTTTGTGAGCTCACACCCTTCTTGGGAGTCTTGTCTTTGTTTCCTCTTTACAGGGCCTTTAGACGTGGTGGCTCCCATCTTGGCCTACACGTGGCTGGGGTTCTAGCCTGGAATCCTAAGCACCGGGCTTTTCCTTTTGCTGATTTGTATGCCTGAAGCTGTGATAAGTAAACCCTTTTTAAAACTGCATCGGATTCCTGAGTTTTCATCCATTCCTCGCCGGCCGGAGGTAGAAGGGAACTCGCTTCCCGGCACTGTTGGGGACCCTGGCAGAGCTCCCCGACATCTGGCGTCCCTGGGTGGGTACAACGACATCGTCTGGCCTAACTATCATCGGACAGAGATCATCTGTCTCAGAACCGTGAGTAAAATGATGGATATCTCATGGTATAGATACATTGTATCTTTTATTGGGTCAGAAACATACATAGACCAGTTAATGAAGTTCCTTTTTGAGAAGTACTTTATCCTTTTACAAATCTTCTGAGTCCTTGCGATTCTTAAACTGTACCTCTGCATGAGGGCAATGTTTAATAGAGAAAGGGAGGAATGTAATAGATTGAACGCAACCTTAAGGGATGAGGTTTGCTCAGAGATGAAAAAAATGAGTGAGAATCATAAAATTACAGATAGACTGGTCTTAAAGCTTGAGGACAGACTTATTAAACAGAGTTTAAAACTCGAAAAGAAATTAGAAGAACAGGATTTAAAATTTGAAGAAAAATTAGAAAAACAGGAGAGTAAAATTATTATACAGGATTCAAAATTAAAGGAACAGGAAAATAAAATTACTAACCTTGATTCAAAATTTGAGGAAAAATTTGAAGAACAGGAAAGTAAAATTATTAAACAGGATTTAAAATTTAAAGTAAAGTTTGAAGAGCAGAAGAAGACTATCAGTAACATAAGCACCAACTTAGAGGGAGAAATTGACAAACAGAGTTAGAATCGAGGGACAGAAAGAAGAGGTCTGGAAGTTAGATATAAGATTGAAAGAACAAAAAGAAGAAATATATAGGAAACTTGGAAACTTAAACCTAGAAATGGATGTATTAAGCAGGCAGATTTCTGATTTCATAGCTTATCAATCAGGAAATAGTGCATACCCAATTCTGAGGCTTGACCCAATTAAAAGCCATTCACAAACATGCCCTAAGGCTTTATACTTGAAAAAGGTGTATACATTCCCAGCAAAAAATCTAAAGAGTTCTAAAAAGAGTTCTAATGTGGCTGATAACTTAGAGGAGGAACAGGGAAACCCAAAGGAGGCAGGTTTTCAAACTGAAAATCTCCCCAGAATTAATACCTTCCAAGGGGAAGATGCCCTCTAACAGATACTACAATCTCTGAAGGGGAAGAATGGGAGGAACATGTTAGCTCGTGCAGGCCCCAAGAGCCTTGCTGTTCCTCTAGTGGTCAATCTAATAATAATCAAAGAGCAAAGCCCAGCAATCTTTCTCATGACCAATCTAAATCTAAAGCAAAAACCAATTTATGAAAAATTGAGTATTGAGCCAATAAACCCATTTAGGAAGGCCCCCAAAAGTTTGGAATAACAAATCCTTATTCTTTAAAATATTTAGCTGGTTGGAGCCAAAGAGGAGAGTGGGTATTGTCAGACTTTGAAATGGTAGCCCGCACTTGTCTGAACAATTCACAGTTCATACAATGGGAAATGTGGTATGCAGATGGGGTTAGCATGAATATTGACACTTTAAGAGAATCTGGCCATAAAGTAACTCTTGCCATGCTGAGAGGTGAAGGTGAATGTCAAGAAAAAGAAAAACAAGCAACATTACCTAAAGCTGTTTTAAAATTTGTTCGGGATACAGCATTAAAAGCATGAGAAAGAGTAGATGCTGACCCAGAATATCTAGGTAGCTGTACAAAAAATTTACCAGGGTCCTAATGAACCATACTCGATGTTATTGGGAAATTAACTCAGGTAATCAACAGACAGGTTCAAGACCCATTCGCCCGACAAAACCTAAAACGAACCTTAGCATATGAGAACGCTTAATCAAAAGTGCCGAGCAATACTATATAGTATTAAGGAAAAGGAAGACCTCATGAGATATCTAAAGGCTTGGAGAAATGTTGGTTGGGCCTCCCATGAAACACAGAATGCTATAGAGGCTTTTCCCATACAGCAGGAGGATCAGGATAGGGGTGAAATGTGGAACAGTACCAGGGAGAGAAATCCTCAAAGGATAAACAATAATCAGAGAAACTATGCTATTAATTGCAACTCTACCCTCGGAGAGCCCCACTTGGACCATGCCCAAGGTGCAGGAAGGGAAAACATTGGGCCAGAGACTGTCGGTCTTGGAGGCGAAGTCAGCCTCAGGCTTCATCTGGACAGATAACCTGCTTTAGCTGGCGGAGGGAAGGGGCACACCCGTAGAGATTGCCCATCTTCTAGAACTATCAATAAAGGGCAACATCCTAATAATCCCATTATGGGAAATGTTACATGGACCCCCTCCCAGGTTCCGGAAGCTCCGCAGGCTCAAATAACATCTATGCCTCCCCCAAATGAAGGAAACTGGGTGGGGGGCAAGCCCCAGGCCCAGCTGAATCCAGGGGCACTCTCGCTCATTCCACCTGCCCAGTATCCTCCGAATCAGAATCCACAGAATTACAGTTAATAAATACTCTCTGGCCTACCCCATCAGGCAATGGCAGTCTCAATATTCTCTGCCCTAAGACTGTCACAATATACCCAAGTCAAGATCCTTACAGGCTAAAAACAGGGATAAAAGGACCTGCTCCCCAGGTAGTCTGGGTTTAATTCAGGAGAGCGATTGGCTGAAATTTAAGGGAATTAAGGTGCATTTCGGACTTCTGGATCCTGAATCTCATGGAGAGATAATACTGTCAATATCTGTGCCAACTAAATGGACTTTTTAAAAAAGGGGAACCACTTGCTAAACTATTATTATTTTTTGAGGATCCATCTAGTCAGTCCGAACACCCTAGAACTGGTGGCTTAAACAGTACCAGCCCATCTGCCAAATTCATTGTTGGTTTTACAGCCACACAGAAACAAGTCCACCAGCCACCTGCTAACTATCTAGTTGGGTACACTACCAGAATTTTGCAGGCCAAGAGGCCTGTTATACCCATCGACATTTATAAAAAGAAATTCAAAGGCATGTTGGATACAGGGGCAGACATATCCATAATCTCCACCAAGTATTGGCCCTCTAACTGGTCCCTAAAGAAAGTGTCCCATAGCCTGAGCAGGGTAGGCAATATCTCCTCTTCTGTTCTCCGACAGAGTGCTAGGTGGCTGCCATGTATTGGCCCTGAAGGGAACATAGCCATGGTCCAGCCTTATATAGCCCCTATGCCTTTAACTTTGTGGGGTCGAGACATGCTGGAGCAGTGGGGGGCAGTAATTCACATACCTCGTCCAATTCCCCATCGGGCACCTGTTCCATCTCTCCATAATAAGCCTAACACAGGGAGTAACCCTTTTAATTGGGGCCACTGTGGTTAAGCAACCACCACCTATCAGTATTCAGTGGAAATCTGACAAACCTATATGGACACCACAGTGGCCCCTCAATACCAAAAAGTTAGAGGCGCTAACAAATCTAGTGGAAGAAGAGCTGAATTAGGACATATTGAAGAAACGTTTTCAGAATGGAATTCTCCTGTTTTTGTGATACAGAAAAAATCAGGCAAATGGTGTTTGTTGGTTGACTTAAGGAATGTAAATTCTACTATGGTCCCCACGGGAGGCCTGCAACCTGGACTCCCCTCTCCAGCAGCTATTCCTAAAGATTGGCTGCTAATAATCATAGATTTAAAAGACTGCTTTTACAGCATAACTATCCACCCAGATGATCGGAAAAGGTTTGCATTTTCAGTCCCTTCTATTAATCATAAAGGTCCTTTACGTAGGTTTCAATGGACAGTATTGCCCCAAGGGATGACTAATTGACCTACGATGATGTGTCAACACTTTGTTGATGAGGCTTTGCAACTCATTCGTGCTAAATTTCCTGGTGCATACATCATCCACTACATGGATGATATCCTGCTAGCTTGTGATAATTCCAGAGATCTCCAGAATATATAATGATGTAATGACAGTTTTACCAGAGGCTGGCTTACAAGTAGCTATGGAAAAAATCCAGATGCAGCCTCCATATGAATATTTGGGCTATGCTCTTGACCACACCACAGTGCATCCTCAAAAAATTTCCATAAGTCCAAAAAGGCACAAAACCTTGAATGATTTTCAAAAACTGCTGGGAGATATCAACTGGGTGCGCCCATCCCTTGGGATTCCTAACTGTGAGCTCAGTAACTTGTTCCACACCCTTGAAGGTGATCCTGCTTTAAATAGCCCAAGGCAGCTAACTCCTAAAGCTCAGAAGGAATTAGACTTTTTCATGGATCGGCTTCAAAAGTCTTACCTCTCCATTTTTAATCCCGGAGAAAAAGTATGGTTATTGGTCTTCATCACTCTTGAGTCTCCAACTGCTGCTATAGCCCAGTTATCTGGACCATTAGAATGGGTTTACTTACATAACAAGCAGAATCGTACTGCTACACCTTACCTTGAGATGATAGCCAATCTTATAATAAAAGGAAGATAAAGAACCCAAGTATCACTTGGACATGATCCCCATGTAATTGTACTACCTGACCCTAAAAAAGAAATTGAAGCTGTTTTACCACTCAGTGAAATCCTTCAGAGAGCTTTAGCAGATTTTTCAGGAGAAATATCTTATCATTACCCAGCTGGAAAAACCTGGGAATTTCTGAAAAGGACACCTTTCGTAATTTCCACCATTGTCCACTCCTCTCCCATTCCTGTTGCTCCAGTGTATTATATTGATGGTTCCTCATCAGGAAGGGGTGGAATTACAGGTCCTTCATTGACCACTACTGTGCATACAAATTATAAATCTGCCCAACAAGTGGAACTCACCACCCTGATACATTTACTATCCCATGTATCTGGCCCATGTAATGTGGTGAGTGATTCTGCATATGTAGTTGGTTTATTTCCTGGAATTGTAACTGCCCATAATCCTATAATTCAGGCGCTACTCCATAAACTTCAAGATCTCCTCTGAAAAAGAACATTCCCTATATACATCTCCCACATCCATTCTCACAGCAGACTCCCTGGGCTGATGGTCCAAGGAAATGAAGCAGCAGATCTCTTGGCAGCACCAGTATTTAAATCAACTGAGGAAGAGCACCAGACTCTACATACAAATGCCCCCCGCCTTCATGTACACCATGGCATCCCATGGAGACAAGCTAGACAAATTGCCCACAACTGTCCTGTCTGTGCTCCTTTACATTGTACATCTCATGTGGCAGGTACAAATCCTCGAGGTTTACAGACAAACCAATTGTGGCAGATGGATATAACTCATACTAACTTATTTCCCAACAAACCTTTCCTTCATGTGGTCATTGATACATATTCTCAGTTCATATGGGCTGTTCCTATGACATCTGAAAGAGCTAAATCTGTTTGTTCATTTTTACTCCAGTGCTTCTCCGTCATGGGTATTCCCCATACCATAAAAACAGATAATGGTCCTGCTTTCACCAGCAAAACCTTCAAATCCTTTTGCGAGGAATGGCAGATCAAACATATTACAGGAATTCCATATAATCCATAAAGACAAGGAATTGTTGAACGTGCCCACAGAATGCTTAAAACTCAGTTATTAAAGCAACGAAAAACAAGTATGCCTCCAATGGATTCTTTATCTTTAACATTATTCACCTTAAATTTCTTAAATATACCTCAAGGAGATCCCTATACTGAGCGCGGCTAAACATCACTTTCAAGAAGATATGCAAACTCAAAAAACAGCCAATTCACACACACACACACACACACACATATATATATATATATATATAAACCAAGGATACTAGATAAAAAAACAAGGATATTGGGTAAAAAAGAACTTTGGTAAATCTTCACAATGGAATTCTATGTAGCTGTAAGGGGCTCGGCCATCCCTGGCCAAGTCCAATATTGCTCCAAGGGTTTGCTCTCATGAGCAGGGGAGAGACCATGCTGGCCAGACAGGAGTGGAGTTTTGGGCCCTGCCCTTTCCTCCGCCTCCATGCCAGTTACCCCCGGAAGAGAGAGACCCACCCATGCCAGACCCACATGTCCCTTACGCTTGGCCACTTTGTGGCCGCACAATATTTTTATAGGATACTGAATTTTGCATAAAGTTCTTCCCTATTTCTTTCACATTTATACATAGTAAACAGTTATAGACATGTTTTAACTGATACCAGTAAGCCTGGCAAGAAGCCAGAGCAAATCACCCATCATGCAGTTAGTCATTCTCAACATCCAGACTCCATAGTTCCTCAGAGCACCATCCAAGAGAAAACCTGATCTTCCCCCTTTAAGTTTCATCAGTAAATGCTCGGGTTGAGAGCCTTCTACTGAGACTATACCACCTACACGGTAAAGCCTGGCAAGCTACAGTGTTTTATTTACTTTTTATGCCAAAGACTAGTAACTATTATGGACCTCAGTTCCATAACCTGAAGAATGGTTTCGGGCTCCTCCTGTTCCTGTAGCAAGTAGATGCCCTTGGGTTGCACTTGCTCATGACAGGACTAACGGAGATCTTACTAGTGCCCACTGGAGCAAATTGATGAACAATGGGAAGACAGTGATACAGTGACAGTGTTAGGAAAAAGGAAATTATGAAATTCACCTGTAAATGGATGGAAATGGAGGTGATCATGTTGAGTGAAAATAGTCAGGAGGAAAAGGATAGAACGACTGCATTTATTTGCCTGATATAACATATATTATATATATTATACATACTTATAATGTATGTATATTTAATATATATGATATATAATATATTATATAATATATAGTATATTAATAATATAGAAATATATATTTTCAAATATATATTTATATGTAGATAATGTATAATATATAATCTAAATAATATTAATACGTATATGTGTATATTATATATTCTATAATTCATTATGTATTACATATAACATATAATATATATATATACCAATATACAAGGTCAGGCAAAACATGGATTAGGAGGTCTTGTAAATTGGTGGAATCAACTGCAAGTGTGTGTGAATCAGAGCTTAATTAAGACAGTGAAGGGAACAGTTTGCTAATAATCTTTAAAAAGTATAATACTAGCCTAGAAATAAGCATTGAATATAGACAAAGGGATACACACGATAACCTCTAAATGTATGTACTACAAGCCAAAATGTGTAAGATAAGGGGAGGGGGAGGGGGAAGAGAGAAAAGAGATAAAGAACCTGCCATAAAGGCAGGTTAGGGAGGGGGAGGGAATTGGGTCATTGGTGGTGGGAAATGGGCACTGGTGGAGGGATGGGTGCTGGAACACTGTATGACTGAAAACCACACATGGACATCTTTGTCATTGTATATCTCATGGTGTATACACCAGGCAGAGCAGAAACCAGCTTTCCCCTTTGCACGTGGCTGCTGAGCGGCCGCGCGATTTACCTCCAATTTACCGTGATTATTCTACCCAGCCCTCTGAGAGAGCCCCACAAAGTAAGGAGAATATAGCGCCTGCTCGGCAGAACCTGGCAAGCTGTCCGATATATGTTCGATATGCCAAAACCAGTAACAGAAATGTTTATTTTCCTGACTCCAAAAGAGACCTTAATACGGCAGCAGTAAGAAAGGCAAACAAGCAGTGCCTGATAAAATTTCACGGCCATCCTAGGCTGCCAAAACGAAAAGGACTAAAATGACTGTCTGTACTTTCAATGCATGTACGCTGGCATCAGAAGCATATATTGAGGATCTGATGGTGCAAGTGCAAAAGATCAAGTATGACATCATTGGTCTGACTGAGATGAGGAGACGCCAGTTGCATCATGCTGTATTTGACACCGGAGAAGAATTGTTCCTTGGAACATGCGATGAAAAGAGGCGTTGGTGGTGTTGGTGTCCTTGTCAACACGAACATGGCTGTGAACATTGATACATTTGAATGCCTAACAAACCGGATAGGATGATTATACTTGAAGAGATGTGGTCTACTGCCAGCAATTTCTATCTTCATTGTCTATGCACCAATATACAAAGAAGATGAAATTGAAAAAATTCTACATGGAACTGGAGAAGTTCTATAAAAAGATCACACCTACAAGATCATAGTCGGTGATTTTAATGCCAAGATAGGACCGAGAAGATCGGCTAAATAACTCCACATCGGGACCCATGGCCTAGAATGGAATGAACAGGGTGAGAGACTATCATATCCACCAAGACCATTCATGGGAACTCACAGTTCCAGAAGGCTGAAGCGAAACGTTGGACATGGGAATCTCCTGGCGCACAGTTCCACAATGAAATTAACCACATCATCTTCAATAGCCGGTTTTGTCTGATCAATGTTGCTGTCGTCCCAAATTCCAAACAGGATTGGACCACCGTCTCCCTTTGTGCAAAATTCTACTTCACACAACAGGGAGAAAAAGCTGCAAAGTTTAAGAAGAGAACTCCCAGAATGAAAACCAACTGGGAACTCTGGCACCATTGCAGCAACATGGGAAGATACCGCCACTGATGACATCGATGAAGAATACAACCGACTGGTTCAGCACCTCCATAATTGTGTGAAGAATGACTAGAGAGAGAAAGACCAAAAGGACGCTTGTCTTCAGAAACTTTTGAGCTTATTCGTCAACGTGGCAAGGCGCAAGCCTCAGGAGACCAAATGCTAATGTCCAAGCTTGCTAAATGGTGCAGAGAAGAGATAAAAGAAGACCTCAAAGACAGAACAGCAGAAATACTGGAAGATGCAGCAGAAGCCGGGGAAAAGCATTCGCACCGCCCACCTGTCCTTCGCCAACTATAAGACCAAGATGATTGTCATCCGACGCCCTGATGGATCTATCACATCTTCCAGAAAGGCAATGGAGAAGATTATCCACGACTTCTACTCAAATCTCTTTGATAGCCACATCCACCTGCCTACATACCAAATTCCACCTGATTGGAACAGAAGGGAACAGCACCAGGCCCAGAAAAAGTCAGACCTGAATACTTGAAGAATCTGCCGTCGGTGCTCATCAATACACTAGCTCAGCTCTTCACACATTACCTGTCCAAATGCAAGGTGCCCTCCCAATGGAAAACCAGCAGGGCAGTTCTACTGTTCAAGAAGGGAGACATTCACGACATCGGCAACTATCGCCCCATCTGCCAGTTGTCTGTCATCTACAAGCTGTTTACATGAGTCATCCTGAACAGGATTAGCAGAACACTAGATGAAGGACAACCATGCAAGCAAGCAGGCTTCCGGAAAGGATTCAGCACAATCGACCATATCCACACAGTAACCAAGCTCATTGAGGTTTGTAGGGAGTATGAGATGCCACTCTGTCTCACGTTCATTGATTTGCAGAAAGCCTTTGATTCTGTGGAGACTGAAGCAGTCATCGAAGCCCTAGCCAAACAGGGTGTTCAAACCCAATACATCAAGATCCTTCGTGAGCTGTATTACGGATTCACCACCAGGATCTCACCATTCTACAAAGAAGTGATCATTGATGTCAAAAGAGGGGTTCAACAGGGTGATACCATTTCACCAAAACTCTTCAGCGCCACCCTCGAGAACATCATGTGATAATTAGAATGGGAAGGAATGGGAGTGAAGATAGATGGTCAGCAACTACACCACCTCTGCTTCACTGATGACATCATTCTAATAACACCAAACATTAGCCAAGCAGCACAAATGCTGGCTGACTTCGACCAAGAATGTGGACAGATAGGTCTTCAGCTGAATCTGAAGAAAACCATGTTTATGAAAAATGAACTAGTTCCAGAGGCCCCATTCACTCTCAATGGAACAAACATCTCTGAATGCAGCAGTTATGTGTACCTAGGTCGAGAAATCAACATGATGAACAACCTAAAACCTGAGCTGCACAGGAGGAAGATAGCTGCATGGAATGCCTTCAAAGGCATTGAAGAAATAGATAAAAGGACAAAGAACCTCTGGCTCCGGGCACTTCTCTTTGCATTTACATATGCCTCAGAGACCTGAGCCCTAGGAAAGCAGGATGAGAATGCTATTCAGGTCTCCCAGAGAGGAATTGAAAGAGCTATGCTTGGAATCTCACGCCTCACTCAAGTGAGAGAAGGAATCCGGAGTTCTGACCTCCATCGCTATTCCAGAATCAGGGATGCTGTCTTGTTTGCCAAGGCATCGAAAATCAGATGGGCTGGACATGTAATGCAATTTGGAGATAACCACTGGACTAGAGCAATTACCGACTGGATCCCACCGGATGTCAAAAGATCACGTGGCCACCCACTTACAAGATGGTCAGACTTCCTTGTCAAGACCCTGAAGGAACAGTTTGAGGCTCTTCATATTCCTGAATCAATCAGATGCCATTGGGCTACATTGGCACGTGATAGGGTCCAATGGAAATGTTACTGGCGCCTGCTGAGCAAATCGATGAATAACGGTATTCAAGTGATCAAGTGATCAAGTGATGGTGGTATAATAAAAGTTTACCAAAAAACTCCATTAAATTAAAAAAAAATAAAATGTCAGTGGTTTAAAAGGTAACTACTGTCTGCTGGATGACAGGCTTAGGTAGCTTGGGAGATTTACTTTATATCCACTCACAGCTTAATCTGCTTACATTTTCTTAGCCAAGGTTCATGCTAATGAGATCTCTCTCCTATATAAACATTGATGGAGGGTGTGGCAATTACATAAGTCACCTTGATTCTGAATTGAGTATCTTCTGATTTATTATTATACATGTACTAAGACTTTTATGTTATCTAGATTGGGCACAGCTCCTTGTTATGCCCATTGCACCCAATGTGGGACAGTTAGAATTTACCAGGAGACTATCACCCTGGCCATGTTGAGACTATTGTTTAAGATTATAGGAAGGATCATATTAGTTTGCCTTCATGTAAGAGAGAGTGTGACCCTTTCAGTATAGAGATCAAGATACTCAGAATCACCCTGGTGCAGATAATAAATAAGGAGGACTTGTGGGTACCATCTAGATTTACATGAAGCCCATACAATTAAGATGTATTACTTTATACAAGCTCCTCTCTCTCTCTCTCTCTCACTCTCTCTCTCACTTGTGTTTTACATAAGAGATAGTCTAAGAAAAAGGGATTAGTCCTTGGTGTAATCCTTTCTTTATACCTGTAGTAGAGTGTGGCACCACTTTTCTACACTCTTCTACTATCTAGAAGCTGTTTAGGGTTCTTTGCTGACAGGACCCTCCCTGAAGTTAGGATTCACTTGATCACTTGAATCCGTTATTCATCGATTTGCTCGAGCGGGCGCCAGTAACATTTCATTGGACCCTTGGTTCCTACATCCTTGCCACCCACCCAATTACTGCAAACAGACCAGACACCTACTAACTGTACTATCTAGTCACCCAAGAACTCACAGTTGCAACCTACAATAGTCATAATGGTAAAGCAATGCAAAATTCCATCAAGCTCTGTGAGTGAAGTCACTGGTCCAGATGAGTCAAGCAATACCAATGAGTTGCATAATCTATCAGAAAAGAATTTCGGAAAGAACTGTTAAGGATTCAAAAGGAATTCAAAGAAGCAATGGAATGCAAAATCAATAAAATACAAGAGGACATGATAGAAGAAGTGAGGAAAATGCAAAGGGAAATGACAGGTATTAAAAATGAGGTAAGTGAAATAAAAAAACACAGTGGAAGGCCATCATAGCAGAATAATAGCTACTGAAGAAAGAATTAGTGATCTCGAAGACGAGTTCCAAAGTTTCTCTACACAACACCAGAAGATAGAAAAAAAGGCTCACAATTACAGAACAGACAACAAGAGATAATCGGGATGAAGCCAGAAGAAACAACATACGGATCATTGGGGTCCCAGAAGGGCAAGAAGAAAACCCTGATGAGGAAGAAACTGTCAAAGCCATAATTGCTGAGAAGTTCCTGGAACTAAAGAACGCTTGCCTCAAGATCCAGGAGGCCCATAGGATACCAACTAAAAAGAAACCCCAACAAGAATACTCCCACGGCTGAAACAAGAAGACCTCCAATACCTGAATAAACCCATCACCATCGAGGAAATAGAAAGAGTAATTAAAAGTCTGCTCAAACACAAAAGCCCAGGTCCAGACGGATTCCCTAGTGAACTCTACCAAACCTTTAAGGAGGACCTACTGCCAGTCCTGTTCAAGCTCTTCCAGGAAATAGAAGAAACAGAAACACTCCCAAACAGCTTCTACGAGGCACATATCACCCTGATACCCAAAGCAGGGAGAGACAACACAAAGAAAGAAAACTACAGACCAATCTCCCTGATGAACACGGATGCTAAGATCTTCAACAAAATACTAGCAAACAGAATCCAAAGACTCATCAAGAAGATTATACATCATGACCAAGTTGGATTCATCCCGGGAATGCAAGGATGGTTCAACATTCGCAAGTCAATCAACATAATACATCATATCAATAAAAGAAAAAATAAAAACCATATGATCCTTTCAATAGACGCAGAAAAAGCATTTGACAAGATCCAGCACCGTTCATGATTAAAACGCTCCAGAAAATGGGAATTGAAGGGACTTTCCTCAAGATAGTTACAGCCATCTACCAAAAGCCCACAGCAAGCATCATTCTAAATGGGGAAAAGTTGAAAGCCTTCCCCTGAGATCAGGGACAAGACAAGGTTGCCCCCTCTCACCTCTTTTATTCAATATAGTACTGGAAGTACTTGCCATAGCAATCAGAGAAGAAAAAGGACATCAAGGGCATCCAGATAGGCAAGGAAGAAGTCAAGCTATCATTATTTGCAGATGACATGATATTATACCTAGAGAACCCTAAACTCTCTACCAAAAAACTCCTAGAAACAATAGACGCATATAGTAGAGTGGCAGGATACAAAATCAACACCCAAAAGTCAGTGGCTTTCCTATATACAAATAACGAAAGAGAACAAAGGGATATTAAGGAAACTATTCCATTCACAATTGTGCCACAGAAAATCAAATACCTAGGAATCAACTTACCCAAGTATGTAAAGGACCTGTACAAAGAAAACTACAAGACACTGCTCCAAGAGATAAAAGAGGACACAAGGAAATGGAAACACATTCCCTGTTCTTGGATGGGGAGAATCAACATTGTCAAAATGGTAATACTCCCTAGAGCTCTGTACAGATTCAATGCAGTCCCTATGAGGATACCGATGACATTCTTCAAAGAAATTGACCAAACGCTCCTGAAATTTGTATGGACCAATAAACCCCCCAAGGATAGCTAAAGCAATCCTTGGGAAAAAGAAAGATGGGAGGCATCACCTTTCCCAACTTCAAAATGTACTACAAGTCAGTAGTAATTAAAACAGCATGGTATTGGAATAAAAACAGACCTGTGGACCTATGGAATAGAATTGAGTATCCTGACACCCAACCTCAAACACATGATCATTTAATCTTTGATAAAGGTGCAACGAGTCTAAAATGGAGTAAGGAAAGCCTCTTCAACAAGTGGTGTTGGGAAAACTGGGCAGCAACATGTAAAAAATGAATTTGGACCTGTGTCTAACACCATGCACAAAAAATCAGATCAAAATGGGCTAAAGATCTCAATATCAGACTAGAATCCATAAAGTACATTGAAGAAAATATAGGAAAAACCCTCCACGACATTGAAGCTAAAGGCATCTTCAAAGGTGAAACATCACTAACAAAGCAACTAGAAGAAAGGAGAAACATATGGGACTACATGAAACTAAAAAGCTTCTGCACCTCAAAAGAAACAGTGACTAAGATACAAAAGCAGTCCACAGAATGGGAAAGACTATTCACCCAATACCCATCTGATAAGGGGTTAATATCCAGGATATATCAGGCACTGGTAGAACTTTACAAGAAGAAAACAAACAACCCCATCAAAAAATGGGGAGAAGAAATGAACAGAAACTTCAGCAAGGAAGAAATTCGAATGGCCAAAAAACATATGAAAAAATGCTCATCATCACTAATCATCAGAGAGATGCAAATCAAAACAACAATGAGATACCACTTTACACCACAGAGACTGGCACATATTCAAAAGAGCAAGAACAACAAGTGCTGGCGTGGATGTGGGGGAAAAGGGGACACTCATCCATTGTTGGTGGGAATGCTGGCTGGTACAGCCTTTCTGGAAAACAATATGGACTTTCCTCCAAAGACTAGAAATTGAACTCCCATTTGACCCAGCCATACCACTCCTGGGAATCTACTCTCGGAAACCAAAAATACATAGCAGAAACACCATCCCTACTTTTATGTTCATAGCAGCATTATTCACAATAGCCAGAATCTGGAAGCAACCAGAGTGCCCGAAAATCGATGACTGGATAAAGAAGCTTTTGGTACATCTACACAATGGAATACTATGCAGCTGTTAGGAAAAATGAAGTTATAAAATTTGCCTATAAATGGATGGACATGGAGCAGATTATGTTGAGCCGAAATTAGCCAGAAGGAGAGAGACAGATACAGAATGACTGCATTTATTTGCATGGCATAAATATATATGTACATATTATGATACCAATATCCAAGGTCAAGTGAAACATATATCAGGAGGTCTTGTCAAAGGTGGAAATTATCCCAAACGTGTGGGAGTCAGAGTTTAGGTAAGACAGAAAATGGAACAGGGTGCTAATAATTGTCGAGGGTACTAATGCCAACCTAGAACTGAGCATTAAATAGAGGCTAAAGGATACACATGACAACCTTTTAATGTATGTTCTGTAATCCATAGTCTGGAAGGGAAGGAAAAGAGAATGAGAGAGAAAGGGAAAGAAATAAAGAACCTGCCATGGAGCAGGGCTGGGGAAGGGGAGAGGGAACCAGGGATGTTGTTGGTGGGAGATGGGCACTGGTGGAGGGACGGGTGCTGAAACACTGTATGACCAAAACCCAAACATGAACTTTTTAATTGTATATCTTTTTATTTGTATATCTCACGGTGGTATAATAAAATACTTAAAAAAACAGGTAAAGGACTGCTTTCTTAGAGATATGAAATGAATTATATATTTTAGTATTAAATATTGATTAAATAAAGCACATTGTTATAACAAGTTTAAGAATACCCAAACTAGGACTGCCTAAATGTCTGAGTATGTGCTTTTCATGAGGGAGTTGCCACAACGATTTCTGACATTTGATAGAATTTACATCTGTATAAAGTATTTAATTTCTCATTATGATTAATTTTGTTTAAATTTAGTTATGAATTAGCTTCCATAGAGTCCAATGTTTAAATAGAGAAACCTTATAGATACTATGAATTTTTCCACAAAAGTGCAGGTTAACTTTTACTACAGATCAGTGATAGAGGTGGTCTTTCTGCTATAATGACATTTTCAAATATCATAAAAATTAGTTACGTCTGTAAAACCTGAAAACGCCTGCAAATTATCAATTCAGTGGGTGCTTCTGATGTGAATGCTCATCCCGGCATCCAACAAACCTGGATTCTGCTTTTATCTTTTCTATCATTTATCAAATAATTGACCTTGGAAAAGTCAATTAACCTTTCTGAGTCTGACTTTCTTCATCTTTGAAATTTGGCAAGAGCAAGTACTTTCTAACGCGTCCCCTTATATTTAAATCTGTAGACAAGAAGTAATGACTCGATGTGAATGCTAAAACAAATCTCTTATGGATAATCTACCTATGGATAATTGACATTTGGCTACAGCTGAACAATGTGATCAAAGTTATTGACCTAACATATCCAGCAAAAGGCAAGTCATTAGGGTCTATGAAATGTCACCCATTTTATTTTGTATATTTAATGAAATGCTAATGTAATTTTGCTAAACATGCAGTACTTATCATTACACATGATGGATTAGAGATATGAGTTTTTAATAGTAGAAAACTGTCATAGAAATGGTGATTAAACGCTACAATTATGGGAATATCTACCTTTTATATTAGAAAGTCAATTATTTTTTCCAGCTTGTGTCAATTAAAGTGCCAAGAGACCGCAAATGTGAGACACATGATATCTGTAGAAAATATAGCTTAAGAATATGCAATTCAAAGTCGGCTTGTATTGTGTCGTGACTATCTGGGTAGACCCCATATGTTGTGCTGGAGATTAAGCCCAGGTCAATCACATGCAAGGCATAGGACCTACCTCCAGTACTCTCTCTCTGGCCCTAAAACTTTATGTTTTAACTTTTAGAGACACTTAACAATACTGTATTATTTTTACCACTATAACTTAATTTCCATCCCAAACCATATAATTGTTTTTACTTTGACCTATTTTATCTATCTCTGCCAATTTCCATTTCCTCTTGTAGGTACCATTTTCTGGTCAAAATAAAAAAAAAAGTTTGTTTTATTTGATTTGCTCACTTATTATAAAATAGATTTTTTAGAGTAACTCAGTGGACTCTCTAGTAGTCTCACTTTATGTTCTTTCCTAAAGAAACAGCTCTTCTTTTTTATAATCACATTAATTTATTCAATTTTATCACTGTACAGTGCCTTTATAAAAGTTAAGCTTTTTGTACTACCAATTTTATTAAATATTTATTTTAGCCTTTTCATATTTCATACAGACAACATTCTTTTTTTGGGGTCACACCAGGCGATGCTCAGGGGTTTCTCCTGGCTTTGCACTCAGGAATTACTCCTGGCAGTGCTCGGGGGACCATATGGGGTGCCGGGAATCGAACCCAGCCAGCATGGGCTGACCGCGCACAAGGCAAATGCCCTACCTGCTGGACTATCACTCTGGCCCCACAGACGACATTCTTACCACATCATTACTTTAATTCAAAATGTGTTTTAGGGGCCGGAGTGATAGTCCATCGGGTAGGGCATTTGCCTTGCATGCAGCCAACCTGAGTTCCATCCCCGGCATCCCATAAAGTCCCCAAGCACCACCAGGAGTAGTTCCTGAGTGCAGAGCCAGGACTTATCCCTGAGCATCGCTGGGTGGACCCCAAAAAGCAAAAAAAAAACTTGTTTTTATATTTGATTTATTTGTAGAAAAACTTGCAAATGAAAGTTTTTCACACTCTGAAGTTGGTAGATTAAATACTTGATTAAACGTTTGTGTGTGTGTGCGTATACATGATCAGTGATGTGTTCTTCAAATTGGTTTCACACAGTTCCTGTAATATGTTTTTTCATAATGATGGTCGCCGATGATATTATATTTTCATATCCATGAGTCTACTAGGGATGATTCGATTTCCATCATCAAGATCAAAGTTCTCTCTGACCTTAGATTCAATGAGTTTACCCAACCACTTACGTTATTGCCAGGCAAAGACAAATCTTTAGGCTGAGAATCTTCTTAGTTGAGAAATTAGATAAAATTAATATATTGAAAGAAATGTTAATATCTCAAAAGAAATGTGGATGGTGAGCTGTTATTACAAGAAACTTTAATTGATTCAAGTCTAAGTCACTAGAAGAAAGTATTTTCCTGTAAAACTATTGAGAAAAAATAAATTATTTTTAGACTTTGAATATCCAATATAAAAAGCATTCTGGTGTGTTTTTTTGCTTTGGGGACAAAAACAAACAAACATAGTAGTGTTCAGAGAGTACTTTTGGCTCTTCACTCAGGGATCACTCCTGGAGGGCTTAGAGAATGGGTATGTAGTGCGGGGATGGAACCCAGGTCAGTAATGTGCAAAGCAAGCACCCAACCCACTATGCTATCTCTCCTGCCCTGAAATATGAAAATTATTATGTGGAATAAAGTTTTCCTTCAGCTTTGAAGTAGCATAACACTAAGGCAATATTTCTCAACTTCGGAACTATCAACAATTTATGTAGGCTAATTTTGTGTTGTGGGTTAACTATGTTGTAGGAATTTTATATTATTCCTGGCTTTTAACCACTACATCCTAAGTTGTGACACTCACTTATATCACTTGTATTCCTATTGTTCATTGATTTGCTCAAGCAGGCACCAGTAACATCTCCATATGTCCTGTTACAAGTAAGTGTAGCCCAAGGGCATCTGTTTGCTCCAAGAACAGGAAGAGCCTCAATTCTTTCCTTCAGGACATGGGAATGAAGTTCATAATTGTCACTGGATTTTGGCATATCAAATGAAACATGGGTAGCTTGCCAGGCTCTGCCATGTAGATGGTACACTCTCAGTAGAAGGCTCTCATCTCAAGCATTTACTGATGAAACTCAATGGGGAAAGATCAGGTTTCTCATGGGTGGAGCTCTAAGGAGCTGTGGAGTCTGGATGTTGAAAATGACTGAACTATTGGTGTGGGGGGTTCCTCTGGCTTCTTGCTAGGCTCACTGGGATGATGGGCAATAGCTAGAACCTGCCTAGAACTGTATAGAATGTATAAATGTGAGCGATCCTGGGAAGGACCTGATCCTAACATCCAGTACTATCCAAGACAGTCATGCAGAGGTCGCCGCTGGAACTGTGGGTCTGGTGTATCTCTCTTCCCAGGTTGGAGGTGGAGGTGGAGGGAATGGGAGGAGGGCCCAAATCCCTGCTCCAAGTCCAGCCAGTGTGGCCCCTCCCACCCGCGCGTGTGAGGAACCCTCAGAACTATGTTGGACTCAGCCAGGGCCTGGCCGAGCCTTTTATCGCCACCAGAGCTCCATGGGTAGTTTCCACGTGGGGCCGAGCCATGCAGCTCTGGGTCTGGAGTGGTTGGATCTGGATCGTCTTTCTTCTGGGGTTGCCGTAGGAGCTGTGGGTCTTGGGTGTCTCTCTTCTGGAGTTGGAGGTGGAGGTGGAGAAATGGGAGGAGCCCAAATCCCCACTCCAAGTCTGGCCAGTGTGACCCCCCCATACGTGTGAGAAACCCTTGGAACAATGTGTGACAATGGGAATAGCCAAATATTCTCTTGGTGGGCATAATGTTCTGTGGTTAAAATATCATTGCTCCTAGATGTCTGCAAAGTATAAATATTTATTGAGCAAAGAAGGAGTCTAACTGTAGTATGCATGAAAAACTCCTAATCCATGGTTAAGTTTCAGCAGTGGTTTGACTGGACAATTCTGTAACATACTAAAGAGAATTAGATGAAATTATGTGTGTATATATATGTTTAATTTTACATAAGGTTAATGCTGTAAACATTAAACAATTTGAATATTTAAAATTTTCTAGATTATGGATATGTGCCTCATATTCATTTTTATGAAAAATGTATGAATAAGTACAAAGAGATAAAAAAAATTCTATATTCTTACATTATAACAATGTCTTGTGTTGTTTGATCTTTAAGTATATGTGGCAGTGCTTCTTTTAATCTATTTCTACATGTAGTTTTAAAATGATTTTGGCCTTTGTCATTTACTTTCTTATTTAGACAAAGTGATTTACAAAGTTGTTTATATGCAGTTGTTTCAGGAATTTAATGTTTCAACACCAGTAATCACACCACCAGTATGACCTTCACTTCATCAATGTTCCCAGTTTCCCACCTACCCTCAAACTTGTTCTCTTAGCAGGTACAAACAAAATTACTTCAAATTGCTTGTTACAATGAAATGGCAAATGAAATTATCAGAAAACAGGTCAATAAAAATCAATTTGTGATCATTGTTATAATCTCACAGTGATATTACTCATTGAGGATTTAAGAAACTGGTTTGTGCTGGTTGTGCCCCACATGATACTGTTTTTACTCACCAAGGTTGTTGGGCTTTCATGCAACTTTCCCATGAAATTTGCTCTGCTTCTTCTGAGCTGGCAGTGCTGTCAAATTTGAAGGTGTTACATGCCGTACAGTTGCAGAGAAGATGCATTTATATGTCATAAAATGTGGGTAGGGTAGGGGCTATTGGGTGCATCAATCTAGGAGGAGAATCTGCTGGTCCTGCTGGTCCTATCTCAAAAAAGGGCGCAGCATTTTCAACAGGGGGATCTATCTACCTGGGTTGATTTTACAGCTTCATCTTTATTTAAATATTTTGAAACAAATCGTGGATGTTATTTTATTTTCCTCTGTTCATGGTAAAAAAATTGGGCTAGAGAGATAGTATAGCTAGCAGCTGACTCAGGACCAAACTGGGTTTATAGATCTCTGAGCACCACCAGGCACAAAACCAGAAATAAGCCCTGAGCATCGCCAAATATGACTCAAACAAAAAGTTATAATGTGTTTCTAAAGACTAAAGATTTAAATAACAACAAACTTTTCCATAATATTATTTAAATCATCAACATGTATAATAATTCACTTAAATTATAAAAAAAGTCTGGTCATTGTTGATGGGAAATAGCTATTTGAATTAGTAAAGTCATATTCATCAATAGGTACAAACCCCAATTATAGGTTAATTGCTAAGGCAATGGTATGGTATTGGACGTTTGAAAATTGAGAAGAAAGATATTATATAATTGTTGTGATGATAATTTTACAGTAATACAAAATCAAACCAAATAATTGTATATTTGAAAATAAAACAGTATTAGACGTCAAATATATTTTAATTAAAAAGATATTGACACTAAATTCTTTGTGTCAGTAAATATGGTATGCCCCATATTTACTGAAAATATTGATGTTTGCATGCTATAGTACTGTCAATTTAATGAAGTTTCCAGTTTCTGGGAGGCATTTTCTTCTTTTTTAAAATGTCCTGTTAATTAACAATGATGTTTCCTTAGCGGAGGAGGTCATATTTTTAGGCTAGAACTTGCTCTAGACCTCTTTGTTCTCATGGTGGCCCCCTGGTGGACATATGAAATTTGCAAATATCTTGTTTTGTTTTTGAAAGAAATTTAGAGATGTAGAAGAAAGGGAGATACTAAAGAGAACTCCTTGTGTGTGTGTGTGTGTGTGTGTGAATTTAGAGTAAATGCTAATGAAAATGCATTTCTTCCAACTAGAAATGAATTCTTGAGATCCCGGAAAACTTTTAATTAATGATGATTTCTGCTACTGCGAAGTTTGGAATATTGATTAAATGTAGCTGGATACAGAAACCAGATACCATCACTTGAGTCTTTGACAGCTTTCTTTTGCTCCATTTAGATTTTAATTTCCTAATTCATAATCCTGGAAGCTTAATAAACAAATATTCAGAAATTTCTAGTCATCCTGCTTATCTAGTTCTAGAAAATAGAAAAAGTCCCACTTAGCCAAATGTTTGCATCCATATTCCCTTTGAAGTGTTATGAATTTAAAACACCTAAGCAATAATCAAGTTATGTTCTCTACTTATAAAATATCTGCAGTAATTTTCAAAAAATATCATTTTATAAATAATTATTCATTCAAAACGTTATAAAGAGCTTTCAATAGACAATCTACTAGATATTGGAATAAAGATAAGTGGAGCTAATATGAGAATAAAAGCACTTATATTATGTTTTGAGGGAGTTGTAATTTGTATATGAAAATACTACTTTGAGCCACTCTGAAAAAAATTGAACTTGACAAAAACACATTATGGAGAAGGTGCTTGAAATAAAATAGAAATGTGAGTCAATAGGGATTACATGCATAAAAAATTCAATTGTCTGTACACACAGTCACACATATGACCTTTGAAGTTTGAATTATTTTTCTAACCTTTGGTGAATACAAATTAACAACAAAGGCTATATTGCATAAGTTTTTTAGGCTTAACACATCATTTAATTTTTTACACTATGAGACAGCCATTATTGTTATCATGTGCTATATCTGATTAAATAAAGACACCTAGAGCCGAGTAATTTGCTAAAAATTTACCAAAACTCATAAAACAAAACAGATAAAACTCTGTGGCGACACTTAAGATGGGGATTTGACTTCTACTCTTAATCACTAGTCTGTATATTTCAAATTTAGGACATTTCAAACTTTGACTTGAGTATAGAACCATTATTGAAGAGACAGTGCTGGACAGTTATTTGCTTTTTAAAATTGTTTTTAATTTAGAAAATAGAGTACGTAATAATATTTATAATCAAAGTAAAAATTAATTAATAGCAACTTTTAGTGTGTGACTACTACCAGGTCCCCATGCACTTCCAGGAGAAGCCCTGAACTCCAGAATATCCTACCAAGCAAATGAAACATAGAACTTGAAATCTACTCACTTAAAAAAAAAGTATACTCTACTAGTGGTAACTTTTAAGAACATTGTTGTGCAAGTAGGTCTTTAGAATTTTTTTTTTTTAATCTGTAGGACCTCGCACTGGCTGCTACTGGCTCTCCCTGTGCCCAACCTCTCACGAGGTGCCCAGGAGGGACGGTGGGTTCTAGCCCTGGCCCACCACCCCAGCAGAGCCTCGCAACAAGCCACATGACCCCCACTCCATGAGGGCCTCCATTTTCCACATTCAGACTTCCCCCTGCCAGAACTCCACCCACCAGACCAGCCTATCACAGTCCCGCTCATCGAGATCCACCCTGCAGCAGTCTTTTTAAATCCGGCCTAGGTATGCAGATCCTAGACTCACAGATATGTTGCAGAGCTGCTACTGGCTCTCCCTATGCCCAGCCACTCATGAGGTGCCTGGGAGGGATGGCGGGTTTTAGAGATGACTACAAGAGTGCGCTACCCGCAAGGCAGAGCCCGGCAAGCTACCTGTGTCGTATTTGATATGCCAAATACCAGTAACAATTATAGACCTCATTCCCATGACCTGATGGAATGGTTTGAGGCTCTTTATGTTCCTGGAGCAAGCAGATGCCCTTGGGCTCTACTTGCGTGAGACAGGACATATGGAGATGTTACTGGTGCCCGCTCGAGCAAATCGATGATGAGCGGGAAGACAGTGATCCAGTGACAGTGATCTGTAGGACTGAGATTCTATATACCCCTTGAACAGGAACCCCTCATTTTCACCTACCTCTGCAGGCTCTAAGAATTAACAATATTTTCTCTCCTACAAGTTTGACTGCTCAAGCCGCCTCAAAGGAATGGGATCATTCAATATTTGTCTTTCAGTGACAGACTTATTTCATTAGCATAGTATTAGCAGAGTATTAGCATAGTATTAGCATAGTATTTTCAAGATTCATCATATTGTAGCCTCTAGCAGGATTTCTTTAACTTTTTATTTTATTTATTTATTTATTTATTTATTTTTGTATTTTTTGCTTTTTTGGGTCAGACCTGGTAATACTCAGGGGTTACTCCTGGCTCTAACACTCAGAAATTACTCCTGACAGTGCTTGGGAGATCATATGGGATGCCGGGGATCGAACCTGAGTCAGCCATGGGCGAATCAAATGCCCTACCCACTGTACTATTGTTCCAGTCCCTTTCTTTAACTTTTTAAAAGCTAACTTGATATTCCAGTGAATTTATATACAACTGTATCACTGTATCACTGTCTTCCCGTTCATCATCGATTTGCTCGAGCAGGCACCAGTAACATCTCCATATGACCTGTCACATGCAAGTAGAGCCCAAGGAAACCTGCTTGCTCCAGGAACATAAAGAACCTCAAATCATATAAATATAACACTTTATTTATATATCTGATGAAGGACAGTAGACATACATTGGCAATTTTAAAGAATAATGCAATTAAGGTAAGTATGCAAAAAATCTCGTGGAGCACTGGCAAAATATCCAGAAATGTGATTTCTATATGCTTCAGTGATTCAGTATTTAACTTTTGAGAATAATCAGCACTATTTTCTATGAGTTCACCATTTCACACTTTCTATTCAACATTTTCCATATCTACCATTTGTCATTTTATACTTTTTATTTTATCATATATTTATTTCCATATTTGAGATGATATATCATATTGGTTTCGATTTGCATTTCCATGATGTTTAAAGATATTAACAATTTATGAATATGTTTTGGAAGTTTGTACATCATTTTATGAAATAAGTGTCTATTATTAATTATTGATTTTACCATTTGAAGAAACATTTATTCCTTTTTCATGACTACATGTAATATAATCCTTGGAAAGAACATGGACTGCACATGTACTATAGAAGTACAGCATGCCTACAGGCCTCATCGCTCCTTCCTGAAAAGTATAAGGGAGAAAGTATAAAGGGAGCGAGTTGTATATATTCTAACACTTTTATAAAGGAAAGTTTGAGATGTATTAGTGATGGTGCTGGTTTTAGTGAGGCTGTGGAGAAGAGAAGAGAGGCAATATTATTAAACATGCATCATATTAGGGTCACAATTAGAACTATTGGTAGTTCAGTAAAGTAAATCACATGTCCATAAACACCAGAAAGTAGATCAAAGAATAAATATTTGAACTAGGTCTAAATTCTATAATCTTTTATATTATGAATTTTTTTCTCTTTGCAGGGAATTGAAGGTAACTTCAGAAGGGTTTGACTTTATATCACACATATGGGTCAGTGTCAAAATAAGAACAGAAAAGTCTCACTGGTTTCTCTATTTCTGCTATGCCTTATAAATGAAGTTACAAAGACTATGAGTGTATCTCTGAACACGAAGTTAATATATCCCCCATTCATCTAGAGGCAGTTTTTAGATCACAAATGCCTCCCATTTTAAATATTGAGGTTTCTAGTTAGTTAACATAACCCTGTTTCTGATTGTTTTGACCTGTTCCCACTTCCTACGTTCTTCTGACCCTCACTTCCACCAACAGTAATTGCCTAACACGAACTTGTCATAAGTGTGGCATTTTTTCTCTTGAGCATCAGCTATTTCCTAATTATCAAATGCAAATTACAATGTGTTGATTCTCAGGGCAGTTCTCTGGACTGCGTGTCTATCACACAAATCAAGGTTATAAATTCTTCTCCAAAAGCAAGATCTTTAACCTCACTAGGGATTCAACAAGTAAGGACATACTGTAACCCAGGACTAGAATGCTGTGAAGAATGGCCCTTCCTTAGGGAGATTAGCACGGGGCGTAGATGTCCTCATTGACCTCAAGTGGGACTTGGGATGTTGATTTCCACCTGGAGTTCTTAGCTGAAGTATTTTTACTCTTTAGACCAACCGTGGGAACTCAGGATTTTAATGTCTCCTATTCCTTATTAGTTAACAAATATTTATAGGTGCCAGAGCATTACTACAACTAGGATCTAAAAGCTGGAAGACATCCAGTTAAATCCAATAGGATTAGCTTCAGGGGTTGTGTAAATATTCTGGGAGCCCCTGCTAGTGTCTCATGTTGTCACGTCCTGAGGACTGCTCCCCTGAAACCAAGGACAGAGAGACAACTAAACGGATATCTCTGTGCATTTGCCTAGGGTTATCCCAGAATCACTAACCATCTCTCTTGTAAACTGGTTGTTAAAATGGACTGATTGCCAGCACTTACAGTTTAATGAGTGCTTCTTAGAATGTGGTTGAACATGAAGACATTTGGTGGGAGGTGCAGACAGGGAGTCAGGCAATTATTCTGCATCACAACTGACATCAGTTTTGTGGTCACGAGCAGGTGACTTTCTCCCTTGAGACTTATGACTTTGTAACAGGGATATATTAATATATGTATTAAATAGGATACATTTTCTAAACATTCTTATGAAATTATTTGACACATGTATGTGTCAGCTGCACGGCAGAGCCTGGCAAGCTACCTGTGTCGTATTTGATATACTAAATACCAGTAACAATTATAGACCTCATTCCCATAACCTGATGGAATGGTTTGAGGCTCTTTATGTTCCTGGAGCAAGCAGATGCCCTTGGGCTCTACTAGCATGAGACAGGACATATGGAGATGTTACTGGTGCCCGCTCAAGCAAATCGATGATGAACAGGAAGACAAGTGAAACAAGTGATACAAGTGATACAAGTGATATATGTCTAGTGAACAGAAATATTTTCCTCCATAACCTACAACTACAAAAGGAATTTTAGGTAGTGTATGAGTACACATCAAATAAATTACAAGTTGAATACTTTTTCCCAAAGGAGGATACGCAAACACATGCACTTAGACATTATTGAAATGTATGAGAAAATAGATTTTAATGTAATTAAAATTACCAATGGAGCTTCTCTTTCTCTGTGCTCTCCCCCTCCTCTTCCTTCTTTTTTATGAACATCTTCAGAGATGTTTAGGTGGCATTAGGGATATATACTATGGTGCTCAGGGGACTATGATTCTGGGATCAAACTCAGAGTCTCCCTCTACTCCTTTGAACTATTGCTGACCCTTTTTTTTCTTCCTAAATAAACAGAACTGGAAACTAGAAGGGAAGGACAGATAAAGTTGATATGATTAGAATGTTCCCTAAGAGAAGTTTGCAAATAAAATAGAAATGGAGATATAAGAAAAATCAGCAGAATAAAGACATACTTTGCGGGAAAGAAAGAATTTCTTAGCTGGATTTCAAGATCAAATTTAACCTCAAGAGACAGAAATTAGAGCTAGAGTATTCCAAGGAGTGTTAAAGAAGGTAGGGCAGTGCCAGATGTATGAGACCATAGGATTTCTGGTTTCATTGGAAGTTAGTCCAGGTTCCTTGGGCATGTGACATGTGGTTCCATAGGACCCCAAATTTGATTTATTGCTCTGTAACCACCATCTTGAAATCTTTAATGACTTCTGAGCAAGGAATTCTGTTTCCATTTTGCACTGGAACTTGAAATTCCTAACTGGTTATGACTAGAAAAGAATCAAATAAAAATTTGCAGAATCTCAAATGCCAGTGCCAGGTACTTGAATTCTGTGTCTGGAAATGAGGAGAGCTTGGAACAAAGTAGTAATAGTGAAGGGTTATGCATTAGCCTCAGAAACTGCTTGTTAGTGTGTGCTGTGTAAGAACTGAGAAACCAGAGGCAGAGTAGAGTGTGTGTGTGTGTGTGTGTGTGTGTTTTGCCAGAATCGTCGTTCCTTGCGTGCAGCTGCTGTGATACAGTGCAGCTCTCCCACTGTACTTATTAGTAGTACCCTTGTTCATTCTCAGAAGTTCATAGTTTGAGTGAAATATTTTATGGCATTCAAATTATTTTGACAGTCAAGACAAATGAATAGCTGGATTTTGATGTGAGTTTAGGCAATGGTAAAAGAGAGTATAGAAAATTAAGGACCATAAGTGATTAAACTTTTAGCTTTCCTTTACACATAAATACATTTTGAAAATGCCTCTGTGATAGTAGTTAAACATTTGATATATGTTGTTGGAAAAACTACTTGAAGGCATAAAATTAATTTGAATTTAGTGTAAATTAGATATTTGAAAACATGTATTTGAATAAGGCATTAGTCATTCTGTCAGTAGTCACCAGTTGCAAAACTTCTAGATTGCTGGACCTCTTGCGAAATTTCAGTCCTCCTTCTATAACAAAGATTGATGGTTCAGAAGGACACTATCACTGATTTAGAAGTAAAGGTCAAACTTTCAATATGACACTTCAGACATTTGCCAATATAGACATCATCTGCGTATTCTTTTGTGAAGAATTCACTGGCAAATGGCTAGACTAGGTAACGTGTGTGTGTGTGTGTGTGCGTGTATGTTGTGTGTGTGTGGGGGTATGTGGGATAGAGAAATTGTATGTGACTTTATGAAAACTACACTCTTGTGGACTTAATTTCTGATTTTATATGGTTTATATATTGGCCTGTATATATATTTTGTGGTAATTTTATATATTTTCTTTGTGCTAATTTTAACTCAATAGATATGATATAAAGAATATTATTGAATTTCAGATTTTAACCCTTACTCTACAATTTACTAGTTTTGTAAATTGTAATAGGTCTTTGAAGTCTCCTGAGAAAGCCCCTTTTTAGTTTTTCTTAAAAAATGGGGTTAATTATGTCACTCCACAGGCTGTGATGAAGTTGATGAAGTAAAGCTTGTTAAAGTCTACAAAAATTCTCAGTGCCTCCAAACTTTATCATGTATTAGAATCACTTAGAAAGAAATAAAAAAGCACACATTGCAGGGCCTGAACCTCCACCACCAGAAGCTTGATAAATGTTTTCCTCCTAAAGAAACACCAGGGTGTTTTGATCTGTCAGCCAAAGACGGATATAAGAAGTTTGTAGTTTGCTACCTAGAAGGAGTCTCTCATTAGACCCTGATGATTCTGGATCTCTGGTCTCTGATTTGAAACTCTGCAACTAAGAGAAATTAAATTCCATTATTAATAAATTACCAAGCCTAAGGTATTTTGTGATAGCAGTTCAAACGGACAGAGATTCCATGAGATTTGAGTGTTACTCCTATGGGAACCACTTCGATAAGTCATTGCTCTTAGCAAATTTTAATATTAACAAAGTTAAAAGAATAATCTCCATAACTGTTTTGAGAATACATTTATTTGGGGGATGGCATATTATAAAATAAAATGCAGTCATAAAAATACATGAGACTAAATATGTCTCTATGGAAAGAAAATTTTACCAATATGAGTAAAATGATAAAAATTGCCATGAATTATGTACTGGTCTCAAACAAACTAAAACTAAAGATTATAGTCTCAGTTTAATTTCAACTTTATAATTATTTCTTTTAGTTACTATGTAGGACTGAACATGTAGATTCAGTAGTGTGAAATTAATACTGACAGTGCTAGGCTTTCCTGGACTCTGCAGATTAACCAGCTGCTTTACTGCATCGATAAAAGAATAAGGAAATAAAATTTAAAACTTATATTTGAATGGAATTACTTATTGGAAGCAGTAATTGTGTCAAGCTGTTACACCCCCCTCCCCGATGGATTAAGTACAGAAAGATGAACAGACAAATTATAAACCCAATGTATAAAACTTATTTCCCTCTTATCCATAGCTGGGTAACAATGAAAATATGAAACCAACAAGGAAATAGGCAATTTTGAATTTGGGTTTAGCATTCCATAGACTCCTGGTATTATGAAGAATAGAGATAAAAAGACCTAAGGTATTGTAAAGATTAGATTTCATATTTTAGGCATTAATACTGCATTATTTAAAATGATATGGGGGCGGAGCGATAGCCCAGCGGGTAGGGCGTTTGCCTTGCAGCGCCGGCCTATGCCGGCCCGGGTTCGATCCCGGCATCCCACATGGTCCCCTGAGCACCGCCAGGAGTAATTCCTGAGTGCAGAGCCAGGACTAACCCCTGAGCATTGCCAGGCGTGACCCAAAAAAGCAAAGAAAAAAAATGATATGGAAAAATAAAACTTTCCTTCTTCCTTTTAATCAGTGAAAGGCATTTTAAAATAAAATAAATAATGCTAAATAATATACCAAAGTCACATTAAATAGAAAGCACCTTAAAATATAGCAAGGTTTGTGTTATGATTCTTATTTTATTTGTCTTGGGGTGACACCTGGCAGTGTCCAGGACCTGTTCTTGTTTGCTCAGGAATCTTTACTGGCAGTGATCTGGGACCACAAACACTGTTGGGGATCAAACTTAAGTGACCTCTTTCAAGGCAAACACTTTACCCATTGTCTTATTCCCCAAGCTTCACTTTTCTTAAATTTTTATAAGCTATGTTCATTCATGTCACAGATTTTATTTGATAATTTTCTTTCCTTTTTATGACCCCTATCTCACCTTTATTTTGCTACTATTCATGCATGATCTGGACACGAAAATCATGCGCAAAATCTTAAAATGCATTGAGATATTATTTGAAAATTCATTTATGGGTATAGTGTGTATGATTAAACAAAACAAAATGGTTAAGCAGAAATAAAACAGCCCTTTTTATGTGCAGGTGAAGAGAACTATGTCATTGTGTAACTCAAGGATCAAACACGATCTTACAGAAGATCAAATTCCCCATTAAACCCTCACAGACTATAGTCCTTTTTTGCTTCCTTTACATGCATCCTCACTATTTCAGTAGAGATATTTTCTTTAATTACACCCAAACATTAATATTATTCTTGAAGAAGAACAGAGTGCTTTACAGCCAGAAGGTGGAACTAACATATCCAATTTGAGATGAAACTTGGACTACAAAGTTTTGAAGCAAGATGGGATTTAGACACTAAAAAACTGCTGAATACGAAAAAAAACCATAGGGTTAGATGCACTAAGAGTCCAATAATATCAATTATTTTTGGACTGTGAAGTAACTCATAGAGTCATATTGAGATTTGCCTCTTGAGATACTAATGGATTTTCTTCAAGTATGGGCAAAATCGACCTTCACCATCCCACACATGCTGGCATAAAGGTGGATTTTAATAATTATGGTGTAACTGACTCTATATGTAATACATTTGTAGTACAGATACATTTACTCACCTTCTGCATAGGCCCCACCCTCTTGTCAATACTGATGACCAGTAAGAAAAAAAGAGCATAACAACCTAAGTTGTTCTTTAAGAATTTTTATCAGGTAATCCCCTTTTGTCCATTTAGCCTAAATATCTTATTACCTACTCTAACAATCTCAAAATTTACGAAAAAAAGCATAACTTATTCAGTTAGAAGGGTACCCTGGTCACTTATAAAACAGCTAACATAATCTCTCCATTATCTCTGATACAGGTCCACCCAGGAGTCACTAAAATCTTTTGGTAAAGGAACTCTTTCTACTGAGGCTTGAGATAGCACAGTGGATAGAACACTTGCTTTGCACATGGCGACCCTAGTTTTGATTCAAAGCACCATTTTTGATACCCTGAATACCAGCAGGACATGGGGACCAGGAGCAATCCTTGAATAACTCTGATGTTACTGAAAGTCCTACCCCATCAAACAAACACACAAACAATAACAAATCAATAGACCTTACTTTATCTCTTAGAAAGCAAAGCTAATAGAGTTTAACCTTACTTCTCCACAAGGTGTATAGCATATCGTATAGTAACTATTTAACAATAACTCTCCCCAGAGTTTATTGTTCAGGCACTTTGCATTAATTTCTCATAGCAATTCTAGCTACTACTTCTATGCTCTTTATAAACATAGAATGCAAAACGCATAAATATTTTGTATATTTCAAAGGTCACAAGGATTTCAGTGAAAGAAGCTGATATTTGCAATTGGGTAACCTTACTATCAAAATCCATGGACTTGCCTGCTAAGCAGACAATCTTTGCTTAACTAACAGAATGTATTTCTTTTTTATTGCAATTTCTATTTCTGAATATCTCTATTATTCTATTTGAAGACCATTTTTGACTTTTCAGTTAGGTTTAGGAACTTATAAAGATTACACAATAAGCTATAGAACAACTCTGACTATCTAGGTACACTTATTAGTGTCAGTATATATTAATTAATATTTTTAGACCAAATTGATATTTTGATTTGTGTTAGATGCTGGTGTATAACATAATTTGATATTTATATGCATTGCAAAGTGATCACTACAGTAAGTCAAATTACTGTCAGTCGCAATGAAAAGTAGCTTTTAATATTTACTTTCCTGGCAACATTCAAGGCCAGTATACAATATTGTTGACCATAGTCTTCACGTTGTACTTACATTTCTGTGACATCCTGTAATCCAATTTTATAAAATACATGAGCTTAATATAACTAAATACATATTCTGATAGGGTAAAGGATAAACGGACATCTTTGGAAGATATGCTTTGCAGAATAGGCAGCTTTAGAGCTTATAAGTGATTTATTTATAGGTTTTTACTTAATGTCATAGAAAGAAATTGATCTCAGAGTCTAGAAAAAGGCAACTACTTATGGAAATATCAGCTTCAGCCATGCCAAGCATATATTTTTTCACAGTTTCCCCAGCTTACCTCCTACTTATCTGTCAAAGCAATAAGAAAACATGAAAATGGAAAAAAAATGTATTACAAAGGCATTCAAGTTCAACTAGCAGAGAAAGAATTGTTTGCCAAAATTTTAAACCTATATTTTCTGGGTGAGCTGAAAATAAACTAAAAATGACTGAAAAAGAAAAAAGAAGAAAGGAATAAGGAAGGAATAAAGGACAAAAGAAAAGGAAGGAAGGTAGGAAGGAAGGAAGGAAGGAGGAAGGAGTAAGGGAGGAGGAAGGAAGGAAGAAATGAAGGAGGGAGGGAGGGAAGATGGGAAGAAGGAAGGACCGGAAGGAAGAATGGAAGGAAGGAAGGAAGGAAGGAAGGAAGGAAGGAAGGAAGGAAGGAAGGAAGGAAGGAAGGAAGGAAGGAAGGGAAGGAAGGAAGGAAGGGAGGGAAGGGAGGGAAGGAGGGAAGGGAGGAAGGGAGGAAGGAAGGAAGGAAGGAAGGAAGGAAGGAAGGGAAGGAAGGGAGAGGAAGGGAGGAAGGGAGGGAGGGAGGGAGGGAGGAAGGGAGGAAGAAAGGAAGGAAGGAAGGGAGGAAGGGAGGAAGGGAGGAAGGGAGGAAGGAAGGAAGGAAGGAAGGAAGAAAGGGAGGGAAGGGAAGGAAGGGAAGGAAGGGAGGGAAGGGAGGGAAGGAAGGAAGGAAGGAAGGGAGGGAAGGAGGGAAGGGAGGGAAGGGAGGAAGGGAGGGAGGAAGGAAGAAAGGAAGGAAGGAAGGAAGGAAGGGAGGAAGGGAGGAAGGGAGGAAGGAGGAAGGAAGAGGAAGGGAGGAAGTAAGGAAGGGAGGAAGGAAGGAAGGAAGGCAGGCAGGAAGGAAGGAGGAAGGAAGGAAGGAAGGAAGGAAGGCAGGAAGGAAGGAGGAAGGAAGGAAGGAAGGAAGGAAGGAAGGAAGGAAGGAAGGAAGGAAGGAAGGAAGGAAGGAAGGAAGGAAGGAAGGAAGGAAGGAAGGATGGAAGGAATGAAGGAGGAAGGGAGGAAGGAAGGAAGGAGGAAGGAAGGAAGGAGGAAGAAAGGGAAGAAGGAAGGAAGGAGGAAGGAAGAAGGAAGGAAAAAGGAAGGAAGGAAGGAAGGAAGGAAGGAAGGAAGGAAGGAAGGAAGGAAGGAAGGAAGGAAGGAAGGAAGGAAGGAAGGAAGGAAGGAAGGAAGGAAGGAAGGAAGGAAGGAAGGAAGGAAGGAAGGAAGGAAGGAAGAAGGAAGATGAGCCTCCTTTCAACAGAGAGAGCTATTGCTGACTCCTAGTTCCATCCCCTTCCTCCCCTGACATGTAGGGAATATGCTTAATGAACATGTTATATAACAAAAATGTTAGAAAGTGTCTTAAAACATATGTCTGTTTCTTAGAAAGTATCTTGGAAAATATGTCTGTTTCTAAGATTCTAAACTTAAAAGATTAAAATCACTGCAATATATTAAAACTTACAATGAAAATGAAAGTAGGAGTAGCAATCAGATGGAACAAATTAGGTGGCAAATGCTTTAAAAAATTGCAGCAAGAATTTTTATTTAAGACTAAAGGAATCATAATGACAAAAATAATATTAGAACCCTGAAGGCATTTCTTCAAGCCCAATTACTGTAATGAATAATCACAGTAAATATATGTATTACTTCTATTCCAGTTATTTAAGAAGCTAAATGATGAAGGAAAAACATAGCTGTTCCTTTCTTTTAAATTCACCAGAGTTCACTGAGGATGATAGATTACAGCACAGGTTGTATTGAATGTGTGTGAAATTTCCTTACAAAGAGCTGCCAACTCTTTCTTATTTAGTTATTACCGGATCTGTTGGAGATGTTTGAGTATTAATATACATATTTTGTTTGGTGGTATATATTTGTAAGTAAAGGCCAGACATATACCACAAAAGAGTTAAGGCAAAATTTTCTAAGAATGTAAGATAAAAACAGTTTATTTAAACATGACCTTGAAATGTGCGTTAAAATGTACTGTTCCCAATGTCAAAAATAAAGTCTTCCTCTGAGTGAATTCTGCATCTTCTAATAATGTTTACCATAAACTCTAAACTCTAGAGTATGTGGCGTGGTGCTGATGTATTTTTCTTAATATAGTTAATTAACAATTTATTTGAAGTTAGAGATTGATAACTCTTTTGGGGAGAGCTCCCAAACAGTGTTCAGGAGAGCTATGAGGTTCCTCCTGTTGATTCATGTCCAACCAGACCAATGATTCAAGATTGATGACATGTAACCAATAACCAATAGATTCAAACATATCAGTTACATTAATCTTAAAAGTTTTTTGTATGTTATTAGTTTTCATAGGGAGGGAAAATGACATAAAGTCCAGAACATGAAATTAGAAGACATATGTCATACTGGCGAAACCTTCAGTCGGCTGAATAATGATTATGAATTTATTACTGTTGATATATTACAGAAGGCAGTGGATATAGAAAGCTTTGAAAATTACACAGAGCGTAATCAAGAGCCAACAGCAATACCCCATTCTCTCACACCTGCTGTGTGCCTCCCCTGGGAATATGTACATCTCCAAGCCCCAAATTACTGGCAAGATAGAAAGAGTTTACTTTCACCTTCAGTTTGGCTTTCAAATGATAAAGCAAACCATTGGTTAGTCACTTCCACAATGGGGGTAATCCAAATCACGCTGTGAAAGCATTGTTAGTAGAGCCATTCTCTGTGTCTTTTTCTCATTTTTTTTCAACCAGATTGCTAGAGCTTGTTTTCTTGTCATCTCTTCCCCTCAATAGCTCTCTAACACACAAATTACACATTTAAGGAAATTCAAAGGCACTCTGAAAACTCAAGGCTGCCCAATTTACCACAGGGAAAGAAAGAGGCAGTGAGAGGGAGGACAAGAGGGAGGAGGGACAGATGAGGGAGAAAAGTAGGTAGAAGGAAAAGGGGAAAACTGGATGGAGGAAAGAAAGAGAATGATACGAGGAAGCCAGAAAATGAAAATATTAAAGTTTCTTCAGATTTTTGATAAGATTCTGAAATAGAAATATATGTTTCATTACAACAATAAAATGTTAGTTATTTTATTATATTGTAGGTTCAGAATCTATTTAGCATAAATCGTAAAAACACAAATTTTGGGGGTGTGAAGAGGCACATCTACCATTGCTCAGGGCTTAGTTGTGACGCAATGTGTTTAGGAATCCTCCTGAAAGTGCTTTAGGGACCACTCCTGGTGCTGTGTCCACTGTGCTCAAAGCAGGTGCCTTACCTGCTGTCCTATCTTTTCTAAGCAACCAAATTCTCTACCAGACGGGTAACTTGATATATGAGATAAAATGTCTGACTTCAGGGGGCCGGAGCGATAGCCCAGCAGTTAGGGCATTTGCCTTGCATGCGGCCAGCCCATGCCAGCCCGGGTTCGATCCCTGGCATCCCATGTGGTCCTCAAGCACCGCCAGGAGTAGTTCCTGAGTGCAGAGCCAGGACTAACCCCTGAGCATTGCCGGGTGTGACCCAAAAAGCAAAAAAAAAAAAAAAATCTGAAGTCTGACTTCACCCCTGGTACATAACATTTTTTCCAACTTCAAAAAATAGAATTATTAATATTGATTAGAGGTATGATTGATTTATAAGTTTTAATTATGTTTCATTTATAGTCCTTAATCTCATTTCCATTCTACTGCTACAGTAATAGTTATCATTTTAGCTTTTATATCAAATTTAAAGCATTTTGGGAAAAGGTATGTTTTCCTCAGGATTTATTCTATTTTGTAAAATTATAAAGAATATACAAGATGATTATGACTAACATATGACATGCACCAGAGACAAGTGTGTTACACCACCCATCAATCTAAATTAAGCATTCGAATGGGTTGTGTAAAATTACATAAACCAAAAGATTGGCTAATAAAAATGTAGACCAGCTGTGTGTTTTTGGCTTCCCAGGGTATATTCTCAAGAGTGCTATGGCTGGGTGAAATGGGAGCTCACTTTCTAGTTTTTGGCGGAATATCCATATTGTTTTCCAAAAAAACTGAACCAGTTGACATTCCCAACAGCAATGGATGAGAGTCCCTTTCTCCCAGCATCCACACCAGCACCAGTTGCTGTTGCTCTTTTGAATGTGTGCCAATCTCTGTGGTGCGAGATGATTCTTGACTCTGTTCTCATTTATATCTTTGTTCGCAGAATGTTCTGTGTAGTCATCCAACTATATTTAATATGTCATGTGAAATATATGCAAATATGCATACAGAGAATATTCTGTATAGTAATCAATCTGTATTTCATATTCTATGCCTCTCACACATCCAAAGGTATTTTCTGATGCAAAATTGACAGACATGTAGATATTGAGATGAGAGGATATTTTAAAAAGTGTATGTAAGAAATGTGTTTAAATAATTTACTGAGGATCTCTAGATAATAGTCCCATAATATCACAACGGTATCTTTGAGTCTGGAATGTAATAAAAGAAATTGTTACTCAGAGAAGGTCTAGTAAATACAAAAAAGAACCGGACTTTGTAGTTTTTCATATACTGTTTATTGGGGACCTATATTTTTGTTGTTGGTTTGTTTTAGAGGAACACCCAGAGGTAATCACAGTTTTTTTTTGATGTTTTATTTTTATTCAATATTTATTTATTTTATCTATTATTTTTTTTCAATGTAAAGTGCAGTCAAGGATTTAATTACAGAATTTCATCTCCATGTTATGTTAATGCCAGATTCAAAGAATAAAGAAAAATAAAAGCAAAACAAAATCTTTCCTCAATGTGGAAATGAAGTTAATGGGAATATTGGAATATATACCCTTAGATCATAGTTTAGTTATTTCCTATGTTTCATATTTTTTTAACATTTTATTATACCACCGTGAGATATACAATTACAACGTTGTTCACGCTTGGGGGTTTCGGTCACAAAGTGTTCCACCACCCCGCCCTCCACCAGTGCCCCTCAACCACCACCCATGTCCCCAATTCCCTCCCCCTCCCACATCCTGCCTAAATGGCAGGTTCTTTATCTCTCTCTCTCTCTCTCTCTCTCTCTCTCTCTCTCTCTCTCCTCCTTCTCCCACACATTGTGGGTTGCACTACGCACACTTAGAAGCCACCATTTGCATTTTTTGTCTGTATTTAAGGTAATCACAGTTTATTACTGCCTAGACATGGCAGATCATACGTAGTGCCAGAGGGGGATCACATGTGGTGTCAGAGATGATACCTGGGTCAGCTTCTTGCCCGGCAAGAACCTACCTGATGTACTGTAACTCTGGCCCTCTTAGCCCTGGTTCTTATCAAGATATTTTTATTTGTTTAATGTTAAATTTATAGAATATTATATAAAATGTGATCTAAAGAAACATTTATCAAGTATAATTTTATTTCAGAAAGCCTGACAATCTGACTCAAATATCTAAAATCATACATAATACTATATTCCCGCATGGGTATATGTGTCTAGAGGAACTAGTAAGTTGCTCTCTTGTATATTTGATACCCAAATTGCAATGTCTTAAAATAGATTCTTATCAAAGTAACTATTTGAATTCCTGGATGCTATTCCTTTACACAGTCACAGGAATGCTTCCACAAATTCATGTCAGTTCTGAAGAGTTCACAAGCATAAAGGTGATAATGATATAGAAGGTGACAGACTTAAAGAATGATGAAGATCTTATGTTCTCACTTGAGTCAGTATGCATGAGTAAAATTTGTCTTCAGGAATTTGAAATGTCAACTGAGAGAATTAATGATCTTTCTAATTGAAACTTCTGCAAATGGACTTAAAAACCATATAGGATCCTATGAATTTGGGTGCAGAGTAATAGTGAATAGATCAATCCAATTAACTGGCATATAGGAAGAAACTTGTGAGCCCCCTCCTAGTGTTCTTCCTGGTTCTTATCCTTTTACAGATATGCCATCATTCTTTTATTGCAATCTATAAGACAGTTTTATGCACAGCAATTACTAAATTATTTATTAGTTTATGGTCAATTTTATTAGTTTACACTTCATTTCTATCAAGTTTCATTGTTAGGTAAAGTCTTGAGATGGTTGGTGAAGTTAAAAATTTTAAATGGCCTTTAGGTCAGTCTTTGATTGCTCTGGGTACCTTATGAATATACTTTCTTATCAAATTCTTTTTATTTTTAACATAGCACATAAGCGTAAAACACCTAAAGTGGATCCAAGCAGCCTCTTCTATGTTGTAACTTATTTTCATAGATTAAGCAATCCCTCTGTTGACTTATGATAATCCTAAATTCCCTAAAATCTCGTGAGACTGTTCTGAGATAAGAGAATGAGACAGATCTCTATACCAATATATGATACTGATTTTCAGTATCCTCCAGCAAACACGGCACACAGTTCAAGATTTCATCAATTGCTTTCTTGATCCCTAATCCTATATTCTGTGTCCTATGTTTACCTTGGAAGCTCATGACACTGGAAAGGCATATTCCTACAAATTATTCAAAAAAAGAGACAAAGACCAGATTACTTAGGTTCAAAAACCAAAAGTAACTAACTTTGGGCCTCAGATGAGTCAAATCATTCTGGGTTGTTTTTTTTATTTTATTTTTTAATCTTTGAATACCTTAATGGATGGATTTTAGTTATCTAACTAGTTATTTATCAGTGGTTGTGTAATTACTTGAAGTATATATAAAAGCAAGCAGCATGTTTGTTTGCTTTTTACTTTTAACTTCAACCAAATGAGTTTCATTTTCATACTACCAAAGTACTGAAGACTGAGTTTGCCAAATAGCAGCTTTACACCTAACATCAAAGATATCTAGAGATCAAAACAAAATGAAGTTCTAAAGAAACAATTCTCTTATTTTCCTTCTCACTATGTGTATTTATATTTTCTTTTGTGATGTGAATCAATTCAAGGCAATACCAAAATCTGTGAACACCACCATTTAAATGGCTTCATTTTAACCTCAGAGGCAAGGCAGGATGCTAATGGAAAAATGGAAACTGACATCTTAGGAAGGCTCTGCAATTGGAACCTAAAAGCCGGAAGTTATGCTGAGTATGAATGATTTCTGTACAATTTCAATTTGCCTCTTGCAGAAGTATACAATCTTTACCAGGAGATTTTATTTATCATAAGAAACTTCTCATTCAATTATTTTGCATCTAATCAGCACAAAGATCATTGACTGTCCTTGTTATACTGGTCTGGTCTTCAGGACCATCCACGTTTTCTGCCATATGTTGGGTTTGTCCACAGTTTTGTTTTCTCAAGGAATAAAACTGAAATATCCTGTCTTAAAATCAGGTCAGGGCTGCTTAAGCTGTGCTAATTCTTTTATAGAACATTTATTGGTATGTGACAAAGATTCAAAGGAGTATAGAAAATAGCACAACGGGATTCAATTCACATGACAAAAGGAAATTGTACAGAGTTTAATCCATTCCCATTACATTCTCCAGATTGTCATCTTCTTGGATGCTGAGCCTAGGAAATTTTTTTTCCCCTTACAAAATGCATCATCGAGTTGCCTTAGAAGTGGAGCCGTGGGCTGAGAGAGGCGGTGCGGGAGTTATATAACATGCAATTTAAGATAATGGCCTTTGAAAAGGAGAAATTAATATAAACAGACGGGGCCAACAAAGCTTCAGTCATCTAGAAGGTAGTTTCAATCACCACTGACATTAAACAATATCACCCCCCCACTGAGTCTACACTATGTTTATTATCATTTAATTTCTTGCCCAAATCAACTCTTTCTTATCATGATATTGCAGGGATTGCAAGCTCTGTTATGACTACAATTGGTAGAGAAATGCATTCATCTAAGTAAGTACTAAGATACAGAAATTGAGCTCTCTATCTTAACCTTTTGTGGCTTTGAATATTCTACTGAAAACATTAGCAAAAATGGAAGCTATAGCATTGCCATAATTATCACAGCACTGTCTTTGTTCTTTTAATGATAGAATCCATACTTTCAATTTGGAGTGCTTAATAATAGCAGCTGTCCTGTCTGCTCAACTGTGGGGTTTAAGGGCTTCCATAATTATTCATTTTCACTCACTGACAGTGGGTGTTTCCTTGAAACATTTCAGGCCATGTTGCAGGACACCTAAAAGCCTAGGCCTCTGCATCTGCCCTGGATTGCCTCCTGCAGGTCAGTCACTTGATAGACAGGGGGTAGTCTAAATGTGGCAGTTTATCTGACCATGTATTCTATACTGGCTGGTATAAATATTCTCTCATGCTACCACAATCATCGTGGGACTAGCTAGATCTTACCAGCATATTTGCCTGGCCACGTTGGATCTCTAAGTGATTAACCCAGAGAGAAATGCTGTTTGCCTCCAAGCAAGCAAGCATGGCTCCCTGATAACTCAAAAGCAACTGAAATACAAACTACCGTGAAGTAGGCCGAGACTCTTGTGAAGGCTTGGAGAAATATTTAACTGGCATTAGTATTAGTCTTTGGTACAGAGACATGCCATCTCAGAAACCCCCTTCTCTGCTATAAAGAAAATTCCAGACAGATCTTGGCTCAAGTCATTAGGTGAGGTGCTGGGGAGAAATACCTGAGGGCATTTGACCCTTCCTGCCAGGGGAAGTTACTTTTTAGCTTATCACTCCTCCCAGATCTGCTAGGAGGCTTTGAATTAGCTCTGGGTACTTGTAAACAGCCAGAAGTGCTCCTGAAGTTGATACATTTCTATAGAGCTATTTTCCTGTTTTCATCTCTAGATAGCCCAACCCAAAGTGGGCCAGGCTGGGAAGTTTAGGCAGATTTCTAGCTACAAAATAAGCTGCAAGAAGAAAGAAGCCCTTCTTTTTTTTCTCCCTTTTTGTCATTTCGGCTTCCCTTGGTGTTTGCCTCTCCGTCCTCTCCATTCTCTGTTGGGCCTCAACACTTGGTGGCAGCCATCTTGGCCTACACCTGGCTGGGGTCTAGCTGGGAACCCAGAGTCCGGAGGTTTTCCCTGCTCTTGGATTGTATATTGGAACCTGTGATAGTAAAGCCCTTTAAAAACTGCATCAGATTCCTGAGTTTTCATTCATTCCTCGCCGGCTTCGGAGGTAGAAGGGAACTCGCTTCCCAGCACTATTGGGGACCCTGGTGGCGTCCCGACAAGGCCACATCAGAAGAATTTTAAAATTCTTTTAAATGTTCTGCTATACATAACAATATTGAATTATGCATTAACAACCAAATTTAATTGACTTTGAGGTGGATAAACCCTAACATACCTAAATATTAATGATTGATTGTCACAAATCATCAGACACACACAAATGCTGCCATATTGGTTATACCATTAATGTTTGAAGGTCCCTTGTTTCTTGGTCCTTAAAACCACAAACTTATTTTTTTCAACATTTTTGTTCTTCTTTATATCCTTGCATACAATTTTTATCCTCCTCTCTTATTTTAAGAAATATTTTATTTATGAATACAGATGAGTTACATGAATAGTATAAAGTTTTGGTCTTTGTCCAATGCTCTATTTTTTACTTGGTTTTTGGGCCACAACTGGTGATGCTCAAGGCTAACAACTGGCTCTGCACTAAGAAATTATTCCTGTTGGTGCTCAGAGGACCATATGGGATTCCAGGGATTGAAACCAGATCAGCCACATTTGAAGCAAATGCCCTCCCATTGAACTATGGTCCTGACCCCTCCTGATCATCTTATTTTAAAATTGTTATTAATGGTTACATGAACTATAAAGGGGTGGAAATAAAAACTTATCCAGAGAAAATATAAATGTATCTCTAACTTTCTTATATGCATAAAACTTAATTATTATAATAAGCAAAATATAAATACTGGGGAAATTGTAAGTTATTTCCCCATCATTTTTAGTTAAAATGATTATATTGTTTTATAGTGAGAGATGGAGTGGGTGGGGAGTTCGTCTGGCTTGTTGTGAGGTTCTGCCGGGTTGTGGGGAGCCCACCATGCCTCCCGACTGCCTCATGAAGCGGCTGGGCACAGGAGAGCAAAGGAACTGCTCTGCCCCATGTCGGAGCACATCGGGATGCTGTGATGGGGCTGGTCGGCTGGGTGGACTTCCCTCCTCATCAGAACTCCACCCAGCCGACCAGCCCATCACAGCCCGGATCATCGACACCCACCCTGGAGCAGTTTCTCAATCCGCCCAGGTATGCTGGTCCAGAGACTCTCAGACATGGGGCAGAGCGGTTCCCTTGCTCTCCCTGTGCCCAGCCGCTCATGAGGCAGTCGGGAGGCATGGTGGGCTCCAGCCTTGGCCCACCACCCCGGCAGAACCCTCACAACAAGCCAGACGACCCCCACCCACTCCATGGGCGCCCGCCATTTTCCACATTGGACTTCCCTCTCATCAGAACTCCACCCAGCCGACCAGCCCATCACAGCCTGGCTCTCGCGCCGCAAGCGCCACGCGGTTCATCAATAAAGGCTTTATTTGGAGGTGTTTATAGAGTATGCCTCCCGCACGGCAAGCCTAGCAAGCTGCTCGTGTTGTATTTGATATGCCAAATGCCAGTAACAATTATATTAGATCATTCTCATGACCTAATATAATGGTTTGAGGCTCTTTATGTTCCTGTACCAAGCCGATGCCCTTGGCTCTACAGCATGTGACAGGACATATTGAGATATTACTGGTGCCCGCTCTAGCAAATAGATGATTAACGGGAAGATCGTGATCGTGATCGTGATAGTGAGAGATTATAACATTCATTAGCATATTATGTTACCATCAGTAATAGTGTACTATTTTCATGATGGAAAAAATATTAATCTTCTAAGTATGCTTATATGCCACAAGTGAATGGCCAAAAAGATGAGGAAGGTATTTTTATAGAAAAAAAGTTTGGATATGCTAAAAAGAACAACTCAGAGAGAAATATCTCTTATGACATAATGGGGCATATGATGCAATTAGTATTCATGGTTTTATGTGGTGTGTGTATTAGGAGAGTAGGAATAGGCTGGGTGGAGCGAGCAGTTATGGGATGCTCTCAGAAAATTCAAACTTGAATTTGTAGACTCTTTGTTGTGCAATAATATAAAATATGTTCTACATTGCAGGGGTGTGGCTCAGAAGTAGAACAGATGCCTAGTATATGTAAACTGGGTTTAATCCCAGGATCAATGGTACCCTGAGTTGAGTGTGAACCTGGTAACCCTTAAGTACCATTGAACAGAAAATTGCTAAAACAGGCCCTAGAATCCAGCACTGCTGCAGGTGACCAAAGAAAACAAGAACCACAAAAACTTTCCAGAGGTAATAATGAAGTATATCCTCACAGTATGCATTCCTTGTATAGATATCCATCATCTATTTTTACACACATTGTAATCAAGTTGTTCTAATCTTTTTTTTTTATTTTATTTTTTAAAGTATTTTATTATACCACTGTGAGATATACAAATAAAAAGATATACAATTAAAAAGTTCATGTTTGGGTTTTGGTCATACAGTGTTCCAGCACCCATTCCTCCACCAGTGCCCATTTCCCACCCCCAAACGCCCCCGGTTCCCTCCCCCCTCCCCCCAGCCCACCTCCATGGCAGGTTCTTTATTTCTTTCCCTTTCTCTCTCTTTCTCTTTTCCTTCCTTTCCAGACTACGGATTACAGAATATACATTAAAAGGTTGTCATGTGTATCCTTTTGCCTCTATTTAATGCTCAGTTCTAGGTTGGCATTAGTACCCTCGACAATTATTAGCACCCTGTTCCATTTTCTGTCTTACCTAACCTCTGACTCCCACATGTTTGTGATAATTTCCACCTTTGACAAGACCTCCTGATATATGTTTCACTTGACCTTGGATATTGGTATCATAATATGTACATATATATTTATGCCATGCAAATAAATGCAGTCATTCCCTATCTGTCTCTCTCCTTCTGGCTAATTTCGCTCAACATAATCTTCTCCATGTCCATCCATTTATAGGCAAATTTTATAACTTCATTTTTCCTAACAGCTGCATAGTATTCCATTGTGTAGATGTACCAGAGCTTCTTTATCCAGTCATCGATTTTCGGGCACTCTGGTTGCTTCCAGATTCTGGCTATTGTGAATAATGCTGCTATGATCATAAAAGTAGGGATGGTGTTTCCGCTGCGTATTTTTGGTTTCCCAGAGTAGATTCCCAGGAGTGGTATGGCTGGGTCAAATGGGGAGTTCAATTTCTAGTCTTTGGAGGAAAGTCCATATTGTTTTCCAGAAAGGCTGTACCAGCCGGCATTCCCACCAACAATGGATGAGTGTCCCCTTTCCCCACATCCATGCCAGCACTTGTTGTTCTTGCTCTTTTGAATATGTGCCAGTCTCTGTGGTGTGAAGTGGTATCTCATTGTTGTTTTGAGTTGCATCTCTCTGATGACCAGTGATGATGAGCATTTTTTCATATGTTTTTTTGGCCATTCGAATTTCTTCCTTGCTGAAGTTTCTGTTCATTTCTTCTCCCCATTTTTTGATGGGGTTGTTTGTTTTCTTCTTGTAAAGTTCTACCAGTGCCTGATATATCCTGGATATTAACCCCCTTATCAGATGGGTATTGGGTGAATAGTCTTTCCCATTCTGTGGACTGCTTTTGTATCTTAGTCACTGTTTCTTTTGAGGTGCAGAAGCTTTTTAGTTTCATGTAGTCCCATATGTTTCTCCTTTCTTCTAGTTGCTTTGTTAGTGATGTTTCACCTTTGAAGATGCCTTTAACTTAAATGTCGTGGGAGGGTTTTTCCTATATTTTCTTCAATGTACTTTATGGATTCTAGTCTGATATTGAGATCTTTAATCCATTTTGATCTGATTTTTGTGCATAGTGTTAGACACAGGTCCAAATTCATTTTTTTACATGTCGCTGCCCAGTTTTCCCAACACCACTTGTTGAAGAGGCTTTCCTTACTCCATTTTAGACTCATTGCACCTTTATCAAAGATGAAATGATCATGTGTTTGAGGTTGGGTGTCAGGATACTCAATTCTATTCCATAGGTCCACGGGTCTGTTTTTATTCCAATACCATGCTGTTTTAATTACTACTGCCTTGTAGTACAGTTTGAAGTTGGGAAAGGTGATGCCTCCCATCTTCTTTTTCCCGAGGATTGCTTTAGCTATCCTTGGGGGGTTTATTGTTCCATACAAATTTCAGGAGCGTTTGGTCAATTTCTTTGAAGAATGTCATCGGTATCCTCATAGGGACTAAGTTGTCCTAATCTTTTTTTTTTTTTTGCTTTTTGGGTCACACCTGGCAATGCTCAGGGGTTTCTCCTGGCTCTGCACTCAGGAATTACTCCTGGCGGTGCTCGGGGGACCATAGGGGATGCCGGGAATCGAACCCTGGCCGGCATGGGCCGCCGCCGGCAAGGCAAACGCCCTACCCGCTGGGCTATCGCTGCAGCCCCATAAGTTTTCCTAATCTTTAAAAAAGCAAAGTACACACATTTCATGAAATTTATCTGCAAATAGATGGACAGGGACACTATCATGCTGAGTGAAATTAGTCAAAAGGAAAAAAGACAGATATAGGATCACTGTATTCATTAATGGGATATAAATATTTACCAGTGTTCTACTAATTGTGGGAAATGGTAATGCCAGAATAGAACTCAACATTGAATATACACAAAGAGACTTACACGATAAACCCTAAATGTTTGTAGGGAAAGACACAATGTTTGGAGTGAAGAGAGAGAGAGAGAGAGAGAGAGAGAGAGAGAGAGAGCATCAGAGACAGAGAGAGACAGAGAGTGAAAGAGAGGAAAATAAAAAGTGCCTGCTATAGAGGCTGGTGATGGGTGGGAGGGAATATGGGGACATTGGTAGTGGGAATGGTACACTGGTGGAGGGCTGGGTGCTGGAAGACTGTATAGATCTACACAAATCCTAAAGGATTGAGAACCAGGGGATACAACAGTTTAGAGTCAAACCTGAAAATCCAAGACCTAGAAACAATGTTAAGGGAGGAGAAGATGACGGATGCTTAAGTTCAAGATGAGACCCAATTTGGACATCTTTATAATTGTATATTTCATGTGGTATAATAAAAAAGGCAAGTTTTAATTTTATTATTGAAAAAATCCATAAAATTAACATCATTGTATATTTTAAGTTCTTCATTTAAAAACTTTATAATTTTCTAAAATCACCAGATAGTTCATTACTTTACGGTGAACAATTAAAATCATTTTATTTCAATATATTTGTGTTTTAAAATGTATACTACATAATTGCTCTGATTTTAATTTTATTGTTTGTTTTTTGGTCAATACAGGCAGTGTTCAAGAATTATTCCTGGCTCTGTGCTCAGGTATCATTCCTATAGGGCTCAGAACACCCTCTGGGTGCCGAGGATCAAACCTGGGTTGGCAGTGTGCAAAGCAAGTTCCCTACACACTGAACTATTATTCTGGTTCCTGAAGTGAGTTTGAAATTTATGTCTATTTATAAGACTGACTCTCAAGGTACCCCAGAGAAAGGCCACATTTTCCTTGAAACAGCACAAAAAATATTCTAGGAAATGACTCTGTGTAGACATAAACAAGTAGATATAAAGACTGGAAAGCATTAAATAGAGAGCTCTTCAAATCAGTTTCTAACTTTTTAGGTGCATGGCACCTCACTAAAACCATGCATTGTTTTAGTGACAAGAAATCTTGATGCTATCTGTGCCTTTTCTCTTATAGTTGTAGTTTTATTTTCTTATAATATCCGTCTTCACACTTCTAAGACATTATCAACTTTTAGAGGGGCAATAGCTAATCAACCTTTAGAGGACAGTACACTGATTAATCAGAACATTTACTGAGTGAATGGATACAGTTCTGTATAAGGATATGCTGTCAATTTTCTCCACAGAAGCAGATTTAATAGGATATAGATAGGTATAGAGATAGATACAATAAAAACATTATTACCAGGAATTGTTCATATATTTAGAGAGGTTGAAAGCTTCCATTCTCTGGACTTTGAAAACTGGCCGCCCGATAGCTTATGGCATAGATCTACACAAAGCCTAAAGAATTGAGAACAAGGGGATACAACAGTTTAGAGTCAAACCTGAAAACCCAAGATCTAGAAACATTGTTAAGGGAGGAGAACATGATGGATGCTTAAGTTCAAGATGAGTGAGGAAATCCTGCCCTTTTTACACTTTTATGTTCTTTTCAGGACCTTGACAGATTGAATTGTGCAGACCAAAGCAGGTGAGCGCCACGCTCTTTTTCAGTCTACAAATTCAAATACCAGTCTTAAACACTTTGACAATCATAGTTGGAGATAAATTTGGCATCTCTTAGCTCTGCCAAGTTGACCCATGCTAGTAATTATCAAATAGGGTAATATTATACATTGTCGGAGAAACCATGACAGTTTATTAAATGATGCCAGTTACTAAACTATTTCACCAGTGAAGACAGACCAGTATATCATGTGACCCCAACCCAGCCATTAAAGCTTTTAGAAAACAATTAATTTAGTTATTCCCCACAATTGTTATGTGTGTCTATGCCTTAGAGAGTTACCTAGAATCTAACAAAACTTCCAATTTTTTCCTTGTTAAATATGGAGTAATAATCAGGAAACAGCTTCAAGTTTACCAGAGGTTTGTATGCCTTCCAGTGGATATCTAGCAGTTTGAGGGTAGTGATGGTGAATAAATATGATCTTGTAAAATAATTCAATTAAATTATTTAGACTTGAATGTGAAACAACCCCTCACCCAGTGGCATTTTTAGGTGTGTCACATAAGCACACCTGATAGTTGCAACTCCCAAGGTTTGGAAACCCCTATTGAACTCTAATGAGACCTCAATATATGCAGATATTGAATGGGGAAAAAACTTTGAAACGTTAATAAAATAACTTATACAGCCAAACATAGGCTCTTAATATAAAGCCTATCTCAGGTCTAAAATACTGAAAATACTAAGAATCTTTATCTCTCTTAGTCAAAAGCTCCAAAAACATATCTCTAAATCAGTGGTTCAGGATAATCAGTTCAACTGAATACATACCTATTTAGTCCTTGTGCTATGCAGATAACCATATGAAAGTCTGGATTTAAATTATTAAATAAGACAACAGAGAATGCAGGAATATTGATTTATCTTTGGAATGGAAATCATTAAATATGCAGTTATGATGTCAAGGGATTGTAGCCTTGTCCAGATATTGGATTAAGCAAAGAATCAGAGTTCAGTTGTGCATAACTGTGGTGTTATGGAAAAGTGGCCAGGTAAAGTAACAGGTTATGATCTACATAAAGATTAGATCCCTAAAGTTAGTACAACAGTATGTGAGAGAAGAGCAAACCAAAAAAAAAAAACTTTAGATAAACTGTAAAAATGGTGGCGATTGAGAGATGCTTGTCGGTGACCTATAGATAAAGATGCAGAATAATGAAAGATGAGGGAAGAGCTATTTGTCTCATTTTCCATATATTTTGTGGGAGGCATAGCTGATATCAAAAGTTTAGTAAATTTTGGAAATGCAGCCACTCCCCTATGACTTCTCAGAGTCTGCAAATGCATAAGCATCCCAAATGTCCCACAATTACAGCCCTGGAAATAATTTTTTTCAGTATTTGTTTTTTTCTCTTTAAAGCTATTTATAGAAAGTTGAAGTGATGACGCTTGCCTATTTCTCTTTAACTTGGAAAAAAAGTATGATGGATGGGATATGAAGGGGAAAAGGGAATTTATGCAGCAATGCATATCTTTTCCTACATTTTCATTAGATATAAACTGTAGTATCTTGCTCACTATAAAAATCCTAATTCACAAACATTTCTTGGTTTTGATGAGTTACTATTCCACAGACTCACCTCCATGCATAATTTTCAATAAACAGGAGCTACATTCCCTCATTCTCCAAAAAAGTTTTTTTGTTTCTGAGCAAGAGAACTTTTACTGCTCTTTGCAAATGGAAAACAGAGCAAAGGTCTTCAATGTAACAGTTTATAAAAGAGCTATATATAAACTTTCCTATTGGGGATCCATTGTTACTTTGCTCATTCCAAGGTTGTGTCATTTGCAAATAAAATTGACATCAGATTTTTATTCTTCTGCCAGCTGCTGTAACAGTATTGCATCGGCACTCAAGGACCTGCATTTTGTATCCTTAAATGTGAGCCTAAATTTTATAGAGACTTTGAATGGAATAATACATGAAACCTAGCTATTACTAGGTGTTTTCTTTATTAATATTTTATTATACCACTGTGAGGTATACAATTACAACATTGTTCATGTTTGGAGGTTTCGTCACATAGTGTTCCAGCACCCCACCCTCCACCAGTGCCCATTTCCCACCACCAATGTCCCCAATTCCCTCCCACCTTCCCATAGCCTGCCTAAATGGCAGGTTCTTTATCTATTTTCTCTCCCTCTCTCTCTTTTCCTTTTCTTACATATTGTGGATTGCAATACATACATTTAGAGGCCATCATGTGTATTTTTTTTGCCTGTATTTAATGCTCAGTTCTAGTTTGGTATTAGCCCTTTAGACATTTATTCGCACATGCTCCCTTCTCTGTCTTACCTAACCTCTGACTCCCACATGTTTGTCAAACAGTTTTAACTTAATCTCCAGAGGATTTTTCTCATATTAGGTGCATATCTTACATATTTTGATGTATTTAATTACTTCAGAAGCTATTCATTAATTTGGCACACATAGATATTCGACCATACACACAAAATGGTAAATGGGTGAATAAAGATAAAAATAAGTAAGTAAATAAGAGTATAGATAGCAAACTTCAAAAGTTGCACATCTTCTGGACAGCAAATCAACATAAGCTGTGTCTAGAAATCAGAACCATTGAACAAAACTTTGTTTACCTTCGGATGATTCCAGTTTGTGCTGTCATCAGACTGGTAAAAAGGGAGCTTTCTGGCTTCCTGAAATCATAAAAGCCTTTATGAATTGGGGTAAGTGATTTGAAATTCCATTCATTCAAATTTTAAATTCCGCCCCAAAGCAGTTTGACAAGACAGCAGACTCCTAAGTAGTGGCAATGATGCAGATAAATCTTATATATGGTAATTATTTATTGTTCTCTAAAATTCAGTCTATTTGGATCACCACCACAACAAAGACAAAAAATGGGTGGAAAAAATCGTAGTAATCTTGTTAAGAATAGCTAGGACAAGCATGTGTCACTACTTAAATGTTCTTTCTAGAAAAGCAATACTTTTCCTTTGTTTCAATTCCTCTTTAACATGGTCACTTGAAAATTAGTGTTTTTGTCTTCATACTCAAATCTAGACTCTAGGAAGGCCTTTTAAATATATTTACTGTTAGATCAGTCATGGATTACACATAAATATTAGTATCTAAAATTAATAAATTGGGGCCGGAGCTATAGCCCAGCGGGTAGGGCGTTTGCCTTGCACGGCCGCCCATGCCGCCCGGGTTCGATCCCCAGCATCCCATGTGGTCCCCGAGCACTGCCAGGAGTGGTTCCTGAGTGCAGAGCCAGGAGTAACCCCTGAGCATTGTCGGGTGTGACCCAAAAAGAAAAAAATAAATAAAAAAAATATCTTTAAAATTTATAAATTAACATCAGAAATTCATGGTCATTTAAAATCAATCTTTGAAAAACATTAATGATTGTTTTCCTAATTGCCATCCCATGACCCAGAAAAATGTGCTATTTTCATTCATTTTAGAAATGGACAGCTTATGTCTTAAAAAATTGTTTTGAATAGTCTTTAGAACACATAGCTGCATAGCTAACAAGAATCCATAGCTGAATGGCATTATTTATGTTCAGTCTCATAGCAAAATCTTAGAGGTATCTCATAATTATTTTTATCCACAGGAATAAATAAAACTAATCAATATGTGCTTATCTACCATACAATCAGTCTCAAAAATGCTAGTACATATGATTTAACTGAAAGGTTGTTCTTGACCCCTATACCTCTTCTAATAATCTGAGCTAGGACCCACATTTAAAAAAAAGAAATTAACATCTTTTCAACAGAAGTGCTCCTCAGCTTATAGAAGTTTTGTATTAATGTTTCCAGTATCTAATTTTTATGTTAATGTTTCTAGTGCCTGGTTAATGTTTCTGGTGCCTCATACATACATATTTTAAACAAAGTTAATCTAAAATAAACTAAAAATTTGTATTGGGTGTGAGAATGGGATTTATGAATCAGAAAAGCTTCAATTATACATTAGGAAGCAAAATCAACCTACACTGTCATTAACACTAACCTTGCACATAACATATGTAGATGTCTCAGGCAATTCTTAAGCAATGATTTCCCATGAAGTCATTCATGAACAGACTAATAGAGGCACAACGTTTTTTGCACATTTTATATATATAATATCTTTTTTGGGTCACACCTGGCAATGCTCAGGGGTTACTCCTGGCTCTGCACTCAGGAATTGCTCCTGGCAGTGCTCAGGGGACCATATGGGATACTGGGGATCGAAACTCCAAACTGGGTCAGACACATGCAAGGCAAATGCCCTACCCGCTGGACTATCACTCCGGCCCCTGGAGTTCTATATTTTAAATACAGTAGCTCTTCAACATTTACAGTGAAAATAATAAGCAATTCTGCTTTCTTCAAGATTTACAATGGAAATAATGATTCTGCTTTAGAATTAATGCACATGACTGATAGTTGAACTAGGGAGCATGTCTCACTTTTGATTATAAATAAAGAGGGGGAGAGACGGTACTCAAAGTTTTAACTGGTTAATTATATTAAAAGATGTGATGTGACTATCCCTGAGAAGAATTTGTGCCATTTCGCTAATGTTTGGTGTTATTAGAAGATATCATCAGCAAAGTGATGTGGCCTCAACAAATCAAAGGATTTCTTTAAATCAATGAACGTAAGACAGAGCGGCATCTTGAACTCCCTACAAACCAAAAATAGCTTGGTTACCATGTGGATATGGTCAATTGTGCTGAATCATTTTCGGAATCCAGCTTGCTCACATGATTTTCCTTCATCTAATGTTCTGCCAATACTGTTCAGGATGACTCGAGTGAACAGCTTGTAGATGACGGACAACAGGCAGATGGGGTGATAGTTGCCGATGTCGTGAATGTCTCCCTTCTTGAACAGTAGAACTGCCCTGCTCGCTTTCCACTGGGAAGGCACCTTGCATTCATACAGGTAGCATGTGAAGAGCCAAGCCAGTGTATTGATGAAAACTGACAGCAGATTCTTCAGGTGTTCGGTTCTGACTTTGTCTGTGCTGGGTGCTATTTGCTTCTTTACCAATGAAATGGCGTGTTGGATTTCAGAAGGGAGAACATTGGTAATGACATATCCATCCTGCGGAATTTGGTATGTGGGCAGGTGGATGTGGCTATCAAAGAGATCCGAGTAGAAGTCATGGATAATCTTCTCCATTGCCTTTCTGGAAGGTTTTGATGTAAATAGACAGTTTTGCCTGACCGCTGTTGATGGTTTTGCCTGACCATCAATTAACGGTTTTGCCTGACTGATGTCGCTGTTGTCCTAAAATTCCAAACAGGATCTGACCACCATCTCCTTCATGCAAAATTCTACTTCACACAATGGGGAGAAAAGGCTGCAAAGTTTAAGAAGAGAACTCCCCAGGATGACCATCAACTGGAATATCTTTGGCACCATTGTGGCAACATGGGAATATGTCATCATTGTTGACGTACATGAAGAATACAACTGACTGGTTCAGTACCTGCATGATTATGCGAAGAATGCTGAGAGAGAAAAAACCGCAAAAGGACACCTGTCTTCAAAAACTCTGGAGCTCATTTGCCAGCGTGGGCAAGGCGCGAGCCTCAGGCAAACCAAATGCTAATGTCCACGCTCACAAAGCATTGCAGAGAGGTGATAAAGGAAGATCTCAAAGAGAGAAGAGCAGAAGTACTGGCCTATGCAGCAGAAGTCGTAACGCCCCGCCTGTCCTTTGCCAACTATAAGATCAAGATGACTGCCCTCCAACATCTTGATGGATCCATCACATCTTCAACATACTCATGAACATACTTTATGTAAAATTCAAATAATTAGAAAGAAAAAATTGGTTTCATGTAGTCCCATATGTTTATGTTTTCTTCTAGTTGCTTTGTTAGTGATGTTTCATCTTTGAAGATGCCTTTAGCTTCAATGTCGTGGAGGGTTTTTCCTATATTTTCTTCAATGTACTTTATGGATTCAAGTCTGATATTCAGATCTCTAATCCATTTTGATCTGATTTTTGTGCATGGTGTTAGACACAGGTCCAAATTCATTTTTTTACATGTCTGCACCTCAAAAGAAACAGTGACTAAGATACAAAAGCAGTCCACAGAATGGGAAAGAATATTCACCCAATACCCATCTGATAAGGGGTTAATATCCAGGATATATCAGGCACTGGTAGAACTTTACACAAACAACCCCATCAAAAAATGGGGAGAAGAAATGAACAGAAACTTCAGCAAGGAAGAAATTCGAATGGCCAAAAAACATATGAAAAAATGCTCATCACCACTAATCATCAGAGAGATGCAAATCAAAACAACAATGAGATACCACTTCACACCACAGAGACTGGCACATATTCAAAAGAGCAAGAACAACAAGTGCTGGCGTGGATGTGGGGAAAAGGGGACACTCATCCATTGTTGGTGGGAATGCCGGCTGGTATAGTCTTTCTGGAAAACAATATGGACATTCCTCCAAGACTAGAAATTGAACTCCCATTTGACCCAGCCATACCACTCCTGGGAATCTACTCTGGGAAACCAAAAATACGCAGCGGAAACACCATCCCTACTTTTATGTTCATAGCAGCATTATTCACAATAGCCAGAATCTGGAAGCAACCAGAGTGCCCGAAAATCGATGACTGGATAAAGAAGCTTTGGTACATCTACACAATGGAATACTATGCAGCTGTTAGGAAAAATGAAGTTATAAAATTTGCCTATAAATGGATGGACATGGAGAAGATTATGTTGAGCGAAATTAGCCAGAAGGAGAGAGACAGATACAGAATGACTGCATTTATTTGCATGGCATAAATATATATGTACATATTATGATACCAATATCCAAGGTCAAGTGAAATATATATATCAGGAGGTCTTGTCAAAGGTGGAAATTATCACAAACGTGTGGGAGTCAGAGGTTAGGTAAGACAGAAAATGGAACAGTGTGCTAATAATTGTCGAGGGTACTAATGCCAACCTAGAACTGAGCATTAAATAGAGGCAAAAAGATACACATGACAACCTTTTAATGTATGCTCTGTAATCCATAGTCTGGAAGGGAAGGAAAAGAGAAAGAGAGAGAAAGGGAAAGAAATAAAGAACCTGCCATGGAGGTGGGCTGGGGAGGGGGAGGGAACCAGGGACGTTGGTGGTGGGAGATGGGCACCGGTGGCGGGATGGGTGCTGCTACACTGTATGACCAAAACCCAAATATGAACTTTTTGAATTGTATATCTTTTTATTTGTATATCTCACAGTGGTATAATAAAATACTTAAAAAAAAGAAAGAAAAAATTGGAAATACTTTATCAATTTCCCAATAGTGAAATATTTTACTAGGTTTGTTGTCTAAACCTTTGATATGCATATGTAAGCAAACTTTAGCACTTATGTTTTTATTAGCTTATAGTAAATATATATTGATCTTATTTGATCCTTTTAGGTAAAAATATAGAGTAGTGAAACCATTTTTTATTCCAGAATCTAGCATACTGTGCTAACTAGTGTGAATCTTGCAAACAAAAGATTTTCAATTAGAAATACATCTTAAGCAGTTTTACATGTAAATACTATTGATTTGAGTGACAGTTAAGTATTTGAAAAAGCTGATTAGAAAAAGCTTCAATTATTTTCTACTGATGCATATTTAAGTTTTCTTTCTGTTCTTTCACTATCCCAAGCAATTCAGCAAGAAACAGTCTTTACACCAAATTTGTAAAGATAGGGTCTTAAAAACTGAATATTTAACTCAAAGTTTTGAAAATTTTAATATTTGATAAACAAAAGTAAATTGTTTCTTTATCATTGGGAAAAATCATAAAATTTGGAAATATATTGAAAAGTAATTTACCCTTTCTCAATAAATAATAAATTAAACAAATGTTTCTTATAATTCATAAATATCTGGGCACAAATCTTATGCTAAGAGCCTTTTTTATAGTGTTGGTTTGACTACTGACATTGATTTTGCCGTAAATTATCTCAGCTTTCAGTTAAAACACATCTGTCAGGTTTTCTAAAAACAAATACCTCTGCAAGGGAAGTATGAGATACTGAGATGCAACACTGAATTTGTCTCATGTAAAATTTAAGTTCATTTGACCCATTTTTCAAAGTCAAAGGTTTAGGGTCATGCAGAAATGTGACTATTATGTATACCCAGGTTTTTTACGTAAAGAAGTAAAATTTTAAGAGAGGCTATACCTCTTTTTCCCAATAAATTATTGGGGCAAGGGAATCACAGATGATTAGGGGTGTGAGGAAGGTTTGTGCCTGAGTAAAAAAGTAAAAAGAATAGCATCCCTCCCCATGGTTGACTTGAAGAAAGCTTGGTTGGAATGGTAGAGTTTCCTTGCTTCATCCCATGTGAAAATCCATTTAAATTATTTTTTATTTCTGCTCTTTTCTTTATTTGCTACCCAGATATTATTATGAAGAATGCTCTGATGTCTTGAGAGTGCTTATATTTTTTCTCAATATATTTATACATTCTGAATAAATATTTATGTACAATGTCATATTAAGACTTTTTTTAAATTTTTATTATTGTTTTAATCTTTTTATTTTTACATTTACAAAGATATACAATTAAAAAGTTCATATTTGGGTTTTGGTCGTTGTTTTAATTTTTTGCATTTGTTTATTCAGTTTTTTTAGAATCATTTATTGAAGACACTCTCCCTGTTCAATTTCATGTACCTAGACCCTTAATCATAAATTATTTGTTCATACATCTGAGAGTTTATGTTTGACCTCTCAATTAATTTTCATTGATCTGGTGACAAGTCTTTGTTCAAGCACAGTACTTTTTTAACTATTGTAGTTTTACAATAAAGATTAAGTCTGGGAAAGATATTCTTCTAATCTTCCTTGTTCATAATATTCCTTTGGCTATCCCTCAAGTTACATTTCATACAAATCTTAGAAGTATTTGTTGTTTGATCTAGAAAAATTCCATGGAAATGTTGATTGGAATTGTGGTGCATCTGTAAATTATTTTGGGCAAGATGATAATTTTAATAATGCTAATTCTTCTAATCCACAAATGAGAAGTAAGTTTATATTTCCTTGTGCTTTATATTATTTCTTTCAGAAGTGATATAAAATTTCCATTTAATAGTTGGCAAGTTCTCTCTCTATTGCCAGAAAAAGTACTAGGCTCCATAATCTCTGCAGGCCATATTGGCTGTGCACATTTTACTGTGATTCACAGCAGCCCAGGATGCAAATGCCTAGTAGATATTAACAGCACATAGACTAGGATAGAATCCCAGAAGATCTTAAGGTAAACTGTCGCTAACATTGGGCAAGTGAAAGGTTTAGAAAATCTCCCTTGCTCTTTTGGAAGATAGGGGACATTTGTAAAGGCCTGATTAGCTTGCCCTGAGATTTTATAGGCAGCATGATGTTTTGCCTTATGGGAAGATTTCTGATGGATTTATAGATTGAACGTCATAAATTGAGAGGCTAGGTCCACATTTTTTTTTTTTTCATGAATATTAGAACACTCATGCTCTGGCACATTTAAATACCAAATTAAGCCATAGTTTTCTATTTCCTGCTTGAGGTCTCCTTTACTTTTCTAGTCAGAGTGTTATGGCCAATAGTTTTTTAAAAAGGAGGAACATAGTGTTTCCAGTTAATTTCAGGTTAAGTAAATAACTCCGATTTTGTTCAGCCCAAACCACAACTGCACACAATTACAAAAAAAAAAGAACTCTAAATTAAGTCATTGCTAATAGCTTAGAAAATAGCAAAAACGCTGAACCTGAAACCCAGTTGCTATTGGGGATTCCTACATGGTGGATAAAGAGATAGATGGGGTAAATAAATGACTATTATCTAATTCTGGAGATAAAACAAAAAAAACGTGAGCTTCCTAGGACACCAACATCACCCACTTTTCTCCATATATACCCTAATCCTTCAGTTCTCTAAGCTAGTTCAATTTTCCTAAAAAAAAGGGAGAGATACATTAATTTAATAAACTGCATGTTATTTTCAGAGAAAACAATGCCAGAAATCAAATAAGGGATGGCAAACTATAACTGTTTTTGGGAGATAGGAAGTTTTTATTTAAGAAAGTGTCAGATGTACATGAGGGAAGACATTTTCTTGTTTTCGCAACAATAAATAAGTTTTTCTCATTTTATTTCTGAATGGGAAACATTTGGATATTGCAGAATGCCAACTTTGACATCTTTATAGAGTGAAATGCCTTGGCTGAGTTTATTTCATGACTCCTTTGTTTTCATAGCACAGAGTTTCAAAGACAGTGTGAAGTTAACAAATACTTATATGTCTTAGTTTCTATCAAAACAAATCTGTTATTTCTTTCTTTTCATTTTTTCCCAGTAAGATCATTATTTCAGCACTTCTATGTTCAAGTTATAGCACTATTCACAATAGCCAAAATCTGGAAACAACCCAAATGTCCAAGAACAGATGACTGGATAAAGAACTATGGTCCATATGAACAATGGAATAGTAGTTGGCCATAGGAAAAGATAGTCATGCAATTTGCTGCTATATGGTTGGATCTAGAGGATACCATCTTAGGTAAAATCAGTCAGAGAGAGAGGAACAGACTCAGAATGACATATGGACACTTTCTAAAAAGAGTATGATGAACGGGAAGATAGTGATACAGTGACAGTGATTAAACTACCATTCATCCATGAGCTTCTTTTTGAGAAGCTTGTTGCAGTGCCCTTTGTTCCTCTCTTTTTTATTTTTAGTATTATTTTATTTTGTTAATTTTTAATTACACCACTGTGTGATAAACAATTATAGAAACATTCATGATTGGGTTTCAGTCATACATTGTTCCAGTATCCACTCCTCCACCAGTGCCCTATTCCCACCACCATTGGCCCCCAAATTCCCTCCTCCTTCCCCCAGCTTGTCTCTTTAGCAGGTACTTTTCCTTTTCTTCCCTCTCTCTCTCTTTCTCTTTCTCTTTCTCTTTCTCTTCTTCTTTCTCTCTCTCTTTCACCTCTCTTTCTCTCTCTTCTTTTTTACACATTGTGGCTTGCCCTACAGATATTTAGGGATTATCATGTGATAGAATAATGGATGCCATAGATAGAGACACAATTCTTCAAGTAGCACGATCAAATAAGGAAATTGTATACTAAGAAGCATCCAATCGACTTACAGCAGACCTATCAGAAGAAACTATCCAAGCTCAAAGGCAGTGGAGGAATATAGTGAAAAAAACTCAATGAAATGAATGCCTTACCAAGAATAATTTACACGGCAGACTCTCATTCAAATTAGAAGGACAGAGATACAGCTTCTTGGATAAACAACAGCTCAGGAACTTCTTGCGACTCAAAACCAACTTTAAAAGAATGGAGGAAAGAACTACTCTAAGATGAGACAAAACCCAAAAGAACAACAAACTTATACAGAAAGATGGTACAAAATCCCATGGCAATAAAATCCTTCTATTTCAACAGTCTAAATGCATCAGATAAGAGGCACAGAATAGCGAAATGGATCAAAAATTGAATCCAAGATTCTGCTGCCTTCAAGAAACACATCTGAACAATCGGAGCAAAGGCAAACTCAAAGCAAAAGGCTAGAAAACATTCCGCCACCGAACAACCCTCAAAAAAAGGCAGGGGTGGTCATACTCGTATCCAACAACATAGAATTCAGGCTGAAGAAGTAAAGGTCACTTCTTAATAATCAAAAGATACATATATCAGGAAGAATATATACTCTTAAATATATATGCACCCAACGAGGGGCCAGCAAAATACCTAAAACAACTGCTAACACACTTCAAAAAAATACATTGACAGCAACACAATTGTAGTTGGAGACTTTAATACTGCTCCACCAACTCTTGATAGATCAGAAGACTGAAACTCACTGAGAAAATACTGGCCTTAAAGGAAGAAATGTAAGAAAGAGAACTGGTAGATATATACAGAGTATTTCATCCCTGAAAAGCTGGATACACATTTTCTCCAGTGCACATGGAACATATTCCAAGATATATTACATGTTGAGCCACAAAACATAATTCAATAAAATAAAGAAGACAGAAATTGTGTCAACTATTTTTCAGACCGTGATGCATTGAAAATAGAAGTTAGTTGCACACAAAAATGGAGAATCATACCAAGCACCTGGAAACTAAAAAATCTCACTGCTAAACAACCAGTGTGTCATAAAAAGAAGTCAAAGAGGAAATCCAAAAAATTCCTGGAAACAAATGAGACTGAAGATACAAACTATCAGAAATTGTGGGATGTCGGGGCACTCCGCCGGGGTCCCCTCGACAGTGCCGGGAAGCGAAGTTCCCTTCTACCTCCGGCGGCGAGGAATGGATGAACACTCAGAAATCGATGCAGTTTTAAAAAGCTTTACTTATCACAGGTTCAGGCATACAAATCAGCAAAAGGAAAAACCCGATGCTTAGGATTCCAGGCTAGAACCCCAGCCACGTGTAGGCCAAGATGGCGACCACCACGTGTGAAACTTCCAAGGGGAATAAACGCTCACAAGGCGAGATCCCACCGGGAAGAAGAAGCCCGGGAGAGCGGAACCTGCAAGTTTATACCCCCAGCAACTCAGACCTTCCTCCCATTGTTATGGAAAGCAGGGAGGGTCCAATGCCCTTAGGTAGTCCCTCCCTGCATCTCACCTAGGGCCTTTACTGTGCTAATGTTTTGAGCCGGAATGCCTTTGAAATGTAGAGAAGGGGGTTTCTGAGATGGCATGTCACTGTACCAAAGATCAACACCAATGCCAGTTAAATATTTCTCCAAGCCTTCACAAGTCTCCTCTACTTCATTGTAGTTTTATATTTTATCAGGGAGCCATGCTTGTTTGTTTGGAAGCAAACAGCATTTCTCTCTGGTCTAATTACTTAGGTGTCCTTACGTGGCCAGGCTAATATGCTGGTAAGATCTAGCTAGTCCCACGATGATTGTGATAGCATGGGAGAATATTTATACCAGCTAGTACAGCATACATGGTCAGATAAACTGCCACATTTAGACTACCCCTTATCTACGGAGTGATTTTCAGGAGGCAATCCAGAGCAGATGCAGCAGCCCTTAGGAGTCCTGCAACAGTGGGACACAGCAAAAGCAGTGTTAAGAGAAAGTTCATAGCTCTTCAAGCATTCATCAAAAAAGATGAAAGGGCCATCATGAACATTCACAGCTTAAGATCTTAGAAAGTGACCAGCAAAAAGAAGTTCAAAACAGGCAGGAAGAAAGAAATAATAAAACTTAGAGGGGGAAATCTACAAGCTAGAATCCCAAAACAATACAAAAGATCAATGAAACCAAGGGCTGTTTCTTTGAAAACACAAACAAGATTGGCAAACCACTTGCAAGACTCTCAAGGAAAGGTAAAGAGAGAACCAAGATAAATAGAATCAGAAATGAAAAGGGGACATCACAACAGAAACTATATAAATTCAAAAGATCATCAGAAATTACTTTGAGAACCTGTATGACACAAAACAAGTGAATCTAGAAGAAATGGACACATTTCTGAATTCCTATAGCTTCCCAAGGTTGCAACAAGAAGATTTGGAATACCTGAATAAACCTATCGATATTGAGGAAATGGAATCAGTAATAGAAAGACTGCCCAAACAAAAAAGCTCAGCACTTGCATAGCATTGACTGTCTTTCAGTGTCTATATAATATGGACATTCCTCTAACATAAAAATACGCAAAGGACATAAAGGAAAGAGAAAAACAATTTTATTTACGATACAAAATCTGGAGTCATCAAACTGTTTAACTTTGTAAGTTACTATGTCTGAATAGGAGATAATTGTGACTAACAGAAAGGGGAAGGACACAAAGGAGAGGTTAAAGTTAAACACAGAGAATTGGGTGTGTCCAGGTGGGAAAGGGTGTGCCCTCATTAGCACTATGGCTGTAATTCAATTAACCTAAGCTCCCTGCAGGAGGATAAAGGACAACCCAAAGTTAAATCTGAAATGTTTAGAACTGTAATCCAACATCTGCTGAGATCATGATTCAAGCTCTCTGGTTAGAGAGGTGGACTAATGATTCGGGTAAAAGTGACTATGATTTTCTCTAAAACCCAAGTCAAAATCTTTTAAACTTTTCTATCCCAAGATTGTTTTTAGGATGGACGACACTAATTTCTCAGTATAGACTTTATACAGTACCACCTCCATGACGGCAGATATAGCTGTGAGCTCCCAGCCACCAGAGCCAGCAAGCCTGGAAAAGAGACACTCCACACCCACAGCTGCACTGCTTGGCCCCATGTGGAGCAGCCCATGGAGTTCTGGAGGGCAGTAAATGGCTCAGCCAGCCCCTGGCTGAGTCCATCATAGCTCCAAGGGTTCACTCACATGTGCGGGGTTGGGGGGCATGCTGGCTGGACTCGGAAAGGGAATTTGAGCTCCTCCTCCCATTCCTCCACCTCATGTCCACAGGTGTGACTGCAAGCTCCCAGCCACAAGAGCCAGCAACCCCAGAAAAGAGACTGCGGCTGCGCCACAAACTTAGACAATAATGGAAGTTAGGACCAGGTCTTTCCCAGGATCTTTCATATTTATACACTGGCTAGTTGATTCTTTACAGGATATAGCTGCTACTGGCTCTCCCTGTGCTCAGCTGATCATGAGGCGCCTGGGAGGGAAGGCAAGTTCTGGCCCTGGCTCACCATCCCAATAGAGCCTCGCAAGAAACCAGAACCCCACACCATGACGACCGCCATTTTCAACATATGGATTCCGCAGCTCGTCAGAGCTCCCCCCAAGAGAAAAGTTGATCTCTCCCCATTGTCTCATCAATAACTGCACAAGATGAGAGCTTTACTGAAAGTGTACCACCTGCATGGCAGAGCTTGGCAAGCTACCCATGTCTTATTTGATATGCCAAAAACCAGTAACAATTATAGGCCTCATTGCATGACCTAAAGGAATGGTTTGTGGGTCTTCAAGTTCTTGGAGTGAGCAGATATCCTTGGTCTACACTAGCACATGACAGGATGTATGGAGATGTTACTGGTGCAACATGAGCAAATTGATGAACAACAGGAAGACAAGTGATAAGTGACAGTACCAAAACCCACAAAAATGATGCCATGCTGAGAGCTAAATATGCATGATGACTTAATACTGAAATACTAAAATAAAACTTCGAGATCATAAAATAATCTTTATAGTAACACTTCTTATTATCCTTATCTGCAGCAACTCTGAAGTTCCTTCTATACTGCTGGGTTCATTTATTTAATTATTTTCCTAAATTAGACATTGTTCTATAATTGCAATACTGCAGAAGTGAGAAAACAGAGATCTGGAAAAGTTAAATAGACCCTTGCAGTCTCCCTTTGATTAATGTTGCATTTTCCCCACTTGTTTAGAATTTTAGAAGCTTCTATGTGTGGTAATAAATAAGACACTTGATTTCAGGAAGTAAAGATATAGCCCACATACGCTTGGTATGTTCTAAGGCTGACTAAGAAGAGCCAGGAAGTGAGTACCAAGTAAAAGACAGGAGTTCTTTTCCATCTTTAGGAAGAGATCACCAATTATATTGCATGTCAGCACAAATCTTCTTTTTTCTGCCTGCCAAAAACTTAGCAAAGGACCTGAACAGTCTAGGTTCTGTCTGGGTGACATAGATATAGAAAACGATCTTTTCTGAGAGATGGGTTTGGGGATAACTTTCAGCTTTTGAAATATACTCATTCAGTTTCTGGAATATTTCTAAGTATCATCACAAGCTGCTGGCAAAATGAAATGATAAATGAGCCTAAAAAATTCAAGCGGTACCTGCAGTTTTAAGTACAATAGGCTATTGATAACAGAGACCCTAAGTCATCATGCACACATTTAGGAAATAGAGATGCACACAGCATATGATAGAAAGCTTTTCACTCAAAATTGTTAAACTGAATGTCTAGGCACTTGATCAGGCGAATTTTATAGTCCTGCTGGAGAATGAACTTCATGTGAAATTCTCATTTCCTGACAACCCTGGGTAGATCAAGCATAGCTGTGATAATGTTCATCTCTGTGCATTATAATGAAGCTGCCATGGTAACTCTAGATGTCACTTTAAAAATGTGCAATTTTCAAAGTTCATTTCTCAGAAAAAGATTAGCACAGCTGTAATTCTTGTAAGAATCTAATGGGACTTGAAAAGAACACTTGGGAAAAAAGAAAGTAAAGCTCTGATTCACAAATGCACAGTTGTCTAGGGAATGACGTGGTCCACCATGTCTTTCCTCTTTGATGAAACAAGGGGACATTAGTTCAAAAGCGTAATTAAACTTTGATATGTTTAGCTCAGTGATAGAATGCATTTGGCTGCTACTTAGTTCAGCATGTTTGCCATTTAAGTCACAGAGGCACTTACATAGATAATTTGGTGTACTTGTCATTTTCCGTAATTCAAGGAGCTAGGTATAAAGAAGGTCTCAAACACTAGGAAAGGGTGACTGAGCCTTTCATGACTGGTCACAGGAATTTAGATTGGGGAAGAAACGAGGTGGTGCTTGGGGATTGGTTGCATTTCCAAAGTGAAAACCTCTTTCATCTTCAGTCCCATTCACTCTGGGGGGAAAAAAGCAAACCCAAGGTCTCTAAACCTCATTATGAAATATCTGTTTTTCTAGGAGAGATAACTTTTAAAACATATTTTTGAAATGGAATCATAAGAGATATGTAGTGATAGGGTTTGTACAAAATTCTCTGCTTATCTTAAGGACTTCATGAGTGACATAATCATCTGTACCTGGAGGCATGAGGTGATAAATACTGAGGTGGAATGTTTAATTGGTAATAACCCCCCCATTTTCATTGAGGTTTTCAATTTAGGAGTGTGGCTTTGTCTTCAAATTCTAATCATTTGAATTTGATAGATACTGGCAAATGACTTTTATAGTTATCTTTTAATAAAAAATCCTAATTTATTTGTAGTATTATACATTTATCAAAAAATCTTATAAAGCTGACCTTATTAATTTCAAAATTAACCTCACAACTGCTTTTATTATTTTCATATTTTTATTCAAAAATTTTTTTATTATACCACCATGAGATATGTAATTACAAAGATGTTTGTGTTTGGGTTTCAGTTATATAGTGTTCCGGCACTGATCCCTCCATCAGTGCCCATTTCCTAAAACCAATGTCCCCTGATTCCCTCCCTCGTCCCCCCCAGCCTGCCTCTATGGAAGGCACTTTGCACCTCTTCTCTCTCTCTCTATCTCTCTCTCAAGAAAGTAAATTACATGGTGCAGTCAAATGATTTCATTGACTTGATGGTTGATGTTGTCTATAGAGCTAAAGAATAAAACAATGCATTGCTTTGGCTGACAATATCCTTGCACCTTCCACTAGTGAAACAATAACTTCAATTATTGGTCAATATAGTTGACTTGCTTACTATTCTGGATAAAACAGTACTACCAACATTTCCATATAACTGATTGTGTTGCAACCAAAAATAATTGGAAATTCATGGTAGACCAGTCAGCCTTTACTTATCACTGTCAAAGAACCAAGAAAATTTGGTAGAATCTTTGATTCTGACTTTTGCTTCAAGAACAATGGCAGAGCTAGTTTTATCTCACTCATGTTTTGTTATTTTTATTGTTATTTTGGGGACGACATCCTGTTGTTATTTTGGGGCCACATCCTGTTGTGCTCAGGGATCATTTCTCGCATTGCTGAAGGGACCATATGGGGTACCAGGGATCAAACTCTGGGTGAGACACATGCCAGTAAAATTTCTTACTCACCATACTTTCTCTCCAACCCCACCTCACTCATTTTTAAATTGAATCTCTTATTAGCATCATGTCTATTTTTTTGGAATGCTTCATGACTCTCATACTTTGAACATTAGTGTCTGAAGATCTCAGCTAAGCAAGTATGAGAGCCAGTGAGCCCAGAGTCACTGTAGTTGTATGTCTTCTGCTCCTGCTATTCTTTGAAATTGATTTATTTTAGATTGTGTTTTGAACCAGTAGGATGCAGGGTTGTAAAGACAGAATTTCTATTGTGAAAGTATGTGTACATAAGTGAAAAAATTGCTTTCCTAGGGGGAAGAATGAGCTCTCTGCACTCTGGCATCTCCATCCAGCATTCCAGGTGTCTCATCTCTCCATTTCATGGATGTTTTCCCAAATGTGACAGACATTTACCATCTACCAAAGAATTACTCTTCCCATTACCAATTTTATCAACTGGAACAAAAAATAGACATACAAAAACACATTCTGTTTTTCTATTTTAAAACTCATATTGATTGATTTTTCTATGTTTTTGTCTTTTTTAACATTTTATTATACCGCCGTGAGATATACAATTACAACGTTGTTCACGCTTGGAGGTTTTGGTCACACAGTGTTCCAGCACCCCACCCTCCACCAGTGCCCATCACCCACCACCCATGTCCCCAATTCCCTCCCTCCCACGTCCTGCCGAAATGGCAGGTTCTTTATCTCCTCTCTCTCACCCTCTCTCTCTCCTCCTTCTCCTACACATTGTGGGTTGCACTACATACATTTAGAAGTCATCATTTGCATTTTTTGTCTGTATTTAATGCTCAGTTCTATGTTGGTATCAGACCTTTTGACATTTATTCACACATGTTCCCTTCTCTATCTTACCTAATCTCTGACTCCCATGCGCTTGTGGCAATTTCCTCTTTTGGTAAGATCACCTGGTATATTTATGTCATGCAAATAAATGCAGTCATTCTATGTCTCTCTCTTTCCTTCTGACTAATTTCACTCAACATGATTCTTTCCATGTCCATCCATTTATAGGCAAATTTCATAACTTCATTTCTCCTGACAGCTGCATAGTATTCCATTGTGTAGATGTACCACCGTTTCTTTATCCAGTCATCAGTTCTCGGGCATACTGGTTGTCTTTTGATACTCCCCTTATACCTTTGCTAGGCTTTTACTCATTTTTCTTAATTTCTTTCTGCTCCTGTCTCCTCAGAGCTCCACCCAGCAGAAGAGCGATCACTGCCTGGCTCATTGAGACCCACCCTTCAGCAGTCTATTTCAAGTCCAGCCCAGGAATGCCGATGCAGAGACTCACACACACAGGGGCAGAGGTGCTACTTGCTCTCCCTGTGCCCAGCTGATCACAAGACGTCCGGGAGGGATGGCAGGTTCTAGCCCTGACCCGCCACCCCAGCAGAGCCTCGCAAGAAGCCAGAGGAACCCCCACACCATGAGGGCCACCATTTTCCACCCACATCCTGACTCCCTCTCCTCAGAACTCCACCCAACAGAAGAGCTAATTGCAGCCCAGCTCAACCGCGGGTCGCAGCAGCAGCCATGCAGTTCATCAATAAATGCTCCGAATTTTGACGTGACTACAAGAGAATTCCACCCGCACGGCTGATCCTGGCAAGCTATTCATGTCATATTTGACATTCCAAATACCAGTAACAATTATGGACCTCATTCCTATGACTTGATGGAATGGTTTGAGGATCTTATTTTCCTGGAGGGGGCAGATGCCCTTGGGATATCTCGCATGTGACAGGACGTATTGAGATGTTACTGGTACCGCTCGAGCTAATTGATGATCTCACGGAAGACAGTGATACAGTGATACTTACTGTATGGTGAATTCTAACTTTAAATATCTTTATGACAAGTGCTAAAAATTTTCATTCTTGTGCTTACATTGGTCTCTTTCTTTACAAATTTGTTGTTGCTTGAAAGTTATTGTTTCCCTGAATCCTCTAATTTGGAATGAAGATCAATACAAATGCATTTTATTATGCATAAAATTAGTTAATGTTGGGTTAGAATAAGAGGGTCCATTAAAACCCAGGAAAGGGCAGAAAAAGAGTCTCAGAGATATATGGAATTATATATAGAGTAAAAATGAGGTGAAGACTTTAGTCAATCTGCCACAAGCCAAGGAAAGGCAGAGTTGAAAGAGGCAATGGATATTTTCTCCTCAGACCTTCAGAGGGCTTGTGCTCATGTTGACACCACAATATGTCATTATTGCTTTAGCTTACCCATGCTTATACTTCATGCTTCTTTAAAATTGTTAATCTGACTTGCCATATATACATGTATGGGTTATGTATATATAGAAAGCCACAATTTTTAAAAGATGGGAGAGAGGGAAAAAGAGAAGAGAGAGAAGGAAGAAAAAGAAAGAAGAAGGAGGAGGAGGAGAGAGAGAGGAGGAAGAGGAGGAAGAAGAAGAAGAGAAGAAGGTGAAGGAGGAAGAGGAGGAGGAAGAGAAGGAGAAGGAGAAGAGGGAGGAGGAGGAGGATGAGAAGGAAAAGAAGAAGCAAGAAACATATAAGGAAGGAATTTCTTCACTTCTGTTTCCATCTTTCATTTTTTTTTCTGTTCTTTTCTGTTCTTTTTTCAGCTCTGTTCTTTTTTCTTTTCTATTCTTCTCTTTTCTATTCTATTCTCAGTTTTTTGGTTCAGGCCTAGTTATGCTGAGAGGCTAGTTCTGCCTCCATGCTCCAGGCTCAATTCTCAATGGTGCTCCCAGGACTCTGTGATCCTCTCAGGTTTTCAGCATGCAAAACAAGCGCTCTACCCCTTTGAGGTATCTTCTTAACTGATCTCTCTGCGCATTACATATCCTCTGCACATTAAGTACCTGGCCACCTGTGAACCCTGAACACAAGTTTTGTTCACACTTAAAATTCTTTCTGCATCTGCCTTTCTGAAATTAACTTACCTGACTTGTGCTGCCCTGCATTACCCACATATCACAACTCACCATCGGCATTATCTCCTCTGTGTGGTATTTTGAATTCTGTGACATATTTATGTCCTGTGTATTCTTATTATATTGACTATATTTTGCTTAATTTATTTTATAAATTTGTATATTCCATCTTCTGGGGGATGATAGGCAAATACAATAGGTTCTCAACAAATATTTTTGTAAGAAACAAATCCTTTACCTTTTAAGTGACAAATAAATGTATGTCAGTTTCTTTAATTATATCACCATGAGATAGACCATTACAAAGCTCTTCATGATTGGATTTTAGTCATATAGTATTCCAACACCAATCGTTCTACCAATGCACACTGGTCAATACCAGTGTTTCCAGTTTCTCTCCCGCAACTCTCTTCTTGTTCTTGTTCTGTTCTTGATCTTCTTGTTCTTGTTATTATTCTTGCTCTTCTTCTCCTTTATCTTCTTTATAATCATCTTTCTTTTTTCTTCTTTTCTTTCTCTGCTTTTTCACAATGTGGTTTGCAATAAATGTACGCCACTATTGAGAGAATATGTCACTTTTGAGTTTAATTCCAATTTTCTTTATACACTTATTTACTTAAAATTTTTATCTTTCCTATATCTTTTTTTCTAACTTCCCTTGCCTTTTTGTTTCACCAACTGTTAACAGGATGTTTCTGCAACTATTTAATATCAAGTCACTCCCCTTCTATCAGAAGCCTCCTTTAACTTCTGGATAAAAATTCAAGCTTAATTCTTAAACTTATAAAATTATTCCAGTCTCCTTTCATCATATTTTTTCATGTTTCAGTTTCACTAAATTTCCTACAAGCCAAATTTCCTTAATTTCTTATATATTTTATATCTCTATGTACTAGCTTTCTCCTCCTGATGAGTTTCTTTATCAGTGGAGCTCAATCAATATTTATCTAATATACATTTGTGTTTCCCCTATGGATATGAAGAAACATAGAGATCTATTCCAATCTCTTTATTAAGCCTCAGCTGAAAGAAGTAGGTTCTTTTTGTGAACAATCAAGTACTAATGTAGTCCCCTAAGCCTCACCAAGAGTGATCTCTGAGCACAGATCCAGGAATAAGTTCTGAGTACCACTGGGTGTGGCCAAAAAATAAAAGAATCTAGTCCTTTGCTTTTTTGGTTTTGGAGTCACACCCAGTGGTGCTCAGGGCTTACTCCTGGCTGTTCAGGGATCGATTCTGGCATGCTTAGTTGGGACCATATGGAATTCCAGGGATCAAATCCAGGTAGACCTGTCTGCAAGCAGGGCAAGCAACCTATTGTACTATCATTTTTGCTTCTTTTAAGTAATCTTAACACTAGCTTTTGTTACAGACAATTAGGGAAATTACTTCAGCACACTTAGACTCAAAATATTTTAGATTCTTCTCAAGATCAAACAGATTTACTTCTGAGTAGAGACGTGGAATTGTATATATTCTTGTTTTTCCTCTGTATTCACTTATTCTACACCACTTTCCACATCCGGACTTCCCTCTCATCAGAATTCCACCTAGCAGAAGAGCCTATCATAGCCCAGCTCACGCAGCTGCGTGCAGCCCCTGTGGTTCATCAATAAATGCCGGAGATCAAAGGTGACTACAATAGTATGCTATGTGCACGGCAGAACCTGGCAAGCTACCTGTGTCATATTTGATATGCCAAATACCAGTAACAATTATAGACCTCATTCCCATGACCTTATGGAATGGTTTGAGGCTCTTTATGTTCCTGGAGCGAGCAGATGCCCTTGGGCTCTACTAGCATGAGATAGGACATATGGAGATGTTACTAGAGCCCACTCAAGCAAATCGATGATGACCGGGAAGACAGCAATGCAGTGATATGTACATTTGGTTATATATATATGATCAATTATGTTATACTTACATATATTTATCACATTGGACCATTTTCCACATTGGACTTCCCTCTCATCAGAACTCCACCCAGCCGACCAGCCCATCACAGCCCGGATCATCGACACCCACCCTGGAGCAGTTTCTTCCTCAATCCGGCCCAGGTATGCTGGTCCAGAGACTCTCAGACATGGGGCAGAGCGGTTCCTTGCTCTCCCTGTGCCCAGCCGTTCATGAGGCAGTCGGGAGGCATGGTGGGTTCCAGCCTTGGCCCACCACCCGGCAGAACCTCACAACAAGCCAGACGACCCCCCACCCACTCCATGGGCGCCGCCATTTTCCACATTGGACTTCCCTCTCATCAGAACTCCACCCAGCCGACCAGCCCATCACAGCCCGGATCATCGACACCCCTGGAGCAGTTTCTTCCTCAATCCGGCCCAGGTATGCTGGTCCAGAGACTCTCAGACATGGGGCAGAGCGGTTCCTTGCTCTCCCTGTGCCCAGCCGTTCATGAGGCAGTCGGGAGGCATGGTGGGTTCCAGCCTTGGCCCACCACCCCGGCAGAACCCTCACAACAAGCCAGACGACCCCCACCCACTCCATGGGCGCCGCCATTTTCCACATTGGACTTCCCTCTCATCAGAACTCCACCCAGCCGACCAGCCCATCACAGCCCAGCTCAGCCGCAAGCGGCCCACGCGGTTCATCTATAAAGGCTTTATTTGGAGGTGTTTATAGAGTATGCCTCCCGCGGCAAGCCTAGCAAGCTGCTCGTGTTGTATTTGATATGCCAAATGCCAGTAACAATTATATTAGATCATTCTCATGACCTAATATAATGGTTTGAGGCTCTTTATGTTCCTGTACCAAGCCGATGCCCTTGGCTCTACAGCATGTGACAGGACATATTGGAGATATTACTGGTGCCCGCTCTAGCAAATAGATGATTAACGGGGTGATCGTGATCGTGATCGATATACATATATATTTAAGGGTTTTCCCTTGGATTACAACAATATTGAATTTGGGGCCTTTCTTTTGTAGTTCAACCATTTAACAAAGATGGGTGCTATTTAATTTTTTCCTCTTTAAAAGAGGACTATGTTTTGAGTCATAGCCTATAATTATATAAACATGAGCATATGCATAGTTATTTTAGCTCCTTTTGATAAATATCGAGATGTTTGGTGAAACACACCACTTTAGATGTCTGAATGAAGATATTTTTTAAGGTAAGGCTGATATTAAGTGAGTAGAACTTGGATAAGGAAGGTACTTTTAGTAATGTGGCTTGGCTCATTAGAATAAGTGTTTTCATGGTAAGAAGAATAAATTCTGAGGAAGGGACCATTTTGCTAGAGATGATCTTTGGTTGCATACTGCTACTTCAATTTTTTTTATTGGTGGGTGGTCATACTCAGCCATGCTCAGGGATTACTTCAGGCTCTGCACTCGGAAATCACTCCTAGTGGTGCTTAGGGGACTACATGGGATGCCAGTATCAAATTCAGGTTAGCCGTGTACAAGGAAAAAAACCCATTCCACCATACTATCACTCTGGCTTTACTTCTCTGGATCCCCACCTCCTAACCAGCTTTGGAGGCTTTGACCTGGGCAATTCACCAATTATCCTAAGTACTGAATGTAAGAGTTCTCTCCATATGCACAGCCTATTGATTTTATTTCTATGGATTACCTTGATGAATACAACAATCCACACTTCTCTCTTGAAATATTTCATAGATTCTCTTTATATACAAACTTTTCTGAAACACAATAACATGAGTCTGAATGATCAGTAAAATCTGTGAATGTAGATCTGGAAATGTTTACTTGTAAAGGTCTATTTGCATCCAAGAGTCTTAAGTCATACTGAACCTGAGTTTGAACCGTGGGTTTAGCACCCTGGGTGATGGGAGTTAAGCTGCTTTGTTTCTTGTCAGTCTCTGACTTTATTTTTTGTTTGTGAAACAGATAATATACTCACATGCTTTTGTGGGTACTAGATGATTCACAATAAAATCAAGTAAAGTGCTTAAAGCAGTGCTTGGCACACAGAAGTATTTAACACAATCAAGATTTTCAAACTTTAGGAAGCCCACTCTGTCCAACTAATTGCTTTGGCTCACTCATTTTCCCTTATTTATGTGCTAGAGGAAAAAGAAATGCATGTCTTCAGATTCTATATTCTGAACATTTAATATACAGTAAAGTATTTGTCATGAATTAAAATAAACTATTAACCTTTTTTTGAGTAGCTTATGCTGTTTGACTTAATGATATTTTTGGTTTATCCCTAAGGCAATGTTTTTAGGTTACTTATTGTTTAAACAAAATGGCATACTCTGATTCTAGGATATAGAAAACGTGCAGAGTTCAAATATACTTGTAAAAATGAAAGATATTTTCATTTGCTAAAGCTATAATCAAGACAGAAGGCATTAATTAAGTAATTACTTAAGGGAATAAAATGTTGTTTTTGACTTTGCTAACGATTCTTCCCTGCCAAGGGGTTGCTAGAGTTCTGTCTTAGCTGTAACATATGCAAATACATACATAATTAGATCCAACTCTGTTCTTTTTTTAAACTTATGAAAGAAAACTGTGGTTCAAAAAAATAAGTCTCAAAATAAACTTTGTTTGGTCTAGAATTGTTCCATATGATTTGAATTAGGGAATTTATTTTGTGACTATTTGTCCATGCTTTAACCCTTAATCTAAAATTAGATAAATCAGTGTTAATTTCTAGCACATTCCTTTTCATTATTTAGGGAGGTATTTCAGAATGTGTTACTAAGACAGGGGGCTTGGGGGTGGCAAATAGAAAAAGATGTGTGTGTGTTTGTGTGTGTGTGAGTTTTATGTTTTACACACAAATTCCATAAGACATTTAATCCATAAGACATTGCTTTTCCCTCCTTGCTTTCTGCTTTCTGTGCTTCGTCTTGACTTTCTCTAATAAAACATGTTTCGAGAACCTTAATATTAAAATAAAATAGCATTTTTCTCCATATGTTTTGGAAAGATTGATCAATATTTAACGTTTCTGTACAATTCTCTCTTTAAATTATTGTTATTAATTTGGCAATCAAATGCACATGAGGGTGCAGATGAAATAAATATCACTCTTTTACTAAGAAGCAGTGCTCGGCACACAGAAGTATTCAACATAACTAAAATTTCCATAATTTAGGAAGTCTTCACTGTTCAACTAATTGCTTTGGTTCACTTAGCTCCCCTTACTTATGTCCTAGAGTTCTCTGCTGGCAAAGCTCAGGGCTTACTCCTGACTCTGCATGCTCAGGATTTCTCCTGGAGGGGATTGAGACCATATGGGGGTGTCAGCAATTGAACCTGAGCTGGCTGTTTGCAAGGCAAATGCCTGCCTGCTATATTATCTCTCTGGCTCCAGAAGCAGATTAATATTTAATTCTCAAGAAGATCAAGAAATGTGTACACATTGTCTGAAATGTGCTCATAGCTATCTAAAGACATATGAGGACTGGAGAGAGTGCAGAGATAAGGTATTTGCCTTGTGTGTGGCTGATCCTAGTGGATTTCTGCCATCATATATGACCCCCTGAGCACTGCCAGGAAAGATCCTGAGCACAGTTCTGAGCACCACTGGATATGGCCCCCAAACCCCCAAGTAAATAAATAAATAAAAATATATAAGCATGAATGACAATGAAGCACTATAAACTAGAAAGACCTACACTCCAGAAAACGACTCAGTCATTTCCGTCTTCCAATCAGGCTTCATTAAAGCAATATGGATTGATGAGTGTTTATCTTTTTCTCGTAAATTTCTAAGATGGATGCCTCATTTAAGGCATAATCATACTTATATATGTTCATATATATGTATAAATTATACATATATATAGCAGTTGCTATTTAAGAGAATTCAAATGAAGTTTTAACTTGATTTGACCTTGCCTAGCTTTTTTTTCTTTTTTAACTTCTCACTCAACAAAACCTTACCACAGTAAAATCCATATTGCCATAGCCATCTTATAGGAAAAAGAAGTAACATAGATTCACTTTCCTCAGAGAGTTAAAAATGACAAAGGTACCACTTTCAATTGTATTTAGTGTCAGATTTATTTCCTTTAATTTATTTAATTTAATTGACTGGGATTCTGTGGTTTACTGTGAGTGGTGGTTAGTCATGCATGTGATTCCAGTATCACGCCCATATCAGTGTATTCACTTCTTTCCTCCACCTTCCCTTTCAGCTCCTCACCAAAACAACCTTGTGGGTCAGTTTTCCTGACCCTTTGGCCCTTTGTTGCTACCTAACTACATACCTTAATTTCAATGTATGAGAGAGATCATTCTGTATCTATCCCTTTCTTTCTGACTGAATGTTAGATTTATTTTTTTAATTCACCTTATTTTGAAGACATAGTCTGGATAATTATTTAACTGCTATCAATGGAGAGAAGATCATTTGAAAACAAAAGTCTAGATAATGATTTAGCTGTTATTAATGGAGATACAATTTTCAAATGGCATACTTTCTCATTTTTGTTACTGATTTTGGCATATCAAACACAGCAAATCGATGAATAACGGGATTCAAGTTATCAAGTGATCAAGTGATACTTTCTCATATATACATTTATATTTTTTAACCAAAATCCTTCTTTGGTATTTTAATAAAAGTCTCTCTGTGTCACAATCCAGTTAAGCAAAATGGTATATACAGATTAACTTTTGCCTTCATTATCAGTATTTACTTTGGTAAAAATCAGTTGGTCTGAAGTCTTTGTGCTTGGGTATTTGTAGACTTGCTGACTAATGTAGATGCATCTGGTTAATTTTTGCAGTTTCCAAATAACATGAGAAACAAACTCAGAAACCCTCTGAAAGCTGAGACAAATAGATCCTGGAGGTGGCTGATAAGCAGGATTTGATTAGAGAAATCATTTTCCAGGATCTGGAATGAGAAATATTTCTGGTGGTTCCATCAAGCCTCTCTTATTACCACACTTGTCTTATCTTAGAGTTTCCATTCTTCATATACCTGGACTTTATCTCCACCATTAACCCCATCTCCAATTTTCTCTATTTTATGTCAAGCTAATATTAAGGTATTGAGTAATTAAGTCACTTGTTTCTATGAAATTCTATGTAATTTGACTTGGGGGCCACATCTGGCAGTGCTTAGGGCTTACTCCATGCTCTTTCCACAGAGTTTACTACTGGAGAATCTGGGAGCTCATATGGTGAGCTTAGTATTAAATCTGGGTCAGCTATGTATAAGGCAAGCACCTAGTCAGCTGTGTTATCTCTCAGGCACCTATTTAGACACTTTTTATTTAAAATAGTTAATTTCCTATTCTAATTTCAAGCTGACCCCACTCTGCGTTATAGTCTATTTTACAAACTAACAAGAGTTGTTCACACTTAAAAACAAGCACCTTCAATTTGTATAATCTGAGATTCTCCCTCTTTTTTATGCTTTAGGTCTTGTGATTCCTAATTTTCAACCAGCCTTTCTTCTAATCTCTCTTATGCTCCAGTTTCTCTGTCAGTGAAAATGTTTCCCTTAATGAGTTCGACAGATGCTCCTCCTCTATGAAATCTTTTCAGAGACCCAAAAAGTGCTCTATTGTGGAGCCTAACATATACTCTTGAATATCAAAACAGAGAGGTACTTCTTTACTCTATTGACTTGCACTAAAATCTGTTGCCCTTACTAAATAAAATACTTTCCCACCCTAGTATCAGTTTTCCCATGTGCTGAGACATGTGGGTCTCTTTAAATACACCAGATCTCCCTAGGTTTTCCTCCAATACTATTTTAGCAGTTAACGAGCTGCCAAAACCCAATCAAAAGCTTTCCAAATCTTCTCAACAGCATTATTGATGGCAGATGGCTAACCTCTACATTTCATCATATAATCGGACAGTATTAGATGTCTCTGTATGATTATGTAGGGGTGAAGCATATGTAATTCCTCTTCAACTCTTGACCCTTGAAAGAACACAAACATTTAGGAGTTCAGAAATACCAGAGGAGCTATAATTGGATGTGGTTTTAATTGAGCTGTTTGCTTATTGGTTTCTTTAACTGAAGGGATTATTTATTTGCTTTTCTTTTCATAAGAATTATAAGTGTCTTTCTAGTATATTTAGAATGCGCACTCTTGGAGGTTACCAAAGAAAGGAAGCTAATTTTCCATGAGTAAAAATACTCTGAAAATAGATGTACTCAGGGAGTGAAAAAGCAATTTCTCAGAAGTCTGTTGTTGTTTCCAGTTAGGAATTTTTTTTAACCAGAAATAAAATGATATATTGTTTTTTCCTAATTACTATTTTGTTCTCTGTGAATGTTAATCCTTGATCTGTACATATGAAAAATGCTATTAACATTGTACAAATGTGTTATTAATGTGACTGCTGTGCAAAATATAAAATTTGCAGGGAAGTAACAATTTGAATAAGTCTTTGGGCACCAAAACACAGTATCATGATAAATTGCTTGCCGTGGATGTGTGGAATGGTTGTCATGTTCCTAACTTCCTAAGTACTTTGTATATTACCTTACACGATTATAAATTCACTGAGGCAAAGACTACACATGCCCTTTCTCCTCTGTATTTACACTGGGAAGATATAAATTTGTTGTGATAATAGGTTCCAAATAAATGTATAATGACAATGTGAATTAATTAGTGTGTGGGCAAATGAAGGCATGGGTTCAAATAATACTAAAGCATATTACAGTGCTCTTTTTTTAAATAGCAACATGGTGAGTTGTATACTTTGTGGGTGGATTTAGCTTTTGTCACTATTATAAACATGGAAGGTTTTCTAAAATCTAGAGCCTCAATTTCCCAGTAGCAATAGAAAACTATAGAGAATAAGAGCCAGAGAGTCAAAGCACTGACCTTTCAAGTTGAAGCCTATTCCAGATTCGATTCATGGCACCTCATTTGCTCCCTGAGCACAGCAACCAGGAATGATCACTGAGCACAGAGACAGGAGTAAGCCTGAGCACAACAGGTGTCGCTCAAAGACAAATAATAATAATGACAACAATGATCATGGAGCAATAACAGTCACCACTTTAATAATGGAGCAGGAGGAATTCAAGGAAGAGGAAAAGAGAGGGAGGAGGAGGTGAAGAAAAGGAGAAAGAGGAGAATAGGAGAAGGAGAGCAGGAGGAGGAAAGGAGTGTGATGGTGCTAGGTTCATTGTGAAGAGATTTCCTGTGTCTGAACATGTTCTACACATTACAATCATGTGAAGTTAACCTAATATCCGGTGTAAACTTGATATGTTTACACTGACAAAGATATAGCACTAGGGGTTTTGTAAATATTTAAATGTCAGTTGTAAATACTTAAATTTTAGTTATGTTCATTTTATAGTATCTCTTTCTTGAAAATGAATTTTGTTTCATTTTTTTTGTCTTTGTATTTTATTTTGGGCCACACTAAACAGTACTCAGGGCTTCCTCCTGCCTCTGCACTGAGGGATCACTCCTGCAAGGATTGGGGCACCAAATGGGTCAATGCCCAGTATTGACCTACGAGGGTGGGTCATGTGCAAGACAAATATCCTACTGGCTTTACTATTGCTCCGGCCTTGAATTTTATGTTTCTTTTGTTTCTCACTGATTGGTTTGAAAAACAATCAGTAGTTATAATTTCAGAGTTGTAAATTATGAATGTTAGTGACATAAAAATGGAACTAAAAGTGCTTTAGGGCTGGGAATTTTGATGGAAAATAATCCTTCAGTATAATTAATCATAGTAGAGAAAGACAAATTTGCTTTTTGCATTTATTAACTACTTTATCTTCTTCCTTCCCTTTTCATTTGTGATTCTGTTTCATTTTTGTTCTCATATTTATTTGCTCTGATATTAAATTATCCTGCACTGATATTGAAATATCATGAATATAGTCAAGAAGACAATGTTCGTGAGAAATGGACTAGTTCCTGATTCTCCATTTGCTCTCAATGGAATGAACATCTCCTAATGCCGCAGTTATGTGTATGTAGGTTGAAAATTGAAAATGACAAACAACCTAGCTCCTGACTACGCAGGAGGAAGAGAGCAGCGTGGAATGCCTTCAAGAGCACCAAGGAAGTGGTAAAGAAGATGAAGAACCTCCAGCTCAGGGCACAACTTTTCTTATACTTTTTTTTCATTTTTGGGTCACACCGGCGATGTTTAGGGGGTTACTTCTGGCTCTTTGCTCAAGAATTACTCCCAGAGGTGCTCAGGGGACTATGTGGGGTGCCAGGGATCAAACCTGGGTGGGCCGCATGCAAGGTAAACACCCTACTAGCTGGACTATCCCTCTGGCCCCAGGGCACAACTTTTCGACTCCACCATTCTTCCTGCATTAACATATGCCTCAGAGACCTGGGTCATACGAAAACAGGATGAGAAGGCTATTCTGGTAGCCCAAAGAGGAATTGAAAGATTCACTTGCTTCACTCAAGTGAGAGAAGGAACCTGGAGTTCCGACCCCCCATCGACAATCAAGAATCAAGGTTGCTGTCTCGTTTGCCAAGATTGCCAAGATGATGTATATCAGATGGACTGGACACATAATGCAATTTAGGAATGACCACTGGACTAGAGCTGTGACTGACTGGATTCCATGGGAATTCAGTGACCGCCCAAAGAACGTGTGGTCGCCCACCTAGAAGATGGTCAGATTTCTTCATCAAAAACCTAAACGGATGGTTTGAGACTCTCTGTATTCCTGGAGTAAGCAGATGCCATTGGGCTACAGTTGCATGTGACAGAGACAAATGGAAACATTACCTGTACTCACCTGAGCAAATCGATGAACAATGAGAAGATATTTGATAAAATAATGGATATTGAAATAACCAACCATGAGTTTCTTGCATTGCTTATACTTTCTTTAAACATCTTATGTTTGCTTCACTGTCTCTTGACACAGAAGAATACTGAAGAAAATATCTTCTTTGATTCCATTCAGGTTATAAAAGAATACTTAAAGAACACCTAAAGCTTATAAACATCAAAACTCAACTTCTTATGGTTCTGGACACTGGGGTCCAGGTTTTGTTGCCAGAAGAGTGCATGAGGACATTCATGTAGGTCACTGACTTGTTTTTTGGTGGGGTGGGGGTCTCTGTGCTCAGACTTGCAGCACTAATGTCCTATTCCTGACTCTGCTCAGTGGTGATCTCTAATGGTATTAAACCAGGGATGGCCACAAAGAAGGTAATGGCTGTATCTCCTGTACTATTTTTCAGGTCCTTCAGGTCACAGACTTTTTTCAAATCCCCACTTGGGTGAGATCTTTTTAGATCCAATTTAGTAAGAGCACTAACCCATGAGGATTCAATATTCATCCCCTCCTAATGCTACCATTTGTAGTGTTAGTAACTACCAGCTGAATTTGGAGAGGAGGGACATAAACATTAGCTCATAACACACACTATGAATTTTTTTCCTTGTAAGAGTATTGATGGTTTACAGTCAGTATTTTTTAATACCATAATCACAGCAGATTTATCACTGAAGTTCTGTAGGCCAAAAGGAGGTATCCAAAGGGTTGAATGAAAAAAAACCTCTAACTACTAAGACAAACTATATAACAATACCCAAAGTTCATATGAACAAATCACAATAAATTCTGATATGTCAATAACTGTTGGATGACAGTCTTAGCTAGATTGGAGTTTTGCTGTTTTATCTACTCACAGCTTAATCTATTTACATATTCTTAAGCCAATGTTCATACTAATGAGATCTCTCTCCTATATAAACACTGATGGAGGGTGTGGCAGTTACAGAAGTCACCTTGACTCTGCATGAGTATTTTCTGGCAGTCCTGTATTTTTTCCATCATTAAATTTTATTAGCAGGGTACAAATATTTATTACATTTTTACAGTACTATAATTCAAATAATATTTAAGAAATTATATTTTAAGGTTATCAACTTTTTCTCTTTATTTCTCTTTATTTTTTGAAACCTTCAATTATCTTTCTTGAACTTTCATTTACCTGTCTTATATAACCATGCTCTACTTAGTTTGTTTTTGTAGGATATTATGAGGGCATGGAGGTAGGTCCAGGTAAGCTCAGGGTTTACAGCTGGTAGTGCCCAGGTCTGCTGCAGGTAAGGCAAATGTCCTAGCCCATTCATTATATCTCTGGTCTTCAAGATTTTATTTTTATTCATCTTATTTTTCTCTTAACCTTCTCATTACTTTATGAATCAAACTTCTTATTATAGTCTTCAAATCATCACTTTCTTTGATTGATTTAGTCATTCTCTTTCTGAGTAGTGTAAATTCATTTTCTATTATTTGCAGCTTTTAAAACATTGCCTCTTAATATCTGATTAGATGATTCCAGAAATCTAATATTTCTGCTTTGTGATCACCTCTGATAACAGCAATAGGCTACATTGCAATATAGCTCTTTTGGAATGTTGGATTTATGAATAATCTGCTATATAGTAAGATGACTTATTTATGTGCCATATCTTAAGAATTTTATTGTAAAATAACTTACTTATCATAAGGGTGTACTCTCTTCTTTTGGAAAATTACCTATGCTTTTTCTCATTGTGCTCTACTTTAATTTTGTTTTTTTACATTCTCCTGTTTTGGTTTACATATGTTAGTTATTACAAATGTTTCCTGGTGAGGAAATAGATTGGATTGGGCCCAGATAGCTACTCTGATGCACAACCTAAGTCCAAGTGGTATAGACACTGGTATGGCATGAAACCTGATGAAATTAAAACAGACAGTCTACTGAAGGACAGTTCAGTGGGGGAGGTGGCGTACTCGGCCTGTAAGCTGACCGTGTTCCATCCATATCCCAGCACTGCCTTTGGTCTCCAAGCACCACCAGGAGTACTACCTGAGCAATAAGCCAGAATAAAACCCGAGTATATCTGGATGCATTCCAAAATCCACACAACTACACAGCCAAACAAAATATAGGCACTCTAGACATTCAGTACAGGTATTCTCATAAGAAATACATTTGAAAATAATTCATATGTGAGTTTCTATTGAAAAGTTAACCTTGGACATATTTATCTTATAATTTATCACTTCTGTGTTGTCATCCTTATTCTTTTGGAACCCACTTGGTTCTGAAGAGCTTCCTTCTCCAGTTCTACATTTTTGCTCATATTTTCTTGATTCTTGTTACCAAGAAACACAAGTCTTGCTTTTGGACCATCCTAATAATTCAGTACTAGCTTTTGCAGTGTAGGGACCATCAGACCCACAGTCAATTCTGCTCTACTTTCAGGAAAATAAAAAGCATACCGTGCCAGGGAACAAACTCCTCACACATGCTAAGCACCTGTACTACTGCTAAGCCATATCCCTGATGCATTATCAGGGCAGCTTCCTGTCTTCCTTCTGCTCTCTCTGCCCATGGCCAGTTTTATGTTTGGAACCCTCATCTTTTGGAGAGAGGGTTATTTGTTGTCCTTGGTTTTGCATCTTCAGTGCCAATATCCCCAGTTTTCCCTTACAATTCTCTCATAACCACTTTGGGCGGTCCTAACTTTTTGCTGGACTTAGTTGCTTTTGGCGATGCATACAAATAATTTGAAGACTGTGGGTTTCCTTTGTCTTCTATTTTAAATGAAAATGGAGTTTGCAGTTTGAGGGGATTTTTTTTCTTTGTTGAAAACAGCAACATTATTGCTTTACTTTCAGGAAAATATAAAGCACCAAGTTCTCCTAGAATCATAACTAATGCAATTATTTTTGTCATAGTGAAAATAAGAAGCATATTGGAACTTGAGTCAGGTAAATAAAGAATAGATTCCTCATGTGGAAATATAAAACTCTAAATGATGGGCCCCTGAGCCAAAAGTATTCACTGGTGAATTTTCAAGATTTCTTGTGGACATAATTAAGAGGACAGCTCGATAAACTTGTTAGATAAGCTAATCTATGCTGAGAATCTGTCAGACCCAGAAAAACTGAACTGGTAGAGGAAAAAAAACAGATTTCCATGTTACCAAAATGCTGTTCTTTATTTTAATCGGCAGAATTGGATTAAACCCCATCATCAGCATGCATTTCCCATTGTTTTCTTTTCATATTAACTACAGGAGACTCATTAGAATTTCATGGATGTAATTGTTTCTGGGTTACATCCTCAATTGATGACTATAATTGAAAGACCGGCTAGGAGTGGGATGACATGACGTTAATTTAAGTGTAAGATGACTGAGCCTTTATTTACAATGCATTTTTTTCCAACTGTGGAGGAGTATTTACGAGACTCAGAAATAAATGCATTTCAAACAGCAATGTCTCAATCAAAACAATGTGCAGATTGTGTGTTGGGTGTTGTTTTCCTGAGCTGTTTTGTGACTCCACAGCCCTCAGCTTGGAACATATGCATAAAAAGAGCTTGTGCTCAGATTTTCTGGAAGGACTTGGTGGGATGGATAACATCCTTCAACAACACAGACACAGAGAAAAAGATGAACTTTGTTCTTGATGTTTTGTGTTATAACAACTGTTAAAAATCTGGTATTGGGCGGAGTGATAGTGCAGCGGGTAGGGCGTTTGCCTTGCACCGGGGCTGGCCAATGCCGTCCGGGTTCGATTCCCTGCATCCCATATGGTTCCCCCAAGCACCGCCAGGAGTAATTCCTGAGTGCAGAGCCAGGAGAAACCCCTGAGCATTGCCGGGTGTGACCAAAAAAGCAAAAAAAAAAAAAATCTGGTATCTCAGCTTGTACTGGCTAAAAATCCCTAATCAGTTTTAGACTATGTCATGGGGAGAGAAAGGAAGGCCTCTCCAACCCCTAATTATGGCTCTTCTCTACATCACTATCCTTATATTTCCCCTTCAAAGTAGATATTAACCTTATTAACTTTGCAAGTAGTATATCACTGGTCAGCTCCATGTGGACTTTGAGAGCAGCTGTGAGGGACAGCTGAACAATTAGCTGGGGCCACCAGACCAGCTGCACTCTGGGAGTCCATAGAGTTGGGTGCAGGGCTGTCTGCATTTTCTCCATCCAAAATTAGATATGGACTCTACAATTCATTTCATGTTTTTTCTTTTCTCTTCTCTTCTCTTCTCTTCTCTTCTCTTCTCTTCTCTTCTCTTCTCTTCTCTTCTCTTCTCTTCTCTTCTCTTCTCTTCTCTTCTTTCTTTCCTTTTCTCTTCTTTTCTTTCCTTTTCTTTTTTCTTTTCTTTTCTTTCAGCCTTCCTTTCTTTCTTTCTTTCTTTCTTTCTTTCTTTCTTTCTTTCTTTCTTTCTTTCTTTCTTTCTTTCTTTCTTTCTTTCTTTCTTTCTTTCTTTCTTTCTTTCTTTCTTTCTTTCTTTCTTTTCTTTCTTTCTTTCTTTCTTTCTTTCTTTCTTTCTTTCTTTCTTTCTTTCTCTTTCTGTCTGTCTGTCTTTCTTTCTTTCTTTCCTTCCTTCCTTCCTTCCTTCCTTCCTTCCTTCCTTCCTTCCTTCCTTCCTTCCTTCCTTCCTTCCTTCCTTCCTTCCTTCCTTCCTTCCTTCCTTCCTTCCTTCCTTCCTTCCTTCCTTCCTTCCTTCCTTCCTTCCTTCCTTCCTTCCTTCCTTCCTTCCTTCCTTCCTTCTTTCTAGTAATGCATTTTCTCTAAAGGGAATGTTTCCAGATCCCTTGATCCTGTTTAACATATGACTTAACAACAATAATAACTTCAGTTAGAGGGCTTTTATAGTGTGTAAGCTTCTTGCCATGCCTGGAGCAACCCTGTTTGTTTGATCTATTGTACCCTCTTTGGTTCCCAGAGCAATGCCCAAAGCTATCCCTGAGAGCAGAGCCAGAAGAATACCCTGAGTAATACTGGTTGTGTCCCCCATAAAACAAAATAATAACTAATAATAGTAATGCAACAGATGAATTAGTTTCAAAATAGCTTTCATACTGATTTTGTCAGCTAAGAGTCTTTTTTTTTTTTCTACATGTTCCTTCTATGATAGAAACACAAGACTGTTTAGTAAACTGAACGTAGATTATGCGACTCCATTGCAGATGTATGGGAATCAAAATTTCTTGGAACGATCACGGGAATCTGCATTTTTGCCAAGAGTCTTCATAGACTTGAGAATAGCTTAGTCTGTGTGAAATAGAATGAATGGACAAGCAGGTACAGGCTGGAGAAAGTGCTTGGAAGAGACTGGACTGATGGCAGATTGATGCCAAGAGCTCGAATTCAGTACTGACAGTTAAGGAAGCATGAATCAGAGAAGGTAACTCTCTTCCTCTAAGCTGCACATCGATTATTGTAGAACCGTGGCTTACACTTAGACATGTTAACTCTAAGATTTTTTTAAGGAATTGACTAATAAGGAAACACAGTTCTAAAGTTTAATGGCTAGTTGTAGGATGTAGATAAAAACTCACATTATTATTACTTTAGCCAAGAATTTGTTATACATTGAGGTAGGAACAATTGGAAATTATTCAAGCCATGAATTATTATATTTTTAAGATAGGGACACTTTTTAAAAACAGAAACTATATTTTTAATTGACATTCTGTGATTTTTCAATGCTGTTTATAGTTTAATGAACACCTTGTCCCAACGCTATGCTCACCACCAGAGTGCCTATGGTCCCCACTCACTTAAAATATGGTTAAAGAAAATGGAACCTTTTCTTATTATCTCAACTTTCATTTGCTTCCTTAATGAGTATTTTTGCATGTTGTTACACATTAACTATAAAATACCCTTATTGCTTGGTTAAATTTACATGTTAATTTATTTTTTTTTTATTTTCTTTCTTTTTTTCTTTTTGGTCACACCTGGCAATGCTCAGGGGTTAATCCTGGCACTGCACTCAGGAATTACTCCTAGCGGTGCTTGGGTGACAATATGGGAATCTGGGGATTGAACCGGGTCAGCTGCTTGCGAGTCAAACACCTTACCTGCTGTGCTGCTGCTCTGGCCTACATGTTAAAAATTTTAGCATGTTTCTAACTCAGAACTTCATGACAATTATCTTATCATTAATTAAGATATAGTAGCACATATTAAAATTGCTTTACTAATAATGCTTAAGTAGTAGTTTTAGTGGCCAGAAATATAGTACAGAATTAGGATATTTGCCCTCTCTAAGATTAACCCCTGTTATATCCCTGGCACTACATATGGCTCCCTCAAGACTTTTAGGTAAGGCCCAAAGTCTTTCAATTCCTGAAATTAAATATATCTCTATAGTATGTAAATTATTAAAGTCATCATTCTAGTGCTACAGCCCAAGCTTCACTTTAGATATAGCTTTCTAAATCAATGGGTTTATTGTTTATTAATCATTATTGAGTCGACATAGCTTATACTAGTACTTTTGTTTACAGTGTTGGGATATGATTTTTTATATTATTTTGGTTTTGGTGGGTAGGGCTTGGGTCACTCCCAGCAAATCTCAGGTTTTATAACTGAACTCTATTCAGAAGTGACCCCTAGTAGTTCTCAGGGGACCATAAGTTGTACTGGTATTTGAGCCAGTGTTGGCTAAATACAAGGCAAACCTCTGATCTTCCAAAATGCATTTCTGGTCCCAGATTATAATATCTCATTACTTTATTTTTTTTCCATGTTGCTGCCTCTTACCATTGTCTTCCTGAATCCCCTTAATCTAGGAGCATAATCAAGACCCATCATGTTTATAACTTGATTAATGTTTATTTTTTCTTTCTTGGTAATGCACTGTGTACTTCATTTCCTTGCTGTTTCTCATCTAGTTTTGATTTATGGGTGTGTTTTACCCACAGAATTTGTATCTTTCTGTTTTAAGTTTCCTAACAAGTACCTCACCTTCTTCACCAATTAATGTGAACATCTTATTTAAAAACTTTCAATTACAATACCCTCTTACAAATTTGATATTAGTAAAATGGTTCTCAAAGTAATTGACATGATTTCAGACCACTGAATAATACGTTTTGGGAGACTTTTAAGTGCTCAAATGACATAGTGTTCAAAGTACACAAAATATATCCAAACACTGAATGAATCTCTTTGGTAGACTAAATAGAGTAAAGAATGAAAGAGAGGCAAGCACGTTTTATGCTCACTAGAAAGATAGATAGGGAAGTCCCGTTGATAAAGGGAAGGAAATGGCACCGCATACTGGGGCAATGGTATGAGTGTACAAGGCAGAGATATGCAGAAACCATGAGATTGGATTTGTTTGAAGCCCTAAGGGATATAAAAGTGGTAAGGAAACCCATAAAGGAAATTTGGGGAAGCAAGCTTAGGAATGTGGAACATTCTATTGGTGTTCAAAGAGACCACATTAAAACCTACAGTGTGTGCTTTGATGCAGTGGAAGGTGCTGGAGGGTTTCAAAAGGATGAGCTTAATCTACACTTCCTCTCTAGATGCTGGAGAGTCTGCAATGATTGGAACTTCCTTATTGCAGGTTCTTATTTGCCTTGGTGTGTGACAGTCTGGTACCCCAATCATCTTCCCTAATTCCCCCAGTTTGCTTAGCAAATTCTATTCTATTTTTAACATTATACATTTCAAGATCATTTAATGACAAATTTTCATATGAAAATCATATTTGAGAAAACATTATAGACTTTTTATCTACTTTCCATTTTCCAGATAGAAACTAGATTTTGTTGATTTTTTTTTATAATTTCTGTATTAAGGCTCTGAGGAGAAATAAGTAGAATTTATCTATATACTTGCCTACCTATCTATACTTAAGGGATTTATTGTCTCAGTTAGTATGGAGGTTCACAAATCCAAAATCTGCATATTTGGTTATCAAAATAGAGGCTCACAGAGAGTTGATTATGTAATTCAACTCCATAGACTAGTTATTATAAAATGTCTTTCTGCTCAAGGGAGGTCATTGTTGCTTCCTGTTCTATTCAGAACCTGAATTCCATGGACGATATCCACTCACAGTAGAGAGAGAAACATCCTTTTCTCAAATTCAGTGATTTGATTCATAGTCTTCCAGAAAGAATTCTCATTACACTTCCACCCATGTCTTTGCTAAACAGCTAAATGTCTGGTGAAATATCCAGCTTAATTTCTGGCTAAATAGGCATATAAAATTAATAATAACACTCTCTCTATTATTTTTTTGGGGACTCCAAAGTAATGCTCAGTTCAGGAGAATTGGGAGTCATTTCTGGAAATTTTTTGACAACTCAGGCCGTCAAGGATCAGCTACATTGTTAGTGCAATCCCTGTACTATCTTTCCAGTCTCCACTCTTCTTTTTAAAAGTAAGACAAAAATAAATTTTAAGAAAATACTAATTTTAAAAAAATATTTCAACATTTTGTTACAGGAGGATTTTGAGGTACAGTCTACTGTGCTTCTCATAGCCACAGCATCAATAATCTCCAGCAGGTAAACAGACAAGGCACTTTCTCAAAGACGACATGTAGGTATTTAAAAAAATGTTTTGGATCACTTACTATATGAGAAATGCAAATCAGAACAACAATGAGATATCATCTTACACCAGTGAAAATGACATATCAAAAAGACTGTAAATATCTAGAGTCTGTGGCATTGTAGTGAGAATAGAAATTTCTTTCACCTTTGGTGAGAATTCTGTTTGGTTCAGCTTCTTTGGAAAATAGCAGAGAGATTACTCCAGAATAGGACAATTATCCTATTGGAATAATTGGAGGATAGGAGGATAAAGTGTCCATATGACTCAGTGATTCCGTACCTCGGCATCTATCTGAAAGTAATAAAATCATTGATTCAAAACACCGCTGTTCATGATAATACTTATTGCTATACTCAGGATGTACAATGACGGATGAAGGGATAACAAAGCTGTGGCATACATTGCTCACCTGTAAGAAAATACTGTGGTATATATACACAATGAAATGAATATTACTAAGGTATAATATTCATTCACATATTGTAGTGTGCTGCAACTGGATGGAATTGGAGTTTGTAAAGTTAAGAGAAATAAGTGAGAAGGAGAATAAAAGCTCCTGGCCGATTGCACTCATGTGATATATAGAGAAACAAAAGCAAGAGAATAAACAATATTGAATGTTGGCAAATCCTGGCCTCAGATTAAAAAACACTTAGTAGCAATCATTGGGGGAGAAGGAGAAGAGGAAGTAAGAATCAGACTAGAAACAACTTAAAGACAGAGGTGGAGGGTCTTGGGTATTTTGGTGGTGGTGAGATACTGTTTCTTTGCACATCAAAAGCATAAAAGTTAACACTATTATAACAGTATTACTATATAATAAAGATGCAAAAAAAATCCCTTAAAACTATTCTTTCAAAAATGGTCATTGCTAAAATACTAGTGGAAGGTTGATGTGAAGAATTGATCAAGTATAGAAATACAAAGGGGAGGATAAGAAATAAACAGAAAAAACTGACTAAAATTTACCAATAAAATCCCTAGTAAAAGAGACTAGAGACAGCAGGAAGTCAAGATTTGTTGTTGTAGGATGCGTTGATGATTATTTTAATTTTTCTTAGAGAAAGGTTTAATTGATCAGCACTTCATGCAAATGAATAATGTAGGTGAACCTTATCTGCATGCTGGAAGCTTATAATTATTCAAATTATGCAAAGCCATCAAATATGTGGAAATCAAAACAACAGAAAGAGCCATTAATTTCCTATCTATCCCCTAACATTCTAGGGTTTAGCCTACATTTGTGATGGGGAAGACACTTCAACCTTGAAATTAAACAGAAAACACGGTGTGGTAATTAAGTCACATGCTCATCACTTAATTGTTTTAAAGGTGATCTAAGTATATGTACAACATTGAAGTATGCACGTTTTTAGTGTGCAGTCCAATTGTATTCGTGTCTTGCATGATGAATTTGGAATTTCAGATTCCTCTAGTTAATAGAAAATGTGTTAATTAAGTTCAGTCTAATAGTCATGTTTTTAGAGAATTAAAAAAATGTTTAAGTACCACATTTCCATTCTGAAAAGCAAGAGTACTTAGTGAATATGTTGAGCACGAAATATCTCCTGAACAAATCATTCTTTACAAACTGAATTTCTGTGCTTCCTCAGTTTGAACTTATTTTATTATTAAATGAAAGACTTTGCTTTTCTTTCTCCAAGACTTTCCCTATACTGAATAGACCTTGTCACTTGTCACTTGTCTTCCTGTTGTTCATCAATTTTCTCAAGCGGGCACCAGTAACGCCTCCTTTTGTTGAGAATAAAGTCCATTATTGTTACTGTTTTGGCATATTGAATACACCAGGGGGTAGCTTGCAAGGCTCTCCCGTGACTCTGGGTTCATCCCAGGGGGCCCAGTCTTTTCCTATGTCAGATCATAAATCATCCAGGGCCCACAGGGAAGAGCCCTTGGTGTAGACAAGTCTGTCTCCTGTCTCCCACCTGCCAACACAGCCAGGCACCACAGTCACACCTGAAACACCTTGAGGGTCAGGAGAATATACCTTAACATGAAAAATTGAATATAATGGTTACAAATCAAAGGCCCAGAGAACATTTGGGGAAATTCCCCAGAGAATGTTGTTTCTTCCCTGAATTGGAAAGAAATTCATGGCAGTATGTACTCTCTGCTACTTCTCTCTTAAGTGAAGCCACAATGCAATGTGAACTTTCTATCTGTATAGTATAACTTCCTATGTGACCCCACAACCTCATTTAAAGAAAATGCCTTCCTGGTAAATTGCCACACAGAAAAAAAATTTCACAGAGGGAATTTGCTAATCTGAAAAATAAACTAACATCAAGCTTTTTGAGTGATGCTGAGATATTGATCTCTTTGTACCACTAAGTCTCATCTCTGAAAGGGGCATAGCTATCAATTAAAGTTATAATATGGGGGCCAGAGCGATAGTCCAGCGGGTAGGGCATTTGCCTTGCACTAGGCCGGCCCATGCTGGCCCGGGTTCGATCCCCGGCATCTCATACGGTCCCCCCGAGCACCACCCGGAGTAATTCCTGAGTGCAGAGCCAGGAGAAACTCCTGAGCATTGTCGGGTGTGACCCAAAAAGCAAAAATAAATAAATAAATAAATAAATGAATGAACAAATAAATAAATAAATACATAAATAAATGAAGTTATAATATGGATGATTACTTCTTCCCTCTAGCTAGTACAAATAACATTATGAAGCAGTCATAATTATGTCTATGTTCAGTTCTTCGTGGAAGATGTAACTGATCAGTAGAGAGGTCAAGTACTTCCCAGGCTCACACAGGTTATAAAGGTAGGATTTGAAAGTGAGCTCTCCAAATGCAGTTGACTGGGCCAGAGAGTAAGGGACTAAGGTCCTTGCCTATGTACTGATTACTCTGCTTCAGTCCTGGCACTGTATATTGTCCCCCAAGCATTAACCACTGCCATAGCTATGAGTCATTTTTGAGCACAGAGCCAGGAACAACTGCAGAGCAATGCCTGCTGGAGCTCAAAACCAGACCAAAAATGCACTTGACCTTAGTTGCTCATTGTTTTCCTTTTGCTAATGAGCAACTTCCTCATAGGAAATTTCTAGCATAAAGTTGAGTTATATATGTAAAACACATAGCACAAACACAGGTTTCCCTCTATATCCAAATATAAGAGTGTTACTACAACAACAGTTCTTAAACCAAAATGATGTAAATCCAAGGAAAATTACAGTTCAATTACACCATAAAAAGAAGCATTCCCAACCTAAGAATTAACCTTCTGTAGCATGCTCAATATCACATAAAACTTAACATAACACTAACGTATAGTAAAATCAGTTCTGATATGGTAAATCCACAGTCTGTATAAAATAGCTCCTGGGGAAGGAGTTTCACAGAATTTCTCTTGATACTTAGGGTTCTTCATTAGTAGATGCCACAGAATCAAAGCTGATGCTATTTTTTGTTTTATAAGCACTTCTGTTTAAAAGGTCCAAGGGCTGAAACATGGACGCAATGATTTTTTTGATAAAGGATATAGGGGCCGGAGCGATAGCACAGGGGGTAGGGTGTTTGCCTTGCACACGGCTGACCAGGGTTCAATCCCGGCATCCCATATTTTCCCCCAGGCACCGCCAGGAATTACTCCTGGCTCTTCGCTCAGGTGTGGGGTGTGACCCAAAAAAGCAAAAAAAAAAAAAAAAAAGGGGATATATAAAAAGTAGGAAAATATGAGGGAAAGTAATTGAGCAGCGTGGAAAACCTTTTTTCTAGAGTTGGAGTTATATTCTATGTAAATTGATTTGGGTTGGGAAATCGGTGACTAGTAAAGGCAGCTGTGCAATGGTTTTAAAGCAGAACTAGAACAGAAGGGTAACCATGGGTAAATGCCTTTTTGAGAACAAATTTATAATGTTCCAGAAAGAGAATAAATAAGCTATTTGTCTTAAGGTGCATGAATTAAGAAAAAAATGAAAAGTGGCATAACAGGGAAGTAATAGATGGCGACAATCAATTGTTAACCATCTTTTTATTTCATTTTAAGTTTAATTATCTTAGCTCTTAAAGTTACATAATTTACAAATCTCTGCTAATGTCAGATCTTCATTACTTTAATGAGTTAGCAAAAACACAAAATTATACAAGTAAGGAAAGTTCTACTCTCTCTAACTCTGAGAATAACTGTTTTAAAGATTACCCTGATATAGCATTATCTGACTTTAGTAAAGAATTCACAAGCAAAGTTTTCCAACTCTATATTTTCATGCTGAGGTTTAAAAAACTTTTGACCTTGAGATAATGTATAGGGTGTGAGAAGTGATAAACATTCTAGGGGCTGTAGTCCTGGGCACTGTTGGGTGTGGCCCAAAAATGTAACTCTAAAGTATGTTTTGTAAACAAAAGGCAACATTTTCAATACAGGGATTTTTAATTAGATTTTCCTACTTAAGACAAAAAGGTATAAGGTTCATTGACTGCTTATCCTTAATCCTTTTCTTTTCCAAGCTAATGAAGACAATTGGAAAAGTGGTGACACTTCCTATGCATGGTGAGATTTTCTTAATAGTCAGATGTATCAATACATTTAAGATCAGGATAATATCAGTTATATTTTTAGAGAGAAAATTAATCTTCCACAAATTTGAGATGGAATTGCCCATCTCTGGAAAGGTGGATAATACTAATTAAGTCTAATCTTATCTCTAAGAGGGAAAAGTATGATGACATTGGCTGGCCTGGAATTATCAAAATTCAAAAAAGTTGATGATATTAATATAACCAGAAGCCATTCTTATTTAAATTAGGGCTGTTCAAGAAAACATCCTATCAGCCCTTTGTGGTTTGAATTTTGTGGATGAGATTAATTTTGTTAGGGTACATATAAAAGTCATGAGATGTTGATTCTGTAATAAATCAGGAGGAGCCAATTGCTACTCAGCTGTAGCTTATTTATGATAGTTAAGCTATTAAATTTGCTCTTTTAGCCTTCTTAATGAGAGGAAAAATCTTTACTTAGGAGGTACTCCTAGTTCTGCACTCAGGAATTACTCCAGGAGTAATTCCTCTGAGGACCACATGGGATGCCAGGGATCAAACCCAGGTTGGCCACGTGAAAGGCAAACACTCTACCCATTGTGCTATTGCTCCAGCTCCGGAAAAATAATTTTTATTACAGGGATGTACTTCTAGATATTCTCCAAATGCTCCACCAATGTCCCCTTTCCTGGGATAACTTTACCTTGGCCTCAGGAGACGTTAATCCAGGGACTTGACATGTATTTCATTCAAACTTTGGAGATTTGACCCAGTTTTATACTTGCCTCTCTTCAGCATGGTATAACATTGGGCACATTTCTGATTAAAAATTGCCTTATCAATATTACTTTTTAAATATTTGTTTTATTTTTCCCCACTTTAATTAAACCCCAGTTTACAAAGACATTTGGGATGATTTGTTACAGGCTTTCAATATCCCAACACAAATGCCACTACCACAGTTACCTTCCCTCCACCATTGTCTCCATTCCCACCACTCCTCAAACCTGTCCCATAATACGACCACAATAATTTACACTAAATGGCTAAAAAAAAATGTTAAAAAATTTCCTAGAGGAAATTTTGTGAAAATTGTCACCATGGGGACATTAAGTCCTTGGCTGAGAGCGTACAAAGCTGTTTTTTCAAGTTAAGCCTTTTGTGTTAATGATTTTGTTAGTTGAGATTCCATGGTTTTTATGTTACTTACATCCCATCCCAGCCAATCTTGTGAGCTAATACTGGAATGCTAGTATTGTAGAGTTTGGAGATGTTGCCCCAGAAAGTATAGAATATTTAATTGTGCAGTCCTGTCAGAGGCATGGCTACAATGTTCTGGTGTGGGTGTCATTGATAGGGTTTCCAGAAAAGGAGAGGTGCTGGGAGATTCCCTGACCTGACTCTGAGAAGGCCTGGAGTTTTAAAAAGCCAAGAATGAAAAAAAAGAAAAAAGAAAATGTGCCTGAATTTTTCTGTAGATTAGGTTCTGCCGAAAACAGTAACAATGATAGACCTCATTCCCATGACCTGAAAGAACAGTTTGAGGCTCTTCATTTTCCTGGAGTAAGCAGATGCCCTTGGGCTACACTAGCATGTAAAAATGGACAAATAGAGATTTAACTGGTGTTCCGCTGGAGCAAATTGATGAACAGGAAGACAAGTGATAGGTTCATGTGGAGCTCAGTCCTGAGGCAGTGTAGACCCACTAAAGGCATGGTGCTGGTGGCCTTGGGGTGTGGCTGCAAGGCTTTGATAACAATGGAGCCAGCCCAGGCCTCCCACAAGATCATATAGGAAATCTCACTGTAACAGGGGTTCAAGAATTTTTTGTGACAAATTGATTATTTAAATATTTATTTATGAATCTTTGAAACAAAGCCAGTAGATGACCTTACCAATATCACTCACTTTTAAATTGCTCTTTATTCTTGGCTGAAGGTTTACAAAGCTGTTTTTGCAAGTTAAGTGGATAAGTTAAGTTCATCAAGTGTAAAGTGGAAGGACACACTCCCAAGGTAGACATTTGTTGGATGATAGGGTTAGCTAGTTTGGGAGCCACTCACAACTTAATCTACTTACATGTTCTTAAACCAAGGTTCATTCTACTGAAATGTCTCTTCTATGTAAACACTGATAGAGGGGTGTGGCAGTTACAGAAATCACCTTGACGATGAATAACTTCTGACTTATATGTTTTCTAGATTGGGCACAGCTCCTCTCTTTACCCACTGCACCCAGAATGGGACTGTTAGAATTTACCAGGAGACTACCACATTGGCTAAGTTGAGACTATCTTAAAGATAGCCTGTCTGTACTTTCAATGCGCATACACTGTCATCAGAAGCATATATTGAGGATCTGATGCTGCAAGCGCAAAAGACCAAGTACGACATCATTGGTCTGACTGAGACGAGGGAGGCGCCAGTTACATCATGCTGTGTTTGACACAGGAGAAGAATTGTTCCTTGGAACATGTGACGAAAGAGGCATCGGTGGCGTTGGTGTCCTTGTCAACACGAACATGGCCGTAAACATTGATTCATTTGAATGCCTAACAAACCGAATAGGACCATTACACTTGAAGAGATGTGGCCACTGCCAGCAATTTCTATATTCATTGTCTATGCACCAACATCCACATACAAAGAAGATGAAATTGAGAAATTCTACATGGAATAGGAGGAGCACTATAAAAAAGATCACACCTTCTACAAGATCATAGTAGGTGATTTTAATGTCAAGATAGGACCAAGAAGATCGGCTGAAGAACTCCACATCGAGACCCATGGCCTAGAATGGAACGAACAGGGTAAGAGACTATCTGAGTTCATTATGTCCACTAAGACCATTCATGGGAACTCACAGTTCCAGAAAGCTGAAGCGAAACGTTGGACATGGGAATCTCCTGGTGGACAGTTCCACAAATGAAATTGACCACATCATCTTCAATCGACAGTTTTGTCTGACCGATGTTGCTGTCATCCCCAAATTCCAAACAGGATCGGACCACTGTCTCCTTCGTGCAAAATTCTACTTCCCGCAATGGGGAGAAAAGGCTGCAAAGTTTAAGAAGAGAACTCCCAGAACAACCACCAACTGGGAACTCTTTGGCACCATTGCAGCAACATGGAAAGATACCATCATTGACGACATTGATGAAGAATACAACCAACTGGTTCAGCACCTCCATGATTGTGCTAAGAATGCCGAGAGAGAGAAAGACACAAAAGAACTCTTGTCTTCAGAAACTCTTGAGCTCATTCGCCAACGTGACAAGGTGCGAGCCTCAGGAGACCAAATGCTAACGTCCAAGCTTGCTAAACGGTGCAGAGAAGCGATAAAAGAAGACCTCAAAGACAGAAGAGCAGAAATACTGGAAGATGCAGCAGAAGCTGGAAAAAAGCATTTACACTGCCCGCCTGTCCTTTTGCCAACTATAAGACCAAGATGACTGCCCTCCGACGCCCCTGATGGATCTATCACATCTTCCAGAAAGGCAATGGAGAAGATTATCCATGACTTCTACTCAAGTCTCTTTAATAGCCACATCCACCTGCCCACATACCAAATTCCACAGGATGGATATGTCATTCCCAACGTTCTCCCTTCTGAAAACCAACATGCCATCTCGTTGGTAAAGAAGGGAACAGCACCGGCCCAGACAAAGACAAACCCGAACACCTGAAGAATCTGCCATCCCGTACTCATCAATACACTAGCCTCGGCTCTTCACATGCTACCTGTCCGAATGTAAGGTGCCCTCCCAATGGAAAACCAGCAGGACAGTTCTACTGTTCAAGAAGGGAGACATTCATGACATCGGCAACTATCGCCCCATCTTCCTGTTGTCTGTCATCTACAAGCTGTTTACACAAGTCATCCTGAACAGGATTAGCAGAACACTAGATGAAGGACAACCATGCGAGCAAGCAGGCTTCCAGAAAGGATTCAGCACAATCGACCATATCCATACAGTAACCAAGATCATTGAGGTTTGTAGGGAGTACAAGATGCTGCTCTGTCTCACGTTCACTGATTTACAGAAAGCCTTTGATTCTGTGGAGACTGAAGCAGTCATCGAAGCCCTAGCCAAACAGGGTGTGCAAACCCAATACATCAAGATCCTTCATGAGCTGTTGTCGGGCGCTCCGCCGGCCCCCAACAGTGCCGGGAAGCGAAGTTCCCTTCTACCTCCGAAGCAGGCGAGGAATGGATGAACACTCAGGAATCCAATGCGGTTTTAAAGAGCTTTACTTATCACAGGTTCAGGCATACAAATCAGCAAAAGGAAAAACCCGATGCTTAGGATTCCAGGCTAGAACCCCAGCCACGTGTAGGCCAAGATGGCGACCACCACGTGTAAAACTTCCAAGGGGAATAAACGCTCTCAAGGCGAGATCCCACGGAAGAAGCCCGGGAGAGCCGGAACGGCTAGTTTATACCCCCACAACTCAGACCTTCCTCCCATTGTTATGGAAAGCAGGGAGGGTCCAATGCCCTCAGGTAGTCCCTCCCTGCATCTCACCTAGGGCCTTTACTGTGCTAATGTTTTGAGCCGGGAAGGCCTTTGAAATGTAGAGAAGGGGGTTTCTGAGATGGCATGTCACTGTACCAAAGACCAACACCAATGCCAGTTAAATATTTCTCCAAGCCTTCACAAGTCTCCTCTACTTCATTGTAGTTTTATATTTTATCAGGGAGCCATGCTTGTTTGTTTGGAAGCAAACAGCATTTCTCTCTGGTCTAATTACTTAGGTGTCCTTACGTGGCCAGGCTAATATGCTGGTAAGATCTAGCTAGTCCCACGATGATTGTGATAGCATGGGAGAATATTTATACCAGCTAGTACAGCATACATGGTCGGATAAACTGCCACATTTAGACTACCCCCTTATCTACGGAGTGATTTGGCGGGAGGCAATCCAGAGCAGATGCAGCGGCCCTTAGGAGTCCTGCAACAAGCTGTAAAGCTGTATTACGGATTCACCACCAGGATCTCACCATTCTACAAAGAAGTGATCATTAATGTGAAAAGAGGGGTTCTACAGGGTGATACCATTTCACCAAAACTCTTCAGTGCCACCCTCAAGAACATCATGCGACAATTAGAATGGTAAGGAATGGGAGTGAAGATAGATGGTCGGCAACTACACCACCTCCGCTTTGCTGATGACATCGTTCTAATAACACCAAACATTAGCCAAGCGGCACAAATGCTGGCTGACTTAGACCGAGAATATGGAAAGATAGGTGTACAGCTGAATCTAAAGAAAACAATGTTCATGAAGAGTGAACTAGTTCCTGAGGCCCCATTCACTCTCAATGGAACAAACATCTCTGAATGCAGCAGTCATGTGTACCTAGGTCAAGAAGTCAACATGATGAACGACCTAAAACCTGACCTGTGCAGGAGGAAGAGAGCAGCATGGAATGCCTTCAAAGGCATCGAAGAAATAGCTAAAAGGACAAAGAACCTCCGGCTCCGGGCACATCTCTTTGACTCCACCGTTCTCCCTGCATTAACATACGCCTCAGAGACCTGGGCCCTACGAAAGCAGGATGAGAATGCTATTCGGGTCTCCCAGAGAGGAATCGAAAGAGCTATGCTTGGAATATCATGCCTCACTCAAGTGAGAGAAGGAATCCGGAGTTCTGACCTCCGTCGCTATTCCAGAATCAGGGACGCTGTCTCGTTCGCCAAGGCATCGAAAATCAGATGGGCTGGACATGTAATGCGATTTGGAGACAACCGCTGGACTAGAGCCGTTACCGACTGGATCCCACGGGATGTCAAAAGATCACGTGGCCGCCCACCTACAAGATGGTCAGACTTCCTTGTCAAGACCCTGAAGGAATGGTTTAAGGCTCTTCATATTCCTGAATCAACCAGATGCCATTGGGCTACATTGGCACGTGATAGTGTCCAATGGAAATGTTACTGGTGTCCGCTAGAGCAAATCGATGAATAACGGGATTCAAGTGATCAAGTGATCTTTAAGATTATAGGAAGGATTATACTAGTTTGCTCTCATGCAGGCGAGTGTGACCCTGTCAGTATACAGAGAACAAGATACTCAGAATCACCCTGGTGCAGACAATAAATAAGAAAGACATTGTGGGTACCATCTAGATTACATGAAGTCCATGAAATTAGGATGTATTTCTTTATATCAGGCCCCCTCTCTCTCCAGTGTTTTATATAAGAGATAATCTTGGAAGAAGGGATTAATCCTTTGTTTATACCTATAATAGTGTGTGGCACCACCCTTCTGCAAGCTGTTTAGGGTTCTTTGTTGACAGGACACTCCCTGTCACAGATAGGATTACTTTGATGTATATAAAGGGACTGACTTGAGGCCCCTTCACCTTTTCCCCTTCTTTTGGGTAGGACTCCTCTCAGGTGAGATCCTCTCTCTTTGGTGGGAAACTTGGGCTCTCTTGTATGATCTAAGTTCTGACCAAAGCTAGAGTTCTTTCATTATATTGGTTTGTGGTGTTAGAGCTTTTGTACTATTAAAAGCCTTTTTGACTTTTAATAGTAAAAAAGCTTTTTGCTTTTCACCAGACTCGTGAGTTTTCATCCATTCCCCAGCGGCCTCGGAGGTAGAAGAGAACTTCTGTCCTGATATTGCCAGGGACCCCGGAGACTCCCCAACACACATTCCCCTCTTGTTCTGTCCTTTTCATTGGAACTAACTTGAGAGGTTTATTGAGGACTTATTTTGAATATTTTTCAGTAATAATAATCTAGATGCTGCTTCCACAGAGCAATAATAAAAACAACAGGTATAAAACTTAAGCAATATGTATATGCACCTGACAGAGATTTGACTAGCAAATATAAAATAATGATAATAACCCCCAATAAAATGGACTGGACATAAGGCTCAAGTGATAGAGCACATGTTCAGAGTGTGCAAAGCCCTAAATCCAATCCCTGGATCCACATAGCCTCCCAGCACTTCCAGATATACCCTCTGAGCACCACAATGTATGGCACTTACTCCAAACCCCAGCCCCTACCCTTGTGTGTACTCTGATGATGAGAACTTCAGTAGGTTTCTAGTTGTGAAATTAATAAAAAGGAGTTAGAAGTATTGAGCCATTTAATGGAAAGACAAAGAGTTAAAATCAGAACACGAGAATGATTTCAATGTTCTGTTTCAATTTCTAGAGGGAGAAGACTTAGGGAACTGGAATGCTGTATTTGAAAGGAGCTCCATTTGAGAATGCAGTAGACTAGACATAATGTTCATGTAGTGCTAGTCTCTCAATCTACTATGTGCTCTAATTTCTGGACCAGAGCAATAGAACAGGGGCCAATGCTAGAACCTTGTGGAGTCTGACCCTGGTTAGAACCTAGCATCACTCTGGTCTCATGATCAGCAAGAATCAAGAGTAAGTACTGAGCATGGCTTAGTGTGACCTGCTAGTACTCCTGTCCCCCAAATAAGAACTCTCATCTTGGCTATGCAAAACTTTTCTTACAACTTATAACAAATTTTATTAGAGGATAAGCACTCAAAGTAAAATCTGCAAGGTTTCAGAAGTCTTGAATTTATGTTTCCCTAAACAGAAATATCTTTGTCAATATTTAATAATCAATAGCATAGCCTTAATAATTATAACTGGCCAATATTCTCTATTCAGGGAGAAACAAATACAAGATTGCAAAATCAGGCAAAAAACTTTTTTTTAGCACCTAAGCAGGTGTTAGCAACACATTTACTGCTTTCTGCTTAGCTATTTAACCTTGTCTCACGATATTAGCTTCTTCGCAACTCTGCTAGGCTTCTGACCACACACTGATGGGCTATTTTCTCTCAAGGTTTTCCAATTTATAGATTCTTCCCTAGCACTGGGTATCTACTGTTCTGCTTCTAGGTTCTTTTAATGTTGCTGCATCAAGCAAATGTTCTAACTTTTTTTTTAGTTTCTAATTTAGAAGATGATTTCTAGAATATAGACAGCATGAATATATATGAACCTTTTCAAACAAACTATGATTCCTTGAAATTTCGCTGAAAATACAAATTGTATAACCTTTTAGGATACTGAGCCAACTTAAATGTTCATCTACCAGTAACAGATTAAGAAGTAAGACAGAGGGACAAAGTCTTTATAATTAAGCATTTTTTTTTCTACAAGTATAACATTTTGTATGCTTTTGTCTTGGGGCCACACCCAGCAGCTCTCAGGGCTTAATCTTGGCTCTGGGCTTAGGATCACTGCTGGGATATACAGTGCTGGGGATCAAACTCGGGTGGATCAGGTACAAGACAAATGCCCTACGGACTGTACTGTCTTTGTTGCCCCCATATAAGCATAATGCTTTTAAATAAAATATTTAGTTTAAATATTGATTAAAGTATGTTATAGAGGAAGTATATAAAAAAGATAATATGTAGTAAGAGTTGGGCAAATGTAATTGAGTAAATTCCATTTCTATAAGTTTATTTTACTTTCAAGTATGCACACACATATAAATATGAATAATTATATTTATGAGAATATCAGAAAATATAATATATTCTCTCAGAATTCATTTTCATGTTTTTCTAAGCCCTCAGTTAGGGAACTAGTGGTAATTGAAGCTTAATGTCTATCTACTTTGGACAAGCTTTTATATAGCTAGGTAGCCTAAAAAGCAGTTAGTTTACATTTTTACCACTTCTGTTATTTCAGTAGCCTTTAAGCTGACTGTCTAGAGCCACATTATGTTAAGTTAATAAGTAGAACAATGCTAACTGTTGTGTTAAAAATCTCACCAAAAAATGAAAGTGAAATCAAATCAAGAACCTGGCATGGAGCAGGGCTGGGGAGGGGGAGGGAACCAGGGTCGTTGGTGGTGGGAGATGGGCACTGGTGGCGGGATGGGTGCTGCAACACTGTTTGACCAAAACCCAAATATGAACTTTTTAATTGTATATCTTTGTAATTTAAAAATAAAAAAAAATTTAAAAAAAAAAAGAAAGTGAAATCAGTGTGTATCAATTCTTTTTTTCTTAAAACTGATATAAGAAACTGTTCCAAAAACTGTGTGATCATTCTACAAATTTGTGTTTTAGCTCTTCTGAACGAATGTCACTAAGTTTTCTCTATAATATGCAAAAATGGCTGCCACCTAGTTTTAGAGACCCTGGCCTCGCACACCCAGATCTGTTTACGTGTCCTCAGTGAATCTTACTGCAACTATTTTAAATGAAACCAGAAAATGATTTGATCACAAACAGTAACTAGTTTTCCAGTGAAATAATAATTTTTTTTCAGTAGAATCAGAATAAAGATGGTCAGCTTAGAGCATAAATAGAAATGTCCCCTAGGTTATTTAAGTCTTGGTGGGTAGAAGGAAGAACAAAACAGTGGTATGAAATCCTAGTTAATAATTTAGGTGATATGAAAACACCTAAATGCCCACTCAGAGATGCTGATATTCTAAAAGTGAAGTAAAGGGAAGAGGGATAGCTCAAAAGAATAAAAAAAATAAAGAAATAATTTTTAAATTTTACTTAGCCACCTATCATTTACAAAGTTGTTTGTAATGGGATTTCAGGCATACAATGTTCTCACCTCACAACTCCACGGCATCATCCCTCCACCAATACCCCAAGTTCTCTTCTATCCCCCAAGCTGGCTCTTAGACTGATATGTTTAAGTCTTTAGTTTAGGTCCAGTACTGTTTGATCTTGTGATTTTGATATGTACATATACCGTGGTCTCTACCGCACAATTCAAATTTGCTCCCATGTTGCTACCATGCCTCCGGTCTCTTGCTTCCCTCTCAATTTTTCTCCTTTTATTTTGCAATCTAAAGCCAATTTTGCTCATTTTTATCTCCTCCATTTAGCAGATATGTTATTCTATTTACCTCAGATCAATCAGAACATCTGTTGTTTGTCCTTGCCCTTTTAAATTCACTTAGCATGAGATTCTTCAGTTCCTTCTAAGCTGTAGTAAACTTCATGATTTCATCATCCTTGCAACTGCAGAGTATTTCATTGTGTAAATGTACCACAATTTCATTTTCCACTCTTCAGTCCTTGAGCACCTGGACCATTTGCATATCCTAGACATTGTACTAAGTGCAGCAGTGAACATAGGTGTGCAGAGATAGTTTAGAATAAATGTTTTTGTTAAGCACCTGCTTTATGACTGGGGTGGGGAGGAGGATCGGGTTTCATCCTAAGCACCGCATGGTCCCCAGCTCACCTAGTTGGGAGTAGCATAGAACATTATTGGCTGTAGTCTCCAAATTTAAAAAGAGTTGTAGAAACAGGAAATGAATTTCACACAATACTTGTGGAATTGTCTTTTATTAACCTAAATACTCATCTTGCTTCAGTTTCATAGTTACATCTGGAATCATGGAAGTGACCATAGCTTAAAAGGATAAACGGGTTTTCTTTGAATATTATTCTCTAACATTAATTAATTGACAAAACCAAGTAGAGTCATCAGCCTTCATGTCACATACCTCTCCTGAAAGAGAAGAGGATTAGGAGGAAGGATGCAACACAGCAGTCTAGGGACAGAAGGCCATCCAAAGAAATCATAATGAAATATGCGAAGGCCATTACAAATAAATTGCTATTGTCTTGTCATTGTGATCTTGCTGCAAAATAAGCTAAACGTGGTTTATTAGCTCATTTCTAAGCTCCTTTTTTGCATGCTTATTGCTTGATGCTTTTTGACAATGAGTGGAAAAAAATATTCTCAATGCTTTAAAAAAATCTAATAAGTCATTTGATAAGAACACTATTTGAGAAATTTGGTTTTGTGAATTACCATCTCACTGGCATATGGTTCAGAAATATGGCACATAAAATAAATGATTGACATCCTATGAATTAGTTTAATTTTAATTTTGATTAATGAGAATCAATGTTTATATTTTATATAAATATCACCTGTATCACTTGTTTTCCTGTTGTTCATTGATTTGCTCGAGCGGGTGCCAGTAACACCTCCATTTGTTGGGAATAAGGTCCGTTATTGTTACTGTTTTTGGCCTATCAAATACACCACGGATAGCTTGCCATGCTCTGCCGTGGCTCTGGGTTCATCCCAGGGGAACCAGTCTTTTTTTAAATGTATGGTTTGGGAAAAGGTCTGCCCATATATTATTTGCACATACTGTATCATTCTGAAACCTGGAAAGGACAAACATTTAACCTGAATTAAAATATGTCTATGGAAAATTTTGTCTTCAGGTGATTCATATTTCCTTTCTGTTGTGTAAAATGATGCCTTACATATTATTTAGAGAAAGATGCAATTCCTGTAGTTAAACCATAGAAAAACTTGTAGCTTGCATGTAGAATCAATTCCTTCTCATGACAATTTTGTTTTTCCTTTAGCATTACCCTATAGGTAATTATTTCAAGTGAAATGATTAAAGTTGTCTTGTTTTCTTATATTTAGGGTAAGTAGCCCTATTTTGCTCCTTAGAGGTATTTTTTTTGAAATTTGCAGCTATATCAATGTTTAGGCAGCTAGTTTATTTATATGACCGGGTGACAGCATACAGATAATATGTCACAGAACCCTGCGACAAAAAGGTGAGAAGTATTGTGAGGTGTTTCATCTCAAGTGAAAAATACGCTTATTGTGATGATACTCAGGTGTGAAAAAGTATTAGATTAGATGTAAAGTAATTGGAGAAAAGAATTATGTCTTCTGACAGTAATATAAATGTTAAAAATGATTTCACTCTCAATTTTCTAAGATAATATTTGAACAAATGCATCCTTATTTTTACCTGCACAACCCATTAAGATATATTAGCTCGCTGGTACCGTAGGCCAGAACCCAGGTACAGAGGCAAGGCACAGGACAGAGCTTCTGCCTGCCTACCCTGTGCTAGGCTGACGGGGCATCCTGGAAGGGGAGCAGGTTCTGGCCCTTGCCTGCCCCCCGCCCCTGACAGATTCTCAGAGGTCCGAAAACCTCACAAAGCTGAACCACAGCCATTCTCAAGGTCAGGACTACACAACTCAACAGCTGAAGCTGGGTCCCATTCCCCACCTCAGTCCCCTCCACAAAGGCCTGGTGGGCCCGCCCAGGGCTGGTGCTGGTGCTGATGGCCAGAACCCAGGTACACAGGTACAGGGGCAGAGTTTCTGCCTGCCTGCCCTGGGCTAGGCTGATGCAGCATCCTGGAAGGAGCCAGGTTCTGACCCTTGCCTGGCCCCCTCCCTCCCGACAGACTCTCAGAGGCCCAAAAACCCCTATAAGGACCTGCATGATATCTCAAAGCCAGGTATACTCATCCAAACAGGTATCCCATCACATTTCACAGAAACACAAGTGTGTGGATACTATGTTTGGTCTGTGGGAACTTATCAAAAATTTTCTATACAGTGTGCTCAGATGGCACAATGGAGATTTAAGAATCTCCAATGACTTTTGTCTAAGACCGTACTCATCAACTGTATTTAGAGAAGTGGCCCCAAAGAGCAATACGGAATAGATTATTCAGTGCATGCGTAAGACAAGCTCACTCAAACAGAGGTTGAGATAAATGTGAAATAGTTGTTGTCCATAGGTACAGTGGTGGTGAGTCTGGGGTTGACAATAGAAATCCACTGTGTTCTGGAAACCCAGAAAGTGAATCCAAGAACAGAATTGGCCAGACCCCCACAAAACAACCCAGAAAAAAAAACATGATTTGTCAATTCCATTCCCTTATATGGGCTGTAGTGATCAACATAATTGATGCTGGCTAAGGAAGCAGGTAAGGGGATGGGTATGGGGGGTGGGGGTGGGAAATGACGGTCTCCCCTTGGTGGTGGGGGAACACAACACACTGGCCATGGGATTGGTGCTGAATGATGAGCCATTCTAACAACTGGATTGTGGAAAGCTTTGTACTTTGTAAATCACAGTGTTTAAATAAATAAAAAGAAAATGATACATGAGTTCATTTTTTAAATATTTGCTTATTAAGGAAATAGGAACATTTTGGGGAAGGAGTAGCGATGTTAAGTATCCAATGTGAACAGCATGATTTTCTGTTCTTTCATATTATTTTAGTTTTGTATATTTTTGTCTGTATTTTTTTATTATTGTCTTTGATCACCTAGGCTTTGAAAATTCACATGTAACTCTTTTTTTTTTTTGGGTTCAGATGATAAAAAAATAGCAAAAATCAGAGAAACACCATTACCTATACTGAAAACACAAGATTGTGGCTTATATCATTTTCAGGACCAACTGTCTTGCTATAAATATTATCATCAAAAGATCAGTGGTCATTTTTCTTCCAAATAAAGAGCTGGAGAAGGATCACAATATAATGGGTATGACTGATGTGGGTAGCTGTCAGGATGACAATATAATGGGTATGACTGATGTGGGTAGCTGTCAGGATGAGTGACAAACATACTTAAGTCATTTATTTGGTGGGTTTCTTGAAAGAAGGATAAACATTAAAAGTGTACTATTTATGTAAACACAAATAAGTGCAGTATAAAAGATATTTCTTTGTAATTTTTACTAGGTATGACTTGGGAATTTATATATTTTAGATCATTTTAATTTTAACCTAAAGTCATCAAATATAGAAAAAAAGTCTAGCTAGAAGACACTGTGTTAGAATACTTGGTGTTATCTGTCTTGGTGACATGATAAATAAAAAATTTGTTTCTTTTCTTTCTCAGGTGAAATCTAAGGCATGTCAGATGTCTTGGAACCTGTGACTTTTGTGTTCAGTGAAGCAGACAGAGAAAGGAGAAAGCATCTGTCATCTAATATGAAGATGAGTTAGTATGTTTTATTTGGTTTTCCAGATAAACAGAAGGAAGGCAGATAGATAAATATATATATATATATATATAGATAGATAGCAATTCTCATTCTATCTATATCTACTGCTCTGTCATCTATCTATATTTATAGGTATTATAAAGAATCAGATCATGTTATTGTAAAAATAATCAAGTTCCCAAATCTGTAGCCTTAATCAGCAAGCTAGACACCAAGAAAGTCACTAATTTACTCTCAATCCAACAATAGAAGATGATGCAGTGATTCAGTTTGAAGAGAGCTGGACAGGCAGAATTCTTTCTTACTTTTGGGATTGCCCATCTTTTTACTCTATTCAGGTCTCCAATTGATGAATGAGGCCTTCATACATTAGAGAGAAAAATGTATTTTACTCAGCCTATCAATTTAAATATAAATTTCATCCAAAAGCAACTTCACACAAATCCCCAGAATGCTGTTTAACCAAGTACCTGAACACTCTGTGGCCCAGTCAAATAGACAAATAAAATGAAGTATCACAGGTCCACTCAATTGCAACTGAAAATCTACGCACATCTATCCTCTATGGAAACTTCAAATAAGATGCTAGCAAGGTTATTGATCTAAATAATCTGATACAAGTATCATTTGGGCAACTTAAAGACACTTGAACTCCCTTCCCCAGAAGAGGAGATAAAAATCCTCCAGTGAACCTACCTCCTCTCCTTAATATTCTGCCACATAATCTTATAAGGCTAGCAATACTTAGGGTGATATAAAGTCATTACATCTTATTCTATATAAAAAGGTAATAAGAATGAAGACACTTTTATTTAGAATTATCTATATAGACATTTTCATCACAAAAACAGGAATACTTTTGACAAGTCAAGTCCTCAGTTATGTAAATGGTTAATGTGGTTTGTAGCTGGCATTTACTACTACTTTCTTTCTCTATTGGCTTATAGACTCTTTGGCTTTGAAAACATCTTAATATATCTTGTCCCTTAATTTCATGGGATAATCTGAACCCTCATATCAGGCACGATGTTCTGGAAATGTAAAAGATCACAAGGAATATTTGGTGAGTACTAATCATCTCCCATAGAATAACTTTAACAACTGAAAAACAAATATATAAGACTGAAAATCAATTGTACCTAAACTCAAAACAAACCAGACACTTTTATTTCGGGGTAACATAAGACACTTTTTATTTTGGAATCTATCTGCTCCTCACTTAACTTTAAAAAAAAAGCTAAAAACTTGCAATTTTCACATTTCATCTCCAGATATTTGTCTTACTGACTTTTGTATTTCTGCTATAGACAAAGACTATTTATAATGAATTCTCAAGCATTTTTATAACAGTTAAATTGGCTATGAAATTATCCAAGCTATTCATTCATCAAGCCAAAATTTTACAGTAGTCTATGCCATCATATAGTTGTGTCTAAGTGTAGGTAAGCTTATAACCTATTCTGTTTTTAGTGAAGGAATCTTTAAGACCAAACAATTAAACTATGGGCAATGTGGACTTAGTCTACAGTTTACACACTGACTGTGATATTCTATTTTTCATCTCATCTGCATCATTCACACTGAAATGAAATTGTAGGAAATGAATTTAGCTTCACTCAACATTTTTTTTCCTTCCACATGTTTTATTTTCTAAGACTGTCAACACTGAGTGTGCTTGGAAATTTCTTAACTTCCTCCCACACCAAGCATATCTATATAGAAACCATAAAAGGAAAATAAAAAAGAAAGGAGTGCAATTCAGAGACATTCTGCCAGAGAAAGGAAAATAATGGGCAAGAGGAATAATATTTTAAGCAAGGTGAGGTATTTGCTTTGCATGCAGTCACCCCAGTTTTTATGCTTAGAAACCTATATGGTCCCCTGACACCACCAGAAATTATTCCTGAGTGCAGATCTGGGAGAATCCCCTGACATCACCAGGTCATTACCTCCCCCCTCCCCCACAAAAAAAAAAAAAAAAAAGAAAAAAGAAGTATATTTTGCACCAATTATTCTGGTGGTTCCCAAATGATTTTTTTTTAAATTATTTTTCTAGAAGCTTGACAGCAGGAGTTTATAGTTTGGATCTCTGTCAATGCTATTGATAGTTTAATAGCTTTAGATTAATAGCTTTAGAGTATGTCACCTGCACGTCAGAGCCTGGCAAGCTACCCGTGTCATATTTGATATACCAAATACCAGTAACAATTATAGACCTCATTCCCATGACCTGATGGTATGGTTTGAGGCTCTTTATGTTCCTGGAGCAAGCAGATGCCCTTGGGCTCTTCTAGCATGAGACAGGACATATGGGGATGTTACTGGTGCCCGCTGGGAGAAAATCGATGATGAATGGGAAGACAGTGATACAGTGAGCTTTAGTCAATTTATTAGAAAAAAATTTAAATTATATTTGTCACAATGTGGGAAACCACAAAAATTTTCTAATAATGATTTTAGAACCATAGGCACATGATCTAGCACATCATGCAAAATGAAGTTCTAGCCGTAACTCCTATTTCAATAGATAGTATCCAGTGTGGAATACTAATTAGGACTCATATTAATAATTTCATATTCTTTAGTTAAACAAACCTAGAGCTATGTGGTTTATTATAAAGATGTCACTGGTATTGGGGAAGAGATAGAGATAGTATTTGTGTACACAATCTAATGCAACGCTTGCTTTTAAATTCACAGATTAGACATAATCTTCAATTCTGTATTCTTGCCATGATGATTTTTCTTGAGTCACATATTCTCATTATATTTTCTTTTTCTTTAAGAAATGTGATTGCTATTCCTACTTTGTAACAATGCAAATAATACCTCTCTGCATATATATTTGCTGTAAACATTTCATCTCAATTCTACATTCTTTGTTGTTTTTGCCCACATTTTTAGATAGGATGTCTTGTATGAGTTTTCTCTTTCAAAAAATCATGAAATATTACAAAGTATAGGGGAATTTAAGAATATAAAGTCTAGGAAAATTTCAAAGAACTATCTGATTGATGAAGTTTTGTATAGTTAGATACTTATTACAGTGTTTTTAATCACATAGGAATTATACAACAGTTCAATTTGGTACAGATGCAGATTACAAGAAAATGTATAAAAAACTACATTTTCTTTGTAACAACTGTAATAAAAGTTAGGCCTGATACTGTTATCTTCAGTTTATCAATCATAATATCAGAATCTGGGGAGTTTAAATAGCTAGTGTTTTAGAAGTTGTTAGAACTCATTTGACCTAGCATATCTTAAACAATGTGAGTTTAAAATTATATTACTGGTAAAGGGTAGTAGTAGCACTGAGAGTTGTAGTCAGACTTCTTGACTTGGAATGGAGATTCAGACTGTATGTGGCAAATGGAGTTGATCTGATATGAATAGAGATAGACTAGAAGACAGTACAGGATCTAGGGTGTCCAATCCAGATCCAATTCCCAGCACCACATGACTTCCCAGTTCACCATAAGACGTGTCTCTGGAAGGCCCTGTGCAATGCTGTGGTGACTTATATCATTCTATCATTCTTGGCGATAGAAAGACCAAGGAGCAGCACTTCATCCTAGGGCCCTAGCAAAAGTACTATGGGAATACTTTGGGGAGCCATGAACTACTTGGGAGCTCACCTACCCCCCATCCTCCCCCCAAAAAGAGAAGACAAAAACAAGAAATAAATTGGGTTAATGGAACACTACTAAACATTGTTAGAGGCAGCCTTGGAAGTTGGTATCGTAGCTAAGGTGTACCTTGAGTGCACCTGACCTGAGTTCAATTCCTGGAAGGCCATATGGTTCCTAGAGCCTGTCAGTAGTGATCCCTCTCCAAAAATGTGTTAGAAGATTATGCAGTGCGAGTGTGTTAATAGTTAAAATAAGTTTAGAGGCATAGGGTCACAAAAGATATTGTCTTTCCATATGGAATGCCTGGATTATGAAGAAACTGGCCACAAGATTCACTTAAGATGTCTGCAGACTGAATTCAAAACTCCATATGATAAAAATTAGGAAAAAAAATAACTACAGTGAATGGAATGAAATTCACATATAAAGAATCACAGATATTGGTGGTTCATAGTTAACATTTGCAATGGCAGTAAGATACATTGACAGGAGCTTCAATACTTACTATACAGATGTAATTTATTCAGAGAATAAATTAATATGGAGGGATTCTCAGGCAAAGTGAGAAAGTTGGACAAGAATCTTGAAGAGTTCTTTGAACCATTGTTGCAGTACATTGTTGCCCAGAGTCTCTGCATCTTGCCTGGAGTTGCCTCCTGCATGCCACTTTGCAGATAGGATGTGGCAGTATATCTAACCATGTATTCTGTGTTAACTGGTATAAATATTTTCTCTCATGCTGCCACAATGATTGTGGGACTAGCTAGATCTTATCAGTATATTTCCTCACCATGTTGGGTATCTAATTAGACCAGAGAGAAATGCTGTTTGCCTCCAAGCAAGCACGTGTGGCTCTCTAATAGGTCTAAAGGCTAATATACAAAACTATGAAGTAAATAAAAGACTTTTGTGAAGGCTTGGAGAAATATATACCTGGCTATGGAATATCCATTGGTACAGATGCATGCCTTTGTATTCTGAGATACAGCTCATCTCAGATGCCCCTCCTCCACTCTATCCTGTAGGGCTGCTTCCAAGGCAGACCTTGGCTGGGCAACATTAACATGTCAAAGGACCTAGGTGAGGTCTTAAGAGAAGTTACCTGAGGAGAATTGACCCAACTGCTTCCCTGTTGATGTGGGTGGTCTTTGTTGCAGGGATATAAAAACTGTAGCCTGCTTTCTTTGCTCCTTTTGCCCCCTTTGCTTTAGACTTTTTCACCCTCTCTCCTCTCTGTTCTCCTCCCTGCTGGGCCTTAACACATGGTAGTGGTCATCTTGGCCTAGGATTCTTAACCCAGGGCCAAGCTGGGAACTCTAAATCTGGGGATTACCTATTGCTGATTTGTATAGCCAGAACAAGTGTGAGTAAAGCCTTTTGAAACTTTGCTGGATTCTCATGTCTTTCTCCATTGGTAAGCCACCTATCCCCTGGGGCAGAAGGGGATTCCTACACCCTGTTCCTGGATTTTGTCAGGGTGCCCAACAGCTCGCTGGCAAACCATGAAGCTTTATCTTCAAAATACCACACATGGTCTTCCAGTTTATAAAGGACACAGAGATGGAGTGGTTCAGTGGAAGCTTGGAGGGATTTCAAACTCCTGCCGTCTCTAACACAGTTCCTCTTCTAAGTATATTTCAGAATCCTCTCATTTTATAGATGGTTGAAAAATCATTGAATTGGATATTCTGAAATAGCTTCACTGATAGAAATGTCAGTAGATCATAGCATAGGCCTTTATATTTGTTACCAAAGGTAGTGAGGAGAATTTCCGATTGCTCTTATTTATAATGTACAAGTCTTTCTTCACTTATGTTCACAAGGAAGATCCCAGGTTGCATCTATTTTTTGCTTGGCTATTCCCTTTTAAGATTGGCGATACAATAGGGAATAGGAGACAGACAAGCAAAACTGTGTGTCAATGTTCTAATTTCCTTTTCTTAAGTCAGGGATTACCATGCAATAAGGTTCAGTCCTGTCCACAGACATCCTCAGGAACTGGACATGAAAATAAGCAGCAGCTTCCGTCATTTCAGGGATTTTTTTTTTTAATGTGGAGCTGAATACGTAGTCGTTCAAAGGGTACTATTTTTTTTTAAATTTGATTTTTTTGGAAACTGTGAGATCTTAGGTATATTACATAACTATCAGTTACAAAGGCATTTTAGTATACCACTTGAGAGTTGGTAGATCTAGAATCTGCTGCTCTGGCTTGCTAATTTTAGGTTACTTTGGATTGTTTTACCTAGGGCATACTAGGGTGGGCAGAGGCACACCTGAGTTAAGTGGCAGCACCAACAAAATTGCCAGATAATATAAATGATAGATCAAATGACAACATTAGCAACCACAGTTGAACACAATTTATCTTCTCTGGACGGCAGAGAAAAATTATAATTTTTATCAGCTAAAATTATATTTAAAATATAAGAACATATTTTTCTGAAGATAAAGGATCACATTTCTATTCAGAAAATGTCGAGGTAGAATTATTTTTTGAGCTGGTTTTATGAGTTCTATCAGGTTCAGTTTCAACATGTTAGTAACTCTCTCACTTACCTTCACACAGATGAAATAGAAGGAACAAAGATATGATTATTCATTATGAACTTTAAGGAAAGACATGCAATACCATTCAGTGGTATTTGTTTGGGAGCCACATTCGTTGATATTCTTGGCTTACTCCTAGCTTTGCACTCAAAGATTCTTTTCCACAGTGCCCATCCTCTTCACTCAACAGTCTCAAAAAGAAAAAAATATTCTTACCTGAGTTGACAACATTTATTATAAAGGAAATGTAGGATATTTCCTTTACTGTTAATATAATAACTGGATGACACCAAACCAGTGAAGGCATATATTTTTACGCTGTATCAAATTTCCTTTATTTTCTCTTACTTATCAGAGATATATTATCATCTTTCCTCATTCATGGAGGCTTTAATTCTCATAATTTCAGATTTCAATAGTAAAAGTTGTGATTGACAAAGGTAAACTAGTCAGAAGGAAACAGATAATGGGCAAATCATTGTGTCCAATACAAGAACATTTTCTAACAAAATTGCGATTACGTCTTTCTGAATAAGTTCAAACTAGGAAGAAACAATTTAAGTAATATTAAATATTGCAATGGAGTTTGGGACACTGAGGTTGATTGGGCTATTTGTTTTTGATGTTCCCCAGGGTTATTTTGTTGAGAGTTTGCCATTAAGTAGTCTAATTGTGTCAGTAGATGGGGGGCCTTTTCAATTTGCATAATTTCCTCAAGGGACTGCAGCTGCTAATTTGGTGATTAATTATCCATATTACACATTGTTTATTTGACCATGCCTAGATTAATTTCTTTTTCCCAGCAAATCACATTTAGATATGAATTTGCATATCTTGATTACATTTTAATGCTTTGGCTATCATTGTCTCTTCCCTGGACACCTCATCAGATTACAGAAGAGTGCTCAAGCAGAGAATGATGGAATGTCTTAAATGACATTGCACATCAGTGGACAGATAATGCACATGACTTATTTTTAATGAAGAGTGTGTTCTTTCATAATGAAGTAAGTTATGACATCTAATACATATTTTTTGTTTCTTATTTCCATTTTATCATTACCAACCAATTCCAATACTAGTCATGCTTAGTGTTTTGAAAGTTACTATACATATATAGAGACCTTTCTCTCTCTATTTATTTTATTTCATTTTACCTGCAACCTTTAATTTGTTTCAGATACTTAGAAACTGAGATAACATATAAGAACTCTAATTTTTCACCATTCCATCTATTTTCTTTCGCCATGAATACCAATAGGATTCTGGTGTATTTATCAAAATTACTTAATGGACAAAAATAATGTAATAATGTATCTCTTTTGTACCTAATGGTGTATTTTACTCTTGTATAATTAGCACAAAATAAGTAATAATTAATATTCATAACTACATTTTAGTAGAAAAATATTAGGTACCAGTTAGTGCTAAGTGATTTTATTTTGGGGGGAAGCAATTCTCATTTAATTGCCTAACCAAATGAGTGAAATATTATTTTCCTTATTAAATGATAATACAATTAGAAAGAATTTTGTTTAAGTTAGGATAACTGGGAAAAAAGGCAACATTAGAAACAGTCTAGTACCAAAATCTGTGTATTTCAGCAATTGTCTTTGTGAAGAATGTTAAATGAGAAATGTGATTAACTAAGAGAATATATGATCTTAATCAATGAGTGAATACTTTTAATTAATGAAATATGCACAGAATAAGTGAATTAAATGTTCTTCATTAACTATATGAATGCTAAATTCAATAAAGTACAAAGTGAATGATTGATGAAATATTATTTGACTATAATAGGCAGAGGTGTAATTATATAAATAACTTTATAAAATTATTTATGTGTCAAGTTAGGAGTAGACAGGGTTAAGTCAAAGACCTTCAAAGTAGAAGTGATTGGATTTAAATGAAAGAATAGACTGTCAGCAGGCTGTGGTAGAATAGAGGTGTTATTCTCCATATCAACAAAGCAAAGAGAAACACCAGCATTGTCTAAAGAAAGCAACAGATACAGAGGAAGTCTTCAATTAGATTGAATGTTCATCTATGATAAAAAAAAAATCTCAGTAAAGCAGAGGTATAAGAAATTTACCTCAACATAATAAAGACCATACACAGGGGGCAGAGTGATAGCCCAGTGGGTAGGGTGTTTGCCTTGAACGGGCCAGCCTGTGCTGGCCTGGGTTCGATCCCTAGCATCCCATATGGTCCCCGAGCACAGCCAGGAGTAATTCCTGAGTGCAGAGCCAGGAGTAATCCCTGAGCATCGCCGGTGTGACCCAAAAATGCAAAAAAAAAAAAAAATACACAAGAATTCCACAACTAATATCCTAGTTGGTAGTAATGGACACTTTTCTTTTAAAATGGTGTACACAGTAATGTTCACACCCACCACAGTATTTGTAGTACTTTTGGGAATACTTTCCATAGCAATTAGGTTGCTCAGTAGAGTGGACAGTACCTTTGACAAAAGAATGTCTCCATCAACCTGTCTGTCTGCTCTCCTTGGCGACTTGTACTCCAGGAAATGCCTGGCTTCGGTCAGGACTGCTATGAATACTTACACAGCACTGATGGTCAAGCCCCACCAGCTTTAGACAGTCATCAAGCTGTGCCTGGAGTTCACTTGTTCTTGATCTTGCCTTGGAAGATAAGCCCTGCTATCCTATTACTAGGGAAGCTATAGACTCCCCACTGGAGCAAGGGAATTGTTCTTTGCAGAAAAAGAAAGACAGTGCTAACCTTAGAACAGACAGGCCTATGAGCCTTCAGTTATAAAAGAACTTCAGGAAGAGGCAAAATAGTGAAGGGAGATAGTTTTTATTGAACGGAACATACTTAAAGAATGTGAGGTGAGGATAAAGAAAAGAAGACATGTTTAAGAGAGGATACGAGCTAACAAGCAGGAAAGAAAAGATAAAGATACTTGATTAAGAGAGAACAGGGGCTTGAAGAACAAGCACCAAATTATTTTCAAGAGGAACTTTTCGGCAAGCTCTTCAAATGTTTGTTCTTGCAGTTTTGTATATATAGAAATTAATCTTGGTGTTGTCACAGGCCTTGCATTATTTCTGGTCTTTTATAATCTCAGCCCTTGCACTGTTGATAGTCATTGCATAATTTCACAGATTCTTCAGCAGTTTCTTATTTTTGTTTGGAGGGGTCAGTTCTTCTCTGGGTGGGGCCTTGGGTTTCTGCATCTGGGTAGAGCCTCTCCAAAAAGCTCAGGATTTGTATGTCAAAGGATGTGCTCTACATGACTTTGGTCTAGTTTCTTAAGTGTTATTGTTTCCCAAATATACATTACTAGAGACCCTTCCTATCTGCAGCAAAATTAGAAAAGAAGTCAAGAAAACCCTAGACTCTATTGAAAAGGATTAGAACCACTGAACCCCTAAAATGTCAGGATAAAAATCTGCAAATAAGAACCTACTGTATTTTTTATTGCAAACAAGTTAGAAGAAAAAAAAAACAAATAGTAATCTCATTCATAATTGTGCCAAAACTAATTTCAGACAGATAGATGGGGGACTAGTAATGAGCTTCTGAAAATAATAAAACTTAAGAAAAAAGTGCCAAGCCTTGAAGTAGCTCAAAGGCTAAAAAAAAATCACATCACCTTGAGTTGCAAGTCTAAGCTCTTTGGAGAGGGAGATTCATTCTCCATCTTCTCTGGAGTTGAAGACTCCCCTCAGAGAAGGGAAAGCCCCCTCAGGTAAGGAGAAGCTGCAAAGGAATCTAAAGGTCAACATAAGAATATGAACGGACTATCAAGAATGCAAATATTTCCCTTATATAACACCTAGACTAAATTTTATGTATTCAGATAACTCCAGGTCAAACAATTTGTGGAATTGTATCTAACCTCTACAAAACCATTCAGGCTTACTTGCTTTTTCAAGCCAATGGTTTTTTTGACAGGTTTCTATCTCACAGTCATGACCTCTATCTCTTTCTTTCTCTCACCTCTCTCTTCACATCTCTCTAAATTTCTTTCAACAAAAATTATTTGGCTCAGTAAATAAAATAAAATTATAATTTTAATGAATCATATTCTTTGATTTGAATGCCTAACAAACAGGATAGGACAATTACACTTAAAGAAATGTGGCCCACTGTCAGCAGTTTCTATCTTTGTTGTCTACACACAAACATCCACATATAAGGAAGAAGATGCCATTTCATTGGTAAAGAAGCAAAAAAAGCACCCGGCCCAGGCAAAGTCAGACCTGAACACCTAAAGAATCTGCCATCAGTACTCATCAATACACTGGCTGTTGAAATGCAAGGTGCCCTCCCAATGGAAAACTAGCAGGACAGTTCTACTGTTCAAGAAGGGAGACATCCATGACATTGGCAACTATCGGCCCATCTGCCTGTTGTCCATCATCTTCAAGCTGTTCACTCAAGTCATCCTGAACAGGATTGGCAGAACATTAGATGAAGGACAACCATGCGAGCAAGCTGGCTTCCAAAATGGATTCAGCAAAATCGACCATATCCACATGGTAACCAGTTCATTGAGGTTTATAGGGAATTCAAGATGCTGTTCTGCCTAACATTCATTGATTTAAAGAAAACCTTTGGTTTTGTGGAGACCGAAGCAGTCATCAAAGCCCTAGCCAAACATGGCATTCAAAGCCAATACATTAAGGTCATTCATGAGCTGTATTACGGATTCACCACCAGGATCTCACCATTCTACAAGGGAGTGATCATTGATGTCAAAAGAGGGGTTCGGCAGAGTGATGCCATTTCACCGAAACTCTTCAGTGCCACCCTTGAGATGTCATCCAACAATTAGAATAGGAAGGAATGGGAGTGAAGATAGTCAACAACTACACCACCTCTGCTTCATTGATTACATTTTTCTAATAACACCAAACATTAGTCAAGTGGCACAAATGCTGGCTGACTTCAACTGAGAATGTGTTAAGACAGGTTTACTGCTGAATCTCAACAAAGCAATGTTTATGAAAAATGAACTAGTTCTGTAAGCCCCATTCACTATCAATGGAACAAACATCTCTGAATGCAGCAGTTATGTGTACCTAGGTTGAGAAGTCAGCATGATGAATGACCTAAAACCTGAGCTACACAGGAGGAAGAGAGTGGTGTGGAACGTCTTCAAGAACATTTTTGAACCTTTTAGCTTCAAGAAAGCTAAAAGGACAAAGAACCTCTGGCTCTGGACACAACTCTTTGACTCCACCGTTCTCCCTGTATTAACATACGCCTCAGAGACCTGGGTCCTACAAAAGCAGGATGAGAAGAAATGCTATTTGTGTCTCCCAAAAGAGGAATTGAAAGAGCTATGCTTGCAATATCATGCCTCACTCAAGTGAGAGAAGGAATCCAGTGTTCTGACCTCCATTAACCATCCAGAGTCAGGGACACTGTCTCATTTGCCAAGGTGTTGAAAATCAGATGGACTGGACATGTAATGTGATTTGGAGATGACCACTGGACTAGAGCTGTTACTGACTGGATCTCATGGGACGTCAAAAGATCACTTGGCTGTCCACCTACAAGATGGTCAGACTTCTTCATCAAGACACTGAACTACAATTTCAGGATCTTCGTATTCCTGAGCAAGCAGATGCCATTGGACTACCCTAGCCCATGATAGGGTCAAATGGAAATATTACTCTGCTTGCTCGAGCAAATCGATGAATAACAGAATGTCAAGTGATCAATTGATCAAGTGATCATATTCTTTATTTTATTTGGTCATTGGTCAGTAATATATTTTTTGCCCTGGGGTTTTCATATAGCTATGGATAAACGTGGAATATTATTTCTTGCCTTTTTTTTCACTCTAGCAAAGTCTCTGTTCTCTTTTGAACACATATATCTCACATAGTTCTACCTACTTATCTCTCTAAATTTATTTCAATAAAAACCATTTTGCTTAAAAAATTGATCAGCAAAGAATGAATTTAGCAAATAAGATGAAACACATATATCAAAATCTCTCAAGCTAGTTCTTTTAAAAAGAGTTAGGAGATCCAAGGAAGCAGAAAGCATTTGTGCTCATAAATTGTAAGAATTAACATTGGTAGAATGACTATCCTACCAAAAGTATTATTTAGATTCAATACAATCCCATTCAATACTCCAAAAAGCATTTTTCTAAGGGAAGTACCAGACAATGTTAGCTCTCTCTTTCTCTTAATTAACAAAGTAATACTAAGGGGAAAAATACTAAAATAAAAAGCACTGCACACCCTGACTTAAATTCTATTAGAACTGTAATCGAAACTATAATATCGGAATAGAGTGAGCACTTAGATCAATAAGTAATCAGATACAGGAATGATTAATTTATGACATCAAAGCCAATAGAATAAATGTATTAGGGAATGTGCATGGTGCTAGGAAATCAGGCTAACCAGAAGCAAAAGTAATGAAATTGGACCACTGTCATACCATGCCCAAAAGTTAGTTCAAAATTCATTAAAATCTAAGTGTAAGGTACAAATTCATTAAATACATTGAGGAAAACATATGGTAAACACTATATGATATTGCTTTCAGTAACATATTCAAGGATTATATTGTTGAATTGGCAGGACATACAAAAAGAGTACGCTAATAATAGCTTTCACTAACTAAAAATCACATGTACATCTTATTGAATGGGAAATTTTTTGCATACCGTGTATTTGATAAAATGACTAGTAAAAGAGAAACCATAAGTACTAATCTAAAAAAAACCAAAAAGCCAAAAAAGAGAGGAGACATATCAATAATTGACCTAAGAATACAGAAAAATGGCCCATAGGCCCCACAAAAATGTTCATACCATTTTATCAGATAAATGTGAGTGAAAAGACAATGAGGTATTATCACATAATTATCACTTTTATGGTTTTATACAAAAGGCAAGAAAACAAGTACTGGTGGGATGTGGATAGAAAGTGTCCTTACTCTTGATGAAAATGTACATTTACTAAGTCTCTATAGAAAATTCTATGTGATTTTTTGAGTTAAAATGAGAAATAGCACATGATTCAGCTGTTCTATATCTAGGTAATTTAATCCATAAACATAAAATTACTTATTTAACGAGATATATGTACACCTATATTCATTGCACTGCTATTTATTATAACAAATATTTGAAAACAACCCAAGTGCCCAGTTTGATGAGTGAAAAAAGAAAGTGTGGTATGTATGCACGATGGAATACACTCAATTAAAGAAAATAAAATCTGGATATGGCTACAACATGGCTAATGCTTAGAGGTGGATAGGATAGAGGACATCATGCTAGGTAAAAGTACATTAGAAGGTTAAAGACATATACTTAGTTATCTCCACCTATATGTTGATGAAAACCAGAGAAGAGACAATGTCAAACAAAAATAAACCTTCTGACTTTGGTTACAGAATTAATGTCCCCTCAGGAATAGAGGGAGTGGGCAGCAGTGGGCCACTGGACAATGATGAAGGTGTATTGCCACTTGGATCGTGTATCATAGTAAAATTATAGCCTGAGGAAATATAAGCATATTTATTATTATTATCTTGCTTAAAATAAATTGAATAAATTTAAAAATTGAATTTAATAAACACAAAAGAATTTAAAGCTTTTGCAGATTTTAAAGAGGTCTTCGAAGAGTATCTTATAATTGTTTCATAATTTTCCTGCTTCTTCTTGAAGCATATTGGCAAGTAGTTTTAGATTGGTAAGGAAGAAAAGGCACAGCATATGAGAGAATCATGCAATGACCTAGTGAACAACATGGACTTTAATCCTAGACTTCAGATCTCATTCTGGTCAAGAGAAACTCATTACTATAACTGATGAATGAGACTAATGAATGATTATGAGTGGTAAAAGGTACGTTAAATGCAATGTCTTAGTCAACTTGACAATGTGGCATAATTTTACTTTTCCTAATAGAAAGTTTTCCTACAGATAAGCCTATTTCAAGCCCAGCTATGCTGGTCTCAGTGGCTAAAGTCACCGGCTTCTGTGGGGATAGAGCTAGTATCCCTTTCCCTTTCCACCTCTGTCTCATCTGGGAGGTCCAGTGGACCTGCCCACAAACTGCTCCCCAGCTGTTCACCCTGAACCAGAGACACAGAACATGGGGCAGAGCTGCTACCAGCTCTCCCCGTTGCATGGACACTTCACAGCCGTGTGCTACATCAGTAAATGCAAGAACCGAGAGCCTACCTACTACCAAGAGTATCCTGCCCACAGGGCAGAGCCTGGAAGCTACCCGTGTTATATTCAATATGCCAAAAACTGTGTGTGGTGAAATTACTTTAGAGCTAATTAACTCACATTGAATTTTTATCTTTAGAAATAGTTGGAAGATGGATTTAACCTCTTCATACAATGTCTTACCTAAAAAGGGAGGATTATATTGTCAATAAAATAAAAATGTGTGTGGATGAATTATGTGCACTGTTGCATCCCTACACCAATTCTACCAACCATAACTTTATAACACTCCAAAGTGGTGTTAGACAGGTCTTCACGACAGGACCTTGTCAAATTCTGATGCACCTTCTATGTTTTTGCTGTTTTGTAATTTAAACTAAACTTTATAGCTTCATAGCTCTTTTATGAACACTTGGTGATGCAAGACTCACAGTGATATTTCTAAAGACCTCAAATATACTCATAACATTGATAGACATTTATTATTTTCTATCTTATTTTGTGTTTTTAAATGTCCATATGTATAATGTTTTATCATTTTTTTTGGTGGATCTGAGAATATCTAGTAAACATATGTTCACCTGTTTAACAAAATTTTGTACAATAAATTCACTGTCCCAGCATTTTTAAGAATAGGGCATCTAACAATATCACAAAAAAGTATGATTCATACTTTTATGCAACATGTGTTGTATTAAGGAAGAAACAAGACAGATAAATAGCTAATAAAATGGAAGATATTAACAAGCTACTCAGGTCTTCTCAAGACTATGATTTTTGATTTGAGGATTGACAAAAATGTCATCTTATCTTTTTGAGCTGTTTTAAGCACATACATATAAGTAAATGCATATATATATACATACTGACATATATTCATATATGTTTATATACACATACCTATATATAAGTATGTATATGAATGCATATATAGGTATATATTTATAAACATAATTAAGCAAATATATATGTATATTTAGTATACTGATATATAGTCCACAAAAGTATTAAGATTAAAGACAATAATGTAGAGGGAATCATTAAGTAAATATAGAGGAACTCAATTCTAGCCACCATTTAGTTATAGGTTATTTGCATCAATTTTTTTTCTCAAGCTCAGTCTCCTCATCTGTAAAATTAAAGAATCAGTCTGGGTAATTATTATGGTTTCTTTCAGCTTAGAAGAGTACATTTTAAAAATGCATAATGCTGATATTCATATCTGGAGGTCCCAAAAGATCAATCAAAGTGTGCAAAACATCTTTGCAAAGACACACTAAATGTCTTCTGGGAAGGATTTCCTTTTAATAGTTATTAGCACAACAGGAACATAGTGTCCTTTATTAAATTTGTCTGTTCTGTGGAGCTGATAGTATCCTCTGAATGTAAATTACACAATATGATCTAATAAAGCATAGTTTAGAATTGTTTTCATAATAGTGCATGCAATAGTACTTGCTATAAAATAAGAATTGAAAGGACATCTTGTTCTAAAAATGCATAATTTTCAGTAGCCTAAAAAATTGGGTTTTAAAGGGAATCAATAAAGACATTTCTCAGAATGATGCATGGCTTAAAATATGTTCCCTTTAGAGAAAAAACCAGGAATCTCATTATTCTGGAATCTGGTAATCTAGAAAATATTTGTATTTTATATCTTTGCATCATCACTTTAATTACAACTATCACATTTACTTATTCATTTAGTGTTTAATTTGTCTGACAAGTATTTGTTTAAAATCATGGGGTTGGAAAGAGAGCAGTGGGTAAGACACTTGTCTTGCTAGGAGTGATCCCTGAACAGAGAGCCAAGAGTAAAGTCTGAGCACTTTACTATGCTCAAAAAAACAAAAAATTAATTAAAAAATCAATAAGGCCACTATGTATAGAGCTCTCCTTTAGGATCAACTTTTGTGTAACTTCATTAGTCATTTCACTAAAAATATAGTCCTTGGCCCCCTGGGATTGACCCAGAGCCATGGCAGAGCCTAGCAAGCTACCCGTGGTGTGTTCGATATGCCAAAAACAGTAACCCTCATTCTCAACGAATGGAGATGTTACTGGTGCCCGCTGGAGCAAATGGATGAACAACGGGAAGACAAGTGATACAAGTTATAGCTCCAGGAGCTTGAGCTTTTATAATTGAGATAGGTTTTCTATCTCACAAAAGACAGCTAATAATGTCACAGGCAGGATTTATTCAGAAACCAAAAATGCGCAAATGAAAATATGCATGGAAAATAGTGATGAACTTTTTTTGACTTCTTTCTCTGTTTCTCTCCTCTGTGTGCCCTTAGACACACAGTCCCCTCAGTGTTATAGAAAAGAAAACATTTGGAGAGCATAAATCATTATTTGTTTTCTAGCTTTCTATCTGCATATTCAAAAGAATCTTCAGACTCCTAAGTTCATTAAAAGAGTTTTAAGTACATATGGTGTCATTTTCTCCTCCGTATTTTGCTGAAAAGATGACTGACCAACAATATACGTATAGTCATGTATGACCGACCTTAGTACCATGAAGGAAATTTCCTGGTTTTATGTTGAAAATTTCTATCTTTCTGGTTCTGTGAGCTGTGGAAAATTTCTCAAGTGCTGTACCTACCTTGCATTTTATAAACATGTTTTTACAAACTTTCAAAGCTACAAGTAAAACCCAAAAACTGAAACTGAAAATTCAGTTGACTAAAGAGATTGAAAGATAAGAAGTAGTACAGTGCACTTACTATAACCACTATGCTTATCTCTAAATTTATACAGTTAATTTTCTACTGTCAGAGAAGGCATTTGTCTACATATACTAGACAACATTGCTATCCTATAGGTTCATAATCATAAATGCCTTTGTTAGCATGAAGATGATCAGTAAAAAAGAAATTTTATTCAATTTCTTAAAAATAGTTATTTGAAATTATTTTAGTCCATCAGACTAACAGTATTTTCTGAGATGAAACTATTTTGAAATGATATAGAATGATTATATCATTTATGATTATATCATTTATTTTTAAAATTGAAAAGAATAAAAATGCTTTCTTTACTGTAAAAGATTTTAAGATTTGCAAAAGAATGTTGCTTATTAGAAAGGAAAAAATGAGAAAACTTCACACATAAAAGGAAAAAATAAGAAAAGCAGGCCTGAGCTGATAGTTTTGAAAAGTTTGCTCAAATGTCTATTTCCATTTAGAAACCTTCATTTTCCTGTCACCAGACATACTGTGTGCATGTTGAGAGAGTAGATGCCTTTTCTTTAAATGCATAATTTGAACCCTGAATTCCTTCCCAAAGTTTGGCTCCCTAAGATTCTTTCAGCTGCATTTGATTGTGTCCTTTTCGGTAAGGTTAGAGGATTTTTGTGAAGCTGTTTTTTTTTCAAAAACATAAAGAGCAGGTTGTAAACTAAGTTTCTTGGGTCATATCCTTTGAGTGTTATTTCAAAATATTGCTTAGACAAAGCTTTGGCTATTCATTTTAGTTTTTTAGAAGGGATACTCCTAAGCAGTGGAAATGGAGCTTGAGGGCCACTCACAGAAATACTTGACCAAATGGGCAATGGTTCAGTGCTAGAATTTAAGGACAAGGTGCTGCCTAGGCCCCTGCAGTGCTGGAGATCACCAGGATCACACTGGCCATGCTCAAAGCTCTCAGGGTATATGTGGTGATGATCAGGAGGTGAAAAACACAGTATTTAAATTCAAGCAAGGCATGTGCCTGAACAGTGATGTGATCTGCCTTGAAAGAGGCAGCAAGATATTACGTGCATCTGCATTATTTAATGCAAGTATTTAATGAAAGTATTACGTGCATCTGCATTATTTAAATATGAGTCAAAAGAGGCAGTGCTGGTAAAAAAGTGTGCCTTCGCTATACATTAAAAGTTGGTAAATTTCTATTGATGTGGGTGTGAGTTGCTTAAAGACAAATGGGGTGTTTGGTCAAGTATTTGTAGATTCTCTAGGAATTTGAGGTAAAAATAGGGGGTTGGCAGGGTGATACCATTTAACCAAAACTCTTCAGTGCCACCCTTAAGAATGTCATGCAACAATTAGAATGGGAAGGAATGGGAGTGAAGATAGATGGTCAGCAATTACACCACCTCTGATTCGCTGATGACATCGCTCTAATAACACCAAACATTAACCAAGTGGCCCAAATGCTGGCTGACTTCAACCGAGAATGTGGAAAGATAGATCTATAGTTGAATCTCAACAGAACAATTTTCATGAAAAACATGAATAGTCTCAGATGCCCCATTCACTCTCAATGGAACAAACATCTCTGAATGCAGCAATTATGTGTACCTAGGTCGAGAACTCAATATGATGAACAACCTAAAATTATATATATATATATATATATATATATATATATATATATATATATATATATCCACAAGATAGAATATATATATTCTATCTTATCTCTTGTGGTACAGAGACTCTCCCACATGGGGCAGAGCTGTTCCTTGCTCTCCCTGTGCACAGCCGTTCATGAGGCAGTCGGGAGGCATGGCGGGTTCTAGCCCTGGCCCACCACCTCGGCAGAGCCTCACAACAAGCCAGACCACCGCTCCTCACTCCACGGGCGCCGCCATTTTCCACTTCTGGACTTCCCTCTCGTCAGAACTCCACCCAGCAGACCAGCCCATCACAGCCCGGCTCGGCGCGGCCGTGTGGTTCATCAATAAATGCTTTATTTGGAGGTGTTTAAAAGAGTTTGCCTCCCGCTCGACAAGCCTGGCAAGCTTCTCGTGTTGTATATGATATGCCAAATTCCAGTAACAATTATATTAGGTCATTCCCATGACCTAATATAATGGTTTGAGGCTCTTTATGTTCCTGTAGCAAGCTGATGCCCCTGGCTCTACTGGCATGAGACAGGACATATAGAGATATTACTGGTGCCCGCTCTAGCAAATAGATGATCAATGGGATGATCGTGATCGTGATCATATATATATATATATATATATATATATATATATATATCCACAAGATAGAAATAACAGTATGAAATTTGATTGTGAGAACTTTACTGATTTTTCACTTCCCTTAATATCCCCCACTTCCATTGCTCTGGGTCCCAAGTTGTCCTTTCTGACCCACCACAAATTGGCAGACTCAGTTCTGTAGACAGAGTATTGGAACACTGGACAGTGTATTCTTTTTTTTTTTGTTTAGTTTTGAAAATGTATTATTGTTTGCTGTTGGCAGAAGGTAGATCTAAGGACATGCCAAGGAAGGTCTGATGGATACTGCCTGTTAGCAGATACACAGGGACTTCTGGCAGATTGTCTCACAATAGAGTTAGTATGTAGAAATCCCTAGTGAGACTGTTAATCAAAGCTTCAGGTACCCAGACAAGGGTATCCTAGGTCAGTTCTCTGCACATTTCCCTGTTGGCTAAAACTAGCCCAAGATGGAGTCTAATGGACTATGCTTCTGTCTGACACGCCCTTGCTATCATGGGGTAGTTCAGAAGGCTGCATTAGCAACTGTAATGCGTTCTTTTGTTCATCTCATCTTACCTAGATAGCACCCCCTGCAGGTTTTTTTTGTTCCTGGTTGTCTCCTTCCTATTATTCCTAAGTCCTATTCAATGAATGTAAACTGTCTTTGTAATGTAAACCATGCAAACTTTAAGCTGTATTGCCCTTTGAGATGATGGGATAAGAGAGTTAGGGTCTTGCTGGAGGAGGTCAGTCAGTTCGGTCAGTCAAATGAGTTAGTTCAAGTCAGTGAGCTCACGCCAGTGAGCTCTGGTCAGTTAGCTGCAGTCAATCAGCTTCGCCAGTTAGCCACCAAAATGAGAACTGCTGCCCCTCCAGCTGGTGATTATTAAAAAATATTAATGGATATACGTTTTGTGCCTGGAGTCTCATCTCTGCGCCTCTGACCTGACGGAACAATCCTGCATCACTTTGCAATAATAGCAATATTTCTATTTTACAGTAACCCTGGCCCATCATCCCAGCAGATCCTCACAAGAAGCCATAGTAATCCCCACTCCATGAGGGCCGCCATTTTAAAATCTGGACTCCACAGCTAGTCAAAGCACCACCCAGCAGAAGGGCTGATCACAAGCCCTGCTCATCAGAGTCCCACCCTACAGCAGTCTATTTCAAATCCAAGTATGCCTGATCCAGAGACACAGATACATGGGACTGTCTCTCCCTGTGCCCAGCTGACCATGAGGTGCCCAGGAGGGAAGAAGGGTTCTAGCCCTGGCCCGCCATCCCAGCAGAGCCTCATAAGAAGTCAGAGGAACCCCCACATCATGAAGGCCACCATTTTCAACATCTGGACTCCACAGCTCATCAGAGCTCCACCCAGCAGAAAAGCCGATCTTTCCCTGTCTCTCATGGCTGTTTGTGGCTTAACGCTTTGCAGCCTCGTGGTTCATCAACAAATGCACAAGATAAGGGGCTACTACAAGAGTATCCCACACATACCACAGACCCTGGCAAGCTATCCATGTCATATTTGATATCCCAAAAACCAGTAACAATTATAGACCTCATTCCCATGAAGGAATGGTTTGAGACTCTTCATGTTCCTGGAGCAAGCAGATGCCCTTGGCCTACACTAGTATGTGACAGGATGTATGGAGATGTTACTGGTGCCCGCTTGAGCAAATTGATGAACAACGGGAAGACAAGTGATGCAATGATACTGCTACAACCTGCCCACTATAAGAGTACCACAGTTTTAGAGTTGTTTTATTTATTTCTATATTTTTTTCTCTTCAGTGGAGAGCACAAATACACTCCCCAATCATCACAAATTATGCAATTTCCCACATTTGGAGAAATCACAGCAATCACCACATTTGGAGTGTAATGACTAAGTCTCACCCTGGGAAAACAACCTTTGTCATACTGACATGTCCTGCCAGGTAAGTATAAGATAAGTTTAAAAATTATTCCTTATAGCAGTATTGCATAATTATTTCTGTGATATCATTAAATTATATGAACATATGGTTAGTAAAAGATCCGAAACTAATGCATAATGCATGATATGATAGTGCAATACTACTAAAACACTTTTTATCATTAGAACAAAAAAATCATGAAATTAATTTTTGTAAATAAAATATAATCTACTAATGGTATCGATAAAGCTATAGCATGTTTTTTTGGTACGCTTAATATGTGCCTTTGGCTTCATTATTTCATTTATAGCCATTGTCTTACCATATTGTTGGGACACAAAGGAGAAAAGTGCAGTCATTGGCTTTAAAATGCTAATGAGAGAGGCTCATAAGAGTATGACAAATGCTAAGAAGTAGTATTATGCATTTGCCTATGCATTTAAAATCTTTAGGTCTCTATATAATTCTCTAATGTATTTTGAGTTTATGTTTTTGGTATGGCTTTAATTAGTGTTCAAGTTTCAATATTTCTACTGTTTATGTACTCAAGAATCATGGCCCCAGAAATATATTCCTTATCCACTGCAAAGGAAGTAAAACCAGAAATAAGTAAATACAAAAATTTCAAAATAAATATGAAAACAAAAAATTTGTACAAAGAGGCAAATTAACCGACAATAAAAATAAAAATGTATTTTCCTGATAAGTGTTTGATACCAAAAATTCAATGACCTACATATAACCTAACTACAACAACAAATAAAAACCAGCCCCTTCAAAAGAACTAGGAAGACACTCCTCCAATGAAGTTATACTTATGTCCTATACATACAGGGGAAAGCAGTTGAAAGTTTTAATTATTATGGAAGCACAAATCAGACCAATTAAAGATTGTATCTCATGCCTGTGAAAAATGACTTTTATAAAAAGGTTGAAAATAGCAAATGTTGACAACTAGAAAAAAGAACTCTGGTATCCTTTTTGGTGATATTGTAAGTTGTTTTATACTCTGTGCAAAATAGTATGGAGGTTTTTAAAAATAAAATGGAAATTTCATAGAATTCCAGCATCACTGTACATAGCAACTTACCTGAAGGATACAAAATCACCAATTTGAAAATATATTTGCATTTCTGTGATCATAGCAGACTTTTCATAATAGTCAAAACATAAAATGAGGCTAAATGCTAAATAGATGACAGGATAAAGAACTTATGGCATATATACTCAATGGAATATTATTACGCTGTCAAAAAATTAATCTTATCTTTTGGGAAATAAATGAATAATATTTGAATGATAAATTAGTTAAAGAAGTGAAAGTAAATTTATGCAAAAATTTTACTAATTTATGGACTATAAAAGACCCACGCCTCTCTCAAGTGAAAGAAGGAATCTGGAGCTCCTGCCTCCATTGCTGTTCCAGAGTCAGGGATGCTGTCCCGTTTGCCAAGGCATTGAAAATCAGATGGGCTGGACTTGTAATGTGATTTAGAGACGACTGCTGGACTAGAGCTGTTACTGACTGGATCCCATGGGATGTCAAAAGATCACGTGGCCGCCCAGCTACAAGATGGTCAGACTTCTTCGTCAAGACCCTGAAGGAATGGTTTGAGGCTCTTTTTATTCCTGAAGCAAGCAGATGCCATTGGGCTACACCCAGGACATGATAGGGTCTAATGGAAATGTTACTGGCACCCACTCGAGCAAACTGATGAATAACGGGATGTCAAGTGGTTAAGTGGTCTAAGCAAACAAAATGGCAAAAACAAGGTAAATCTAAGACTTGTAAATTAGAGTTCTTACTAGAGGCAAAGGAGAATAGGGAGGGAAGTTTAGGAGATCTATACCAGAGAATATAGATTTTATGTTAATAAAGATATCTCACTAAAGTGAGAGGAGGTTTGCATATAGAAATATGAGAGTGTACCCCTTAAATGTGATTGTATTATAAACCGACAATAAATTAAATTACAAAATACAAAAGTTATATGATTGAAACACATAATTGTTACTTGCCTAATCTTTGAAGTGTGTTATCTGAGAGATTTGGATCTTTAATTTTATTTTAAAGTATATATGACAATTTAAATTATTCAAATAAAGAAATTAAAGGCCAAAATAAGTGAAGTTACTAGGACAAGATTATGCAGGTGACAACTGGAGGGGTCTTTTGATTGTTTTTTGTTTTGGAGACACACCCAGCAGTGCTTAGGGATTAGTTTTGACTCTGCATTCATGATTTCCACCTGGCAATTCTCAGGAGACTTTATGGGAAGCCTGGACTCACACCCGCTTTGGCTGTGTGCAAGGCAAGTTGCCCTGGCCCTACAATTGGAGTTTAAGTCTTTGATTTCAAAACACATGCTTTATTTGCTACAACAAAGATTATAATTTATATTTTGTACTTTAGCTGCCATTTTCATTATCCAGACGCTACAGCACATCAGATTCCGCCTGGGAGTGATGCTGACCTCAAGACCAGATTAACAGAGCAAGAGGAGTTCAAACCCAGAATAAAAGTATTTTTTAAACTCAAAATACTTTTATTAAAAGTATCTTGACACAGATACACCTGGCAGAGCAGAAACCAGCTTTCCCCTTTGAACCCCCTGCATTCCATGGACCACGAGAGCAACTTTCAACCCGAGCCCACCATCCCAATGGAGCCTTGGAATTGCCCAGAGAAACCCCCACAACTTGCTGGCAGCGATCTTTACCATCCACACTCCGTAGCTCCTAAGATCTCCACCCAACAGATTAATCCAGTCTCCAGCCCGGCTTGTCAGAAACCCAGCCTACAATGACCCACCCTGCAGAGACCTTCCCTTCAGAGGAGAGTATTTCAAGCCCAGGAATGCTTGAACCACAGACACAGATACACTCGGAGGAGCAGAAACCAGCTTTCCCTGTTGCTTGCAGCTGCATAGCGGCCGCAAGATTTACCTCCAAATTGCTGTGAATGTTCTACCCACTCCTCTGAGAGAGCCCCACAAAGTAATGAGAGTATAGCCCCGCACTGCAGAGCCTGGCAAGCTGTCCGATACATGTTCGATATGCCAAAACCAGTAACAAAAATGTTTATTTTCCTGACCCGAAAGAGCCCTTAATATGGCAGCAGTAAGAAAGGCGAACAAGCAGTGCCTGATAAAATTTCATGGCCATCCTAGGCTGCCAAAACGAAGAAGGACTAAAATGACTTTCTGTACTTTCAATGCACATACGCTGGCATCGGAAGCATATATTGAGGATCTGATGGTGCAAGCGCAAAAGATCAAGTATGACATCATTGCTCTGACTGAGACAAGGAGGCATCAGTCGCATCATGCTGTATTTGAAACTGGAGAAGAATTGTTCCTTGGAACATGTGACAAAAAGAGGCATCGGTGGAGTTGGTGTCCTTGTCAACACGAATATGGCCTTCAACATTGATTCATTTGAATGCCTAACAAACCGAATAGGATGATTACACTTGAAGAGATGTGGCCCACTGCCAGCAATATCTATCTTCATTGTCTGAGCACCAACATCCACATACAAAGTAGATGAAATTGAGAAATTCTACATGGAACTGGAGGAGTTCTATAAAAAAAGATCACACCTTCTACAAGATCATAGTCGGTGATTTTAATGCCAAGATAGTACCTAGAAGATCGGCTGAAGAACTCCACATTGGGACCCATGGCCTAGAATGGAACGAACAGGGTGAGAGCTACTGAGTTCATCATGTCCACCAAGACCATTCATGGGAACTCACAGTTCCAGAAGGCTGAAGCAAAACGTTGAACATGGGAATCTCCTGGTGGACAGTTCCACAATGAAATTGACCACATCATCTTCAATCGATGGTTTTGTCTGACTGATGTTGCTGTCGTCCCCAAATTCCAAACAGGATCGGACCACCATCTCCTTTGTGCAAAATTCTACTTCCCACAACGGGGAGAAAAGGCTGCAAAGTTTAAAAAGAGAACTCCCAGAATGACAACCACCTGGGAACTCTTTGGCACCATTGCAGCAACATGGGAAGATACCATCATTGACGACATCGATGAAGAATACAACCAACTGGTTCAGCACCTCCATGATTGTGTGAAGAATGCCGAGAGAGAGAAAGACACAAAAGGACGCATGTCTTCTGAAACTCTTGAGCTCATTCACCAACGTGGCAAGGCGCGAGCCTCAGGAGACCAAATGCTAACGTCCAAGCTTGCTAAACGGTGCAGAGAAGCAATAAAAGAAGACCTCAAAGACAGAAGAGCAGAAATACTGGAAGATGCAGCAGAAGCCGGGAAAAGCATTCGCACCGCCCGCCTGTCCTTCGCCAACTATAAGACCAAGTTGCCTGCCCTCCGACGCCCTGATGGATCTATCACATCTTCCAGAAAGGCAATGGGAAGATTATCCAGGACTTCTACTCAAATCTCTTTGATAGCCACATCCACCTGCCCACATACCAAATTCCACAGGATGGATATGTCATTCCCAGCGTTCTCCCTTCTGAAAACCAACATGCCATCTCGTTGGTAAAGAAGGGAACAGCACCAGGCCCAGACAAAGACAAACCCGAACACCTGAAGAATCTGCCATCCGTACTCATCAATACACTAGCTCGGCTCTTCACATGCTACCTGTCCGAATGCAAGGTACCCTCCCAATGGAAAACCAGCAGGACAGTTCTACTGTTCAAGAAGGGAGACATTCACAACATCGGCAACTATCGCCCCATCTGCCTGTTGTCTGTCATCTACAAGCTCTTTACACGAGTCATCCTGAACAGGATTGGCAGAACACTAGATGAAGGACAACCATGCGAGCAAGCTGGCTTCCGGAAAGGATTCAGCACAATCGACCATATCCACACAGTAACCAAGCTCATTGAGGTTTGTAGGGAGTACAAGATCCCACTGTGTCTCACACTCATTGATTTGCAGAAAGCCTTTGATTCTGTGGAGACTGAAGCAGTCATCGAAGCCCTAGCCAAACAGGGTGTTCAAGCCCAATACATCAAGATCCTTCTTGAGCTGTATTAAGGATTCACCACCAGGATCTCACCATTCTACAAAGAAGTGATCATTGATGTCAAAAGAGGGGTTCGACAGGGTGATACCATTTCACCAAAACTCTTCAGTGCCACCCTCAAGAACATCATGCGACAATTAGAATTTGAAGGAATGGCAGTGAAGATAGATGGTCGGCAAGTATACCACCTCTGCTTCGCTGATGACATCGTTCTAATAACATCAAACATTAGCCAAGCAGCACAAATGCTGGCTGACTTTGACCAAGAATGTGGAAAGACTAGCTGAATCTGAGGAAAACTATGTTTATGAAAAATGAACTAGTTCCTGAGGCTCCATTCACTCTCAATGTTACAAACATCTCTGAATGCAGCAGTTATGTGTACCTAGGTCTAGAACTCAACATGATGAATGACCTAAAACCTGAACTGCACAGGAGGAAAATGAGCGGCATGGAATGCTTTCAAAGGTGTCGAAGAAATAGCTAAAAGGACAAAGAACCTCCGGCTCCGGACACATCTCTTTGACTCCACCGTTCTCCCTGCATTAACATATGCCTCAGAGACCTGGGCCCTACGAAAGCAGGATGAGAATGCTATTTGGGTCTCCCAAAGAGGAATCGAAAGAGCTATGCTTGGAATATCATGCCTCACTCAAGTGAGAGAAGGAATCCAGAGTTCTGACCTCCGTCGCTATTCCAGAATCAGGGATGCTGCCTCATTTGCCAAGGCATAGAAAATCAGATGGGCTGGACATGTAATGCGATTTGGATACAACCACTGGACTAGAGACATTACCGACTGGATCCCACGGGATGTCAAAAGATCACGTGGCCGCCCACCTACAAGATGGTCAGACTTCCTTGTCAAGGCCCTGAAGGAATGGTTTGAGGCTCTTCATATTCCTGAATCAACCATATGCCATTGGGCTACATTGGCACGTGATAGGGTCCAATGGAAATGTTACTGGCACCCGCTCGAGCAAATGGATGAATAACGGGATTCAAGTGATCAAGTGATACTTTGGTGCTTCCTTCAGATGATCTGGGGTTGAGAAAATGTAAGTGTTAAAGGTCATGTATTTCAATTTTTTAAAGTGTTATAATGTGACTCCCTGCTAAAAATTTCAACAGGTCCAACATTTAACTAATGTTTTTCATGGTTTGGCTTTGATACCTTTGGAGAATCAAAAGAAGCAAGAAGAGATACTATAGAGGGTAACAAGTGTGTCCAACTCAGGTTCAATTGTATAAGATCCATTGAGCACAACCACGAGTGATCCCTGAGTATAGATTTAGGAGTAATCCTTGAGTAGTACTATGCGTGGTTCAAAAGCAAACAAGAATGAAACAAAAAACAAAATAGGACAGCAAAATAAGCAAAAACTATTGATGTTACAACCCATAGGAAAAACATCAGCTGTCCAATGTTTTCCTAATTTAGACTAAGAACAAAACATTTAACTACAATCCTTATGACCCTCATTATTGTAGCACTTCTCTCACATGTCTATGACCATTGCTTCATTTATTTTGGCTTACCTCAGCATCACTAACTCCATTCTGCTCCAAGGCATATTTCCTTTGAGAACTTTGCACTAAGTAATTCATCTGCTTAAAGCCTTTTGGGATGATAGTTGAATATCCAGAATGTGCACTTTTTTTCATGTATTTACCAATATATATCTTATCTGTAAGGTATAAAATCTGAGAGATGATACTTCATATGATAATTCACTATCACTATCTTCCTGTTGATCATCTATTTGCTAGAACTGGTACCAGTAATATCTCCATATGTCCTGTCTTATTCTAGTAGAACCCAAAGGCATCCGCTTGCTCCAGGAACATAAAGAGCCTCAAACCATTATATTAGGTCTTGGGAATGAACTAATATAATTGTTACTGGTATTTGGCATATAAATACTACATGAGCAGCTTGCCAGGCTTGCCGTGCAGGTGGCATACTCTTGTAGTCACCTCTAAATAAAGCATTTATTGAGGAACCGTGTGAGCTGGGCTATGATAGTCTGGTCTGCCGGGTGGAGTTGTGATGAGAGGGAAGTTCGGATATGGAAAATGGCGGCCCCCATTGAGTAGGGGGGTCGCCTGGCTTGTTATGAGGCTCTGCCAGAGTGGCAGGCCCGGGCTAGAACCCGCCATGCCTCCCGGGTGCCTCATGAGTGGCTGAGCACAGGGAGAGCAAGTAGCAGCTGTGTCTCATGTCTGAAAGCCTCTGGTTCAGCATACCTGGGCCGGATTGAAAAAAAACTGTAGCAGGGTGGGTGTCTATGATCTGGGCTGTGATAGTCTGGTCTGCTGGGTGGATAAATATTATAATTTATTAGCATGTATGTATAAATAAATGTTTCCTAATCTTCCCCATTCAGAGAAAATAAATTATGTTGGTATTATAGTCTGTTTTCTTTTATTAAGCTATCCTATGACTTACAATATTATTTGGCATGTTATAGTTGCTAAATAAGCAGTAATTGAACTAATGACTTAATAAATCTTGTATAGCAGTTTGCTACACTAGAATAAATTCAAATGCTCTAAAATTGAATAATTCAAACACCTCAAACATCTTTTCAATTTTACTTCATAGGCAGAGTCTGACGATAATTTACATCAGAGAAAAGTCTATATTTTTTCTAAAAACCGAGTACTACTAGGAAATTTTAGCATAAATTATAACAATGGGGAAAATTGACTTGACATGTTTGTAGTTATCAGAGAATTATCTAAAGCCTAAGTGGCTTTGGAATTTTTTCCCAAGACTGTCCTACTCGATTAGTGGACAAATCAAGATATCATAAAATTTTATAGTTGCTACAATGTGAAACAAAATTCAACATAGATTATTATTCAGTTTTAACTTCAAGTATTATTTTTTCAGTATAGAAAAAATGCAAAAGTCTGGCAAAAATGTCATATTCTTTAGTAGAAACTCAAGCTTAAATTTTTAAGTTGAAGTTAATAAAATAATAAAGTTGCTTTTCCACCTAGAAGTCTGTTTCATTACAAGCTGATAGTGTTTATAAACATCACATTGATCTAAAAATACCTTTTAGTATAATTGGATAATACTAAACTTACCATAGTGAGTCAGAAAGTGCTAAGGAGCTCTTTTAACATGTTTTGGCAGGATTTATGACTTGTTATTGAATTATTTGGAACCAGAAGTTATATACTAAATTTTTAACTTGCTTTGTATTTAATAGATTGTATGCTCATAGAGCATAATTATACTCAGTAATATCAGGTTAGTCATTTTTTCCCAATCACACTAGTGTTCAGTCATTTTTCATTTTATTTATTTATTTGCTTATCTCAAGTGAGAGAAGGAATTCGGAGTTCTGACCTCCGTCGCTATTCCAGAATCAGGGATGCTGTCTCGTTTTGCCAAGGAATCGAAAATCAGATGGGCTGGACATGTAATGCGATTTGGAGACAACTGCTGGACTAGAGCCGTTACCGACTGGATCCCACGGGATGTCAAAAGATCACATGGCCGCCCACCTACAAGATGGTCAGACTCCCTTGTCAAAACCCTGAAGGAATGGTTTGAGGCTCTTCATATTCTTCAATCAACCATATGCCATTGGGCTACATTGGCACGTGATAGGGTCCAATGGAAATGTTACTGGCACCCGCTCAAGCAAATCGATGAATAACGGGATTCAAGTGATCAAGTGAAGTGATTTGCTTATTGGAGCCTCACTCTGCATTGTGATAAATAAATTATATATAGTTAATTTATGTGATAGATAAACTATATAACTATATATATAATTAGGTTATAATGCTGATGAGTGGTAAAGCTCTCTGAAAAAAATGGACATCTTTGTACACTGGTTTTAACACTATATGCACTATACACAACATACTGGACAAGTTACTTGACTTCTCTGAGACTGCAGTATTTTGCTTATGAAACCGATATAATAATATCTATCTATGTTATTATTCCATGATCTTATTCCATCTATTCCATTTTACATTAAAATGCTGCTTGGGAGAAGATTCAAGAAAAGTTAGTTACTACTTATATTGTTTTTCATGGAATCATTTTAATTCTTAGGAGAATTAGTTATAACCTTATTAAAGGTTAAATAAATGGTTCCTTTTTGCCCCTATGGTAAGTAGGGGTAAAAAGTTATCAAATATTAAATTATCATGTGTATGAGTATGGGTGTCATGATACTCAACTCTATTCCAAAGGTTCACAGTTCTGTTTTTATTACAATACCAAACTGTTTTAATTACTACTGCTTTGTAGTACAGTGTGAAATTGGAAAAGGTGATGCCTCCCCATCTTCTTTTCCCCAAGGATTGCTTTAACTATCCATGGGGATTTATTATTACATATGAATTTCAGAGACTCTCAGACATGGGGCAGAGCTGCTACTTGCTCTCCCTGTGCCCAGCCGCTCATGAGGAGCCCGGGAGGCATGGCGGGTTCTAGCCCTGGCCTGCCACCCCAGCAGAGCCTCACAACAAGCCAGACAACCCCCTCCTCCCACAACTCCATGGGGGGCTTCTGTTTTCCACATCCGGACTTCTTTCTTGTCACAACTCCACCCAGCAGACCAGACTATCACAGCCTGGCTTGCGCGGCTGCTAGTGGCCGCACAGTTCATCAATAATTGCTTTATTTAGAGGTGACCACAAGAGTATGCCACCGGCACTGCAAGCCTGGCAAGCTGCTCATGTCGTATTTGATATGCCAAATACCAGTAACATTTATATTAGGTCATTCCCATGACCTAATATAATGGCTTGAGGCTCTTTTGTTCCTGGAGCAAGTGGATGCCTTTTTGGTTCTACTAGCATGAGACAGGACATATGGAGATATTACTGGTGCCCGCTCTAGCAAATAGATGATCAACGGGAAGATAGTGATAGTGATAGTGATGAATTTCAGGAGTGTCTGTTCAATTTAATTGAAGAATGTCATGGTATCCTTGTAGGGACTTCATTGAATCTGTACAAAGCTCTAGGAGTATTACCATTTTGACAATGTTAATTCTCCCCATCTGTGATCAGGAAATGTGTTCCTATTTCCTCGTGTCCTCTTTTTATTTCTTGGAGCAGTGTCATGTAGTTTTCTTTGTGTGGGTCCTTTACACACTTGGTTAAGCTGACTCTCAGGTATTTGATTTTCTGTGGCACAAGTGTGAATGGAATAGTTTTCTTAATATTCCTTTCTTCTATTTCATTATTCGTATATAGGAGAGCCACTGACTTTTGGGTATTGATTTTATACCCTGCCACTCTACTATAAATATCTATTGTTTCTAGGAATTTTTTTGGCTGAGAGTTTAGGGTTCTCTAGGTATACTATCTTGTCATCTGAAAATAATGATAGCTTGACTACTTCCTTCCCTATCTGGATGCCCTTAATATCCTTTTTCTTCTCTGATTGCTATGGCGAGTATTTCCAGTACTATATTGAATAGAAGAGGTGATAGTGGACAACCTTGTCTTGTCCCTGATCTTAAGGGGAATGCTCTCAATTTTTCCTCATTGAGAATGATAATCTGTGGGCCTTTGGTAGATAGCTTTGACTATATTGAGAAAGTTCCTTCAATTCCCATTTTCTGGACAGTTTAAATCATGAACGGGTGTTGGATCTTGTCAAATGTCTTCACTGAATCTATTGATATGATCATATGGTTTTTAATTTTTCTCTTATTGATATGATGAAATAATATGAGTATTCTTATCACCACCTAACTGAACTCTAGAAAATGGTTAACTAGTAAGATTTATGTTGTATATATATATATATATATATATATACAACATATATATATATATATATATATAATTTATCTCAACTAAAACTGTAGGGTGATAGTTTGCAGTTGTTCAGGACTCTACTACATTTTGGATACACTATTTCTTATTAAGAAAACGTTGATATTTCAAGAGAGGCTGGCAAGATGGTGACTGTGCAGCCACAAGTACGGGAGCAGGCAGAAGTGAAATAGCCCCCAGAGCCCTGAAAAGCAGACAACTTTTCAAATTTCTGAGTGAGTAAATGCAAATGCCCTGTGAATATTCTGGTGCCATCAGATTACCTTTAAATGCACATGGCCAGGGCCAGAGCGATAGTCTAGCGGGTAGGGCGTTTGCCTTGCACGTGAGCCGGCCCATGCCGGCCTGGGTCTCGATCCCGGCATCCCATATGGTCCCTCGAGCACCGCGAGGAGTAATTTCTGAGTGCAGAGCCAGGAGAAACTGCTGAGCATCGCGCGGGTGTGACCCAAAAAAGCAAATAAATAAATAAATAAATAAATAAATGCACACGGCCATGGGGGGCTGGAGTGATAGCACAGTGGGTAGGCCTTTTGCCTTGAATGCAGCCAGACCGGGTTCAATCCCAGCATCCCATATGGTCCCCTGAGCACCACCAGTAGTAATTCCTGGTGGTTACCAGGAGTAACCACAGAGCATTGCCAGGTGTGACCCAAAAAAGCCAAAAAATGCACAGCCGATTCTTCCATCACTACACAGACAGAGCAAGTCCCCAATAATGGCAGAGATGCCTCCAGCTGGCAGATCTTTCACAGCCCTAGGCGTTGTATATGTGTGAAACTTCCAGTATCTTGGAGGAGGATATTCTATTTCTTTAAAATATTTTATTATATAACCGTGAGATACACAATTACAAAGGTGTTTATGTTCTGGTTTTTGGTCTTACAATGTTCCAGCACCCATCCCCCATCAGTACCCATTTCCCACCACCAATATATTCTTTCCAGTCCTACTCGGCATGCCTGTAGGGTGCAAGCACTGAGGTCCGAGAAGAGGGAGCAGCTTGGCCACAGCCACTGCCATAGTGCTGTGGCAGGGAGAGTGCCCCCTTTTTTTCCTGGACCATCTGTGCACCTGGAGCACACTATAAGGGGAGAATGCTACATGCACCAGCTGTCCACGGTGGGATGTCCAGCGGCCACTACCACCACTGTAGCAGGTGGCTCTGGTCCCTGTGCCTGGAGTTGTCCTGGCCACACCTGCAGTGTTCAGCGCAGATCCCTAATAGCTGGTCACCTCATATCTCGGATTCTCCATGACAGGTGGAGGCGGCAGCAGCAGCTCCTAGGGCAGCAGGGGCTTGGGGCCAAGGCAGGGCTTGGGAGTGGGAATTGAGGCCCCTTCCTCTCACGTCCATACTGCCAATGACCCAGTGGGCATGACTACAAGCTTTGCAGCTGCCTTTCACAACAACCATGAAACAGAAACTCCAGGAACAATGACCAGGGGCACAACCACTGCAGCTTCCTCCTGTGGTGTGCTGTGCAGAAGCCACCCACTATGTTACCAAAACCAACCAGTTTAGGGTCACATCTTTGCCAGGACCTGGACCTTTCCCATATATATGTTGCAATGATCAAAGTGGTTGCAGCCTGATAGGAGAGTTGAAGTGGGGGGGAGAGAGAGAGAGAGAGAGAGAGAGAGAGAGAAAGAGAGAGAGAGAATTGTGTGTGCATGGGGGGTGATAGCCTTTGGTGCAGTAGGGGCACACTGGTGATGGTACTTGTGTTGAAAAATGAATGCTTGTGAAAACTGTACTGTGGAAAAATCTGTAAATCATGTTGTTTTAATAAAATAATTTAAAAAAAGAAACTGTTGCTATTTCAAAATCTTCACTTTTATTACTAGTGCTGCAATAACATCACAATGCTTTTCTTTGAATACTCATTTGATATTGTGTAAAAATAATCATTTTCACTTATGGAGAGTTTACTATCCAATAACTGTAGTAATCCTTTTGTATAGAAAATCTTATTTGAACCTCAATCACTGTATCACTGTCTTCCCATTGTCTTCATGGATTGCTCGAGTGGGCACTAGTAACATCTCCATTAGTCCTGTCACAAGCAAGTGCAACCCAAGGGCATCTACTTGCTCCAGGAACAGGAGGAGCCCAAAACCATTCTTCAGGTTATGGAACTGAGGTCCATAATAATTACTAGTCTTTGACATAAAAAGTAAATAAAACATGGGTAGCTTGCCAGGCTTACCGTGTAGGTGGAATAGTCTCAGTAGAAGGCTCTCAACCCAAGCATTTACTGATGAAACTTAAAGGGGAAGATCAGGTTTTCTCTTGGATGGAGCTCTGAGGAACTACGGAGTCTGGATGTTGAGAATGACAAACTGAAAGATATGTGGTTTTGCTCTGGCTTCTTCCAGGCTTACTGGTATCAGTCAAAACATGTCTAGAACTGTTTAGTATGTATAAATGTGAAAGAACTTGAGAAGAACCTAATGCTAAATATAGTATCCTATAAAAATATTGCGTGGCCAAAAGTGGCAGCGCCAAGGAACCTGTGGGTCTGGCGTGGGTGGGTGTCTCTCTTCCGGGGCAACTGGCATGGAGGCGGAGGAAAGGGCAGGGCCCAAAACTCCACTCCGAGTCTGGCCAGCATGGTCTCTCCCCACTCATGAGAGCAAACCCTTGGAGCAATGTTGGACATGGCCAGGGGCTGGCCGAGCCCCTTACCGGGAGGTCAGCTCCATGGGTTGCTTCCACATGGGGCCGGCAGAGCAGCACAGCTGTGGGTCTGAAGTGGATGGGTCCTTACTATAGTCTTTTATTTGAAGACTATATATATTTGAACCTCAATATAGTCTTCTAAATGGATATTCCTTACACATTCCCACCATGTTCTAGGTTGATTCCTCCTTCGATATGACAGTTTGGTCTGACATCTAGCTTGAACTTAACTCACCAAACCTTAACCCAACTATTGTTTTAAGCAGCACTCTAATACTTCTAACTCACTTTTTCGCTGTTAAGCCTAATATCCTTTGATTTATTTTGTTCAGAAAAACCTAATGTTTAGAATCCCAAGATGTTTATGAACCAGTGTTGACCCTGAATTTCCTTCTTGATTGCTCCAGAATCAAGGTTGGATTCAGGAAGGATAGTCTGATAACTCCCAAACTAGGATTAAACTGATGTTGTTCATAACTCTACACTGAATCACTGCCCAGAAGGATGTAATTTCCAGAAGTATAATTACTAACTCTAGGGTTGAGACACTGATGATGTAGAATTTCTATGTTCTCTCTCTCTTCTCCCTCTCTCTCTCTCTCTCTCTTTTGCTCTCTTTAGTTTTTGGGGGCCACATTCAGCAGTGGTCAGGGCTTACTCCTGGCTCTGTTCTTAGGCATCATTACTGATGGTACTCTCGATACCATATGCAGTGCACCTGGGTTAGTCACATATAAGACAAGAACCCTACTCTCTGTATTACCTGGCCCCAGATTGACGTTTCTTTCCTGTAGACTTTCATATATGTACTTTCTACCAATAGTTTCTGAGATTATTTGTTTTCACACACTAGATAATCTCAGATATCACAGATATTTTTTACTCATTAGATCTTTATTAACACAGTGAAAAAGCTTTACAGAAAGCTACATTTGTCCTTCCAGGTGTGATTACCATTTCATTCAATGTAAAGTAATCAACACTATTAAGTTATTTAACTTCTTGTCCTGAAAAGATCCTTAAGAATCTTGAAAGATTAATGTTGTGGTGTAATCAATTTCTCTCTGCGTGAGCTGCTTTATTTGACATACAACGTTCTCTTATCTCAACTGACTTGATAGAGGTTTGGTTACAGAAAAATGGATATTTTGAGGTTTGTGAGAACAGATACAGATATGAAAATATGTTACTGTTTTAAAAGATTCTTTTGATCCTACTCTAGACCATTTCCTTTTATATGAACAAAATCTATTTTATTAGGATATTTCCTAGCTGTAATTTTATCTATAGAAAGTGTATGTGCTTCATATTAAGCTACTTCAAAGCCTGTGTTAATAGAAACACCAAGTGTCTTCCAGTTTGGGAATAACTTGTAAATTGCTAGTGTGTCCTTTTATCTTCCAAGATCCTCTGATGTGGAGAATGAATAAAAGTTTAGAATAATTTTTAAAGACTCATTTTAATTTTACCCACACAGATGCTTATTTTATTTTTTTTTTTTTTTCATATGCATTTTTATTATGTCAGTCCAAACTTTATATATTATTTTAATATATTCCATACATTCATATTTTAATTCTGTGACCATCTTTTGATAACAATAAAGCTGTAGTTTCAAATTACAAGATAGCACTTGTAGTATAACAGAACAAGTCAGAGGGCAAAAACATTAGAGACTAGCAGTTCTTTGTCTATGGGTTACTTAATGGAATAAGAATTACATATGTAATCCTAACAAGACTCACAATTTGAATTTATCTAGCACTTTTTAATGGGTTCTGTTTGCCAAGTACAGTGAAGAATATGCTTATGTGTTAACTTTTTATCCTACCCACTGTACTAGGAAAACTTGTTTTGGGAAAAGTTGGGAGTACATAGTCTACAAAACTTACCTAAGCTCAAATGGATTCAAAATAACTTGATATTTTTTTTTTTTGTGTAATCTTCATAACTATTTTTTTATTATACCACCGTGAGATATACAGTTACAAAAGTGTTCATATTTGGGTTTCAGTCATACAGTGTTCCAGCACCCATCCCTCCACCAGTGCCTATTTCCCTCCACCAATGTCCCATGATATCCCCCTCCCTCAGGCTGCGTCTGTGGCAGGCAATTTTCACTTCTCTCTCTCTCTCTCTCTCTCTCTCTCTCTCTCTGACACAGTATTTTATTTTTTAAAGAATATTTTATTATACCAATGTGAGATATAGAATTACAAGATGTTCATGTTTGAGTTTCGGTTATACAGTGTTCCAACACCCATCCCTCCACCAGTGCCCATTTCCTACCACCAATGTTCCCAATTCCCTCCCCTTCATCATCCTGCCTCCATGGCAGGTTCTTTATCTTTCTCTCTCTCTCTCTCTTTCTCTCTCTCTGTTTCTCTCTCCCTCTCTTCCCCTCTCCCTCTCCCCCCCTCTCTCTCCTCGCCACTTCTCTTTTTAACACATTGTGGATTGTAATACATTTAGAGGTTATCATGTGTTTTTTTTTTAAATTTTTTATTATACCACCGTGAGACATACGATTACAAAGGTGTTCAGAATTGGTTCTTGGTAATACAGTATTCCAGCACCCATCCCTCCACCGGTGCCCCATTTCCACCACCAATGTACCCCACCTCCCTCCCACCCCCCCCCCAGGCAGCCTCAAGAGCAGGTAGCCCTGTTTCCTCTCTTTCTCTCTCTCTGTCTCTCTTTCTGTCTCTGCATCTCTCTCCCTCTTCTTTTACACATTGTGGCTAGCCCTGCAGATATTTAGAGTTTAAAACTTAAGTCTCTGTGTATATTCAATGGTGAGTTTTAATCTGCCATTACCATTTCTCACATTTAGTAAAACACTGGTATCTATTTATATCCTATTAATGAATGCAGTCATTCTATATCTGTCCTTTCCCTTCTGACTAATTTCACTCAGCATGATAGTCTCCATGTCCATCCATTTGCAGGTAAATTTTATAATTTCATCTTTTCTGACAGCTGCATAGTATTCCATAGTATAGATAAACCACAGTATCTTTTAGCCAATCCTCTGTTCCCGGGCATTTAGGTTGTTTCCAGATTCTAGCTATAGTGAATAGTGCAGAGATGAATAAAGAAGTACAGATAGTGTTTTTGCTATGTGTTTTTCGGTCTCTTGGGTATGTTCCCAGGAGTGCTATTGCTGGATCAAATGGGAGCTCAATGTCTAGTTTTGGGAGGAATGCCCAAATTGTTTTCCAAAAGGGCTGGACCAGTCGGCACTCCCACCAACAGTGGATCAGAGTCCCTTTTTTCCCACATCCACGCCAGCACCCGGTGTTCTTGCTGTTTTGGATGTGTGCCAGACTCTGTGGTGTGAGATGGTACCTCATTGTTGTTTTGATTTGCATCTCCCTGATGATTAAAGATGAAGAGCACATTTTCATATGCCTTTTGGCCATTCAATTTCTTCTTTTTTGGAAGCTTCTGTTCATTTCTTCTCCCCCATTTTTTGATGGGGTTGGCTGTTTTCTTCTTGTGAAGGGCTACCAGTGCCTGATATATCCTGGATATTAACCCCTTGTCAGACGGGTATTGGGTGAATATCCTTTCCCACTCTGTGGATTATCTTTGTATCTTGGTCACCATTTCTTTTGAGGTGCAGAAGCTTTTCAATTTTATATAATCCCATTTGTTTCTTTGCTTCCATTTTCTTGGTCAGTGGTGTGTCATCTTTAAAGATACTTTTTAGTTTTGATGTCGTAGAGCATTTCTCCTATGTTTTCTTCGATGTACCTTATAGATTCATGTCTGATGTTGAGATCTATAATCCATTTTGATCTGACTTTTGTGCATGGCGTTAGAAGGAGGTCTAAGTTCATTTTTTTTACACGTAGCTGCCCAGTTTTCCCAGCACCATTTGTTGAAGAGGCTTTCTTTGCTCCACTTAATATTTTTTTGCTCCTTTATCGAAGATTAAGTGGTTGTATATTTGAGAGTGTGTTTCAGGATACTCAGTTCTATTCCAAAGGTCTATGGGTCTGTCTCTACCCAGCGGGTAGGGCATTTGCCTTACACGCGGCTGACCTGTGCCGGCCTGGGTTCGATCCCGGCATCCCATTTTTCAATGCGGTCCCTATAAAGATACCCATGATGTTCTTCAAAGAAATTGAACAAACACTCCTGAAATTTGTATGGAATAATAAACCCCACGAATAGCTAAAGCAATCCTTGGGAAGAACTTGATATTTTAACCACTACCTTATACTGCAGAAAGAAGGGAGGTTTTGTTATTGCTGTTGCTATTTTCATTTATTTATTTATTTATTTATTTATTTTTTCCCTTTATTAAAACACTGTGATTTACAAATTTCTTCACAATACAGTTGTCCCGACCATTCATTGTTAAACACCAGTCCTTCCACCAATGTTCCGCTACTGCCACCAAAAGTCACTGCCACCCACCCACTCCCCATCCCTATGCCAGTCCCTTGAGCAGACTACAACCACATTTTTCATCGCAACATATAATGAGGCTATGCTGGGATGGAGGGCCAAGGCTAGAACCCACTTTCCCTCCTGGGTGACTCGTGATCAGCTGGGCACAGGGAGAGCCGGTAGCAGCTCTGTCCGTGTATGTAAGACTCCCAGCTCATATGTATATATATATATATATATATATATATATTTACATTTTTACATATATACACATATACATATAAACATATATACATATGCACATATACACATATACACACATACACATATACACAAATAAACACATACACACATACACAGGTACACACATACATATACACATATGCACACATACACACATACACATATACATACACACATACACACATTCACATATACACATATACACACATACACACATTCACATATACACATATACACACATACACACACATATATACATAGACACATATATGCATATATGCATATATGTAATATATATGCATACATATATGCATATATACATATATATATATATATGTATATGGGAAAGGTCCTGGAAAGGACCTGACCCTGATCTGGGTTGTTATGTTAATCTTGCAGGAAGGAGCTGCAGAAGCTGTGCATCAGGTCGTTCTCTCTGGTATTACTGATCACTCCTGGTGCATGATCTGTTGAAACGGCATCTGCAGAGCTTGTAGTCATGCCTACACTCGGTCATAGGAGGTGGAAGGTAAGAGAAGGGGTGTCAATCCCTGCTCCAACCCAGCCTGCAGCCCCATAGCAGCTCATGTGCCTGCTGGCCCCGGAAGCAGAGATGAAACTGGCCAGGGGCAGTCAGTTTCTCCCTCTTGTTGCTTCATGAGCCCCTCTCTGCTGGAAGGAGCTACAGCAGCTGTGCATCTGGTCATTCTCTCTGGCATTACTGATCAGTCCTGGTGAATGATCTATTGAAAATGGCATCTCTGTTTTTGTTGTTGTTTGTAAAAAGTAACATAGGGTCCACATTAAAGTATGTTTTCAGGATATGACTGTAATTATGTATGTATTGCTATTACTCTTCCAAACAATTCCAATGCTGTTTTCAACTCTGAGTTTTGTTCTGTATTGATTTCTTAAAAATGAAGCAGAGCAAATTCATTGATTAACTCTGCATGTGGGTATGATTATGGTTAAATAACAAAACTTAACTTGCAGAAATTAACTATTGTCAACTAATTTTAAATGTTTTCTTCAATTTTATAGAAAGAAGTGAGAGAAAGAGAAAAAAAGCTCAGATATCAAACAAAATGTATCATTTCTAGCACAAGAATGAAAATGGAGGCCAGAATGATAATACAGAGGGTAGGGCATTTGCTTTGCATGCAGCCAATCCAGGTTCGATCCCCAGCATCCCATATGGTCCCCTGAGAACCACCAGGAGAAACTCAAGTGCAGAGCCAGGAGTAACTGCTGAGCATAGCTGGGTGTGACCCAAAAGCAAAAAAAAAAAAAAAAAAAACAAAACACTAAAAAAATGACACGTTCCTTTTTAGTTAAAATTTCTAGTTAGGGGTCTTTTCCTAGTTATGCCCTAACATCAGTGTTAGTAGTAATAGTAATTGTGGCTATATGAGATGATCTATAGCTAAGACACTGGCAGTCATATAAGCATAGAATATAGAGCAAAACATATCGGATTTAAAAAACATGCCTTCTATTCATAAATCTGTGTATATGATTAATTTCTTTGGAAATTAATCACATAAAGACTTTTAACTACAAAATGGGCAGAATTATATCTACTTCAGAGAGCAGTTTAAAATAAATGAGATAATATAATTTCCTAGAATATATTGGCATATAGCAGTAATACCTTAATATCTATAGTATGTTTTTTCTCCTTTTTTTCTTGCTCTTCCCCTTCCTACTCATTTTTTTGACTGTCATTCAAATTTTTTCAAATATAAAGGAAATATTTATGAGTGATATCCACTCTTCAATAGTGACATGCTGCTACCCATATTTTGTGGCAACCACTATCAGCATCTAAAATTACTGAGTGCTTCCTATAAGTTTGGCCTTATATTTATATTATTTTAGGTCAGTGTAGGCATATATTACAATGCTTTAGTTCACATACATTTAGTTTACGTTAAAATAGATATTACATAATGGAAATAAAAGTGTAAAATTCAGCAGTAAAATAAGATACAATAAATATTTTTAGGTATGTTGTATTCTTGAGCCTTCTTTGGAAAGCACCCTTAAGAAATTGTTTTCCTCTTAAACATCAAGAATGAGGATTGGTGCTTTTTTCATTTTGAATATTTAGAATCAAGTGTGTTCAACAATAATGGATATTTTGTGTTCATTAGATTGCTTGTGAGTGGAAGTTTTATGTCAAAACTCAGACATAAAATCTATATCTTTTTAATGAAAGGTGAGTAAATTAATCACTGTCTTCCCGTTCATCATCGATTGGCTCAAGCCTTTTGGGCCTTTTAGCTTTCGGCTTTTGGCTCCTCAGCCTTGCGGCTTTTGGCTTTTGGCTTTTTGCTCTTTGGCTTTTTGCTCCATCTTCTGGGCAGGACTCAGCTCGGGTGAGATCCTAATTAATAGTAAAATGAAATTAATAGTAAAATGAATTAAAAGTTCCAACTCAATTATTCCTGGGAATACATCTCACAATCATCTGGTGAAATTCACATCCTCTTGGGGCCAGAGCGATAGCCCAGTGGGTAGGGCGTTTGCCTTGCATCTGGCCTGCCCGTGCTGGCCAGGGTTCGATCCCGGAATCCCATATGGTCCCCCCAGCACCGCCAGGAGTAATTCCTGAGTTCAGAGCCAGGAGAAACCCCTGAGCATCGCCGGGTGTGACCCAAAAAGCAAAAAAAAAAAAAAAAAAAAATTCACATCCTCTTGAAATGCAGACCATATAGGTTTGAAGTCATGTCATATTCCTTAAATCACAAGCAACAGAAAATGATTTTAGCTAACTCATGCAGAGATAAAGGAAGAAAAGAGTTAAGTTAAATGATGAGTTGAGCAATTTAGAAATGTAATAAGATAACCATGGACTTCAACTGCTAGAAGAAATAAGACCCTGAGATTTTCTATCTGCTCATAATTAACATGTCTCAACAGATGCTTTTTTCATGACTATGTATCCTGTTTTTCAAAATTTAGAGTCTTAAAAGACAAGTATGATTAAAGTTGCCTGAAATAGGGGGTTTTGCAGTAGATGAACCAAATAAAACACCCACCATTACTGCATATCATTGATGTAAGACGATTCGAATACCCACAAAAGAAAAGTCAAGTAAATAGGTACTAAGGAAGTGCAAATCATGGAGAAATCATCATCATTAAAAAAGTATAATAATTCCTTTCTGAAAATAACTCATTAATCTGAAAATATACCTTTGTTAAAAATTTAGACACATTTTAAGGTTTTTCAAAGATATATTGTCCAAAATATTTGCATTTAATATGGTCTGATGTAGATTACCTTTTAATAAATAAGTAGCATATCTTTAGAAAAATTATCAAGTAAGGTCTTAGTGAAAGTAGAGTGGATAGTGTACAGGCTTTGCACATGTCTGGCCCAAATCGCTTCCTGGCATCCTCTTTAGAGCTAGTTAAGTACAAGCTAAATATGTACTATATAGAGAGGCATCCCAAATCTCTCTATATAGTCCCCAAACCTCAACAGGAATGATTCATGAATGCAGAGCCATGAGTAAGTACTGAGAGTTTCTGGTGGAACACTATGAAAAGAAGCACAAAATTATGTCATGGTAAAAAAGAAATTATTTTATAATTTTGATTATGACACCGATCAGTCTGTTACTTTAAGTCAAAGTATTATTTTGTTTTTACTATTTTACTCCATGCTTACTAAAGTTAAGAAATTCTGGAAACATCTCACTAAGGTATTGCTATTGCTACAGTTCATTACCTTGCTTTTAAATTTTGACCGTAATAAGCTGGATACGATTTTCTTTCTTAACTCTTCTTGTTCCAATAAAAAAGTTTCATAATTATTCTCGGCAAGCATCCAAAAATATGCTTCACTATCCAGTTCCAATTAATAATGTGTGACTTGTTAAAAACAGATTTTGTTCATTTGAAGGTTTTAATAGCACCCAGTTTCAAGTTAGTTCTCTTGGGAAAATATTTAGCATGCATTTAACTAGCTTGACACATACAACTAATTAATTTGTCTAAAGCAGACTATTATATGAATCATAAACAAAGAACTGAAAATTGAAATAGTGCCAGAATTTTAACTTAAAGTACCTTATGCATAATTAGCCCTAAGTTGTTTTTGGTCTTTATTTCTATTAAATCAAGTACATTCTATTAAATCAAGTACATGGATTATGTTATACTGTTTTTGAATAAAAGGCTGAGAGCAGATATGAAAATTGATGACTTTAATGTATTTTCAGATATTGATTTCCAGAAATTTTATTTGTAAAGCACATGTATAAATTATGCATATTAGATCATGATGAACAGGGCCCAGCAACACAAACTGCTATGCCTCGCTTTTCCATAGGCTAAACCCAGAGAGACTGGTGATTTCTAGTAGAAGATTTGCATTACATACTTATTATTTGCACCATACTTTCCATTTTTTGGTAGGAGTATACATTTGCTAAGAAAAGATCTTGGATTGAGGAGTTGAAAATATTTGTGAGTGACCCAAATTGAAAATAGAGATACACTGAGACAAATACAGTCATAAAGACATATTAAAATTAAAGACAGATTAAAATTGTGATATCTTCATAGACTCTTCCATCAGTATTGCTTTAGTAAAATAGTTTTCAGTCAATAGACAAAGCAAGATGGAAAATTAACAAACCATGCATAAATGTATATAAATAAAGTATTTTTTAAAAATTTGCCTATCTATTGGACAACTGCTTGAGGGAGGAATGGTAGGATAATATAACACACAGCTGGATTGAGATGCAAATAACCAAAATTGTCGGTGGACAGTTGTAAAATATTTGTTACTGCATTTCAGTTCTTTCTTTAAATTTGAGGGTTATGGGGCCAGAATGATAGCACAGCAGGTAGGGCATTTGCCTTGCAGGCGGCAGACCTGGCTTTGATCCCCATATGGTCCCTTGTGCACCTCCAGGAGTAATTCCTGAGCAAAGAACCAGGAGTAACCCCTGAACATTGCCAGCTGTGACCCAAAAAAGAAAAAAAATTGAGGGTTAGACTATTATACTACTGAAAAATAATATTGGTGGAGGTTGAGGGAATTATTGAAAAAGATAGGTTTTCTTAGTGTGTAAGGTTTGTAATGAGTTTGGTGAAGAGACGGGGAGTTTCCTTATAAGGTTATAAACTTTCTACAACATGAAACCCAAATCTTGAGGAACCTCAGTTTTAAACTTATGGGAAGCTATTACTTAGTGTGTGGGTTGCTTTCATTACTGCCCCCCATACTTATTACTATTATTAGTGGCTGATTATGTCTGGGACAAAATTGACTAAGGAAAGCAAAGTGTATTATTGAGAAAACCATGCACTACATATTGCAATTTTTTGACAATTTATATAAAAACAAAATTTTACTACCAGATGGAAATAAATATTTAAAAGAAATATAAAAATTAAACATATTTCCTATTATGATAGGAGTTAAGCAGCTGTAAATAAGAATTAATTTAATATTAAGAGTGTGAACTACATAGTTCAAACCAGCAATCAAATGAATGTGTTCAACAGCAGACACAGAACAACTAAAGAATAAATGAATAAAAAATGTGATTAAGAAAAATATTGATAAATCTTAGTAAGGGATACAGAGATAGAAAATAAAAACTATGATCTAAAACATAAATATTTGAGACTAGAGAGTGATAGTATAGTGGTTGACCTTGCATATGGGCAAGCAGGCTCAGTCTCCAGGATTCTACGCAGTACCCTGAGCACGGCCTGGCGTAATTCCTTACAGGGGAGCCAAGAATAACCCTTGAGCATGGCTGATGTGCCCCCACAAAACAAAACACAAATAAATAAAACATAAAGATAATAAATTTAGGCACCCTTGAGCATGGCTGATGTGCCCCCCAAAACAAAACACAAGTAAATAAAACACTGTATCACTGTATCACTGTCTTCCCGTTCATCATCGATTTGCTCGAGCGGGCCCCAGTAACATCTCCATATGTCCTGTCTCATGCTAGTAGAGCCCAAGGCATCTGCTAGCTCCAGGAACATAAAGAGCCTCAATCCATTCCGGAATGAGGTCTATAATTGTTACTGATATTTGGCATATATATCGAATACAACACGGGTAGCTTGCCAGGCTCTGCCGTGCAGGTAGCATAGTCTTGTAGGCATCTCTAAGTCCAGCATTTATTGATGAACTGCGCGGCGCAAGCGGCCGCGCAAGCCGGGCGCTGATAGGCTGATCTGCTGGGTGGAGGTCTGACGAGAGAGAAGTCCAGATGTGGAAAATGGAGGCCCTCATGGAGTGGGGGGGGTCGTCTAACTTGTTGGGAGGCTCTGCTGGGATGGTGGGCCAGGGCTAGAACCCACCATCCCTCCCGGGCGCCTCGTGAGCGGCTGGTCACAGGGAGAGCCAGTAGCAGCTCTGCCCCATGTCTGCGGAGTCTCTGGACCGGCATACCTGAGCCAGATTTAAGAAGGACTGCTGCAGGGTGGAACTGGATGAGCCGGGCGCTGATAGGCTGGTCTGCTGGGTGGAGGTCTGACAAGAGAGAAGTCCGGATGTGGAAAATGGAGGCCCTCATGGAGTGGGGGGGTTGTCTGGCTTGTTGGGAGGCTCTGCTGGGATGGTGGGCCAGGGCTAGAACCCACCATCCCTCCCGGGCGCCTCGTGAGCGGCTGGTCACAGGGAGAGCCAGTAGCAGCTCTGCCCCATGTCTGCGAGAGAAATAAAACATAACGATAATAAATTTAGGCAAAATCTCTAATGAATTTTCCATACTGGAAAAAATAAAGAATGATCAAATATGAGTTAATGGTTGACTAAATATTGAATCCTAATTTCTCTGATTGAAAAAAAAACATTCTGAATGAATGTATAGTATAGAAGATCAAACCAAAAATATCACACAGGAAAAAAGTAAAATAAAACATTTAGAAAATCAAACACAAATTTTAAAAAGTATCAGTAAAAGAAGCGGGAGACTTCTTAAGCAGAAAAAAATAGATTTCTGGAATGGATATGAGTTCTATATTGTAATACTTCTGTCAGTCTAGAAGCCGGTCAAGGGGATTCTGTTTTGTTTCTATTATTAGGTAAGGCCCTTCAAGGTCATCAGATCTTTGTCTCACACCCGTGCTCGTCTACTGAAAGTTGCTCTAGAGAGCCCAAATATATATACATATATATGTATATATATATATGTATATATATATATATATACACACACACACATATATATATACATACATATACATATATATCTATATATACATACATATATATATATATATATATATTTGCGTCATGGGTTTACTCAGCAATGTTCAGGGGTTACTCCTGGCTTTGGCTTTGCACTCAAGAATTACTCCTGGCAGTTCTCGGGGACCATATGAGATGCCTGGATCGAACCCGGGTAAGCCACATGCAAGGCAAACATTCTACCATCTTGGCTGTCGCTCTGGCCTCAGAGTCACATACTTCTAAGAGAACCAACAGGCCAAACCTTTTGGTTTTATCATAGCACAGTTGGGTCTCTTGTTTGCGTAAGACTCCTCTGGGGGACTGGGGAAACAAAATGGCATGACCGCACCTCCAGAACTTGTGATCTGGGAGATGTAATGTGAGGTCTGAGAATTTGTTTTCCTACTAAGGTTTCAGCAGAGCCTGGCAAGCTACCCATGATGCATTTGATATGCCATAAACAGTAACAATAATGGATCTCATTCCCAATAAATGGAGACGTTACTGGTGCCCTCTCGAGCAAATTAATGAACAAAGGGAAGACAAGTGATACAAGTGATACAGTATATATTTTTAGAAAAAGAAACTCTACAATAGCATTTTACATGTGCCTAATTATTCATACAAATGTGTGAATAAAATAACATTCTTAGGCATGTTAAACCAAAGAAGTTTTACCTAGGATAAGGTAATTTTATGAGAAATACCAGATGGAGTATCTCATTAAAATGTGAACTGGTTTTCCGAAGGATATTCTAAGGTATATTAAAATTAGGATATATAGATATAGGTATAGATATATGTGTATGCATATAATGCATCCTAAATGTTTATTAATGACAATGTATAATTCAAATTTAATAGCACAAATGTAGAATTCTAAGCCAAATATTTCAGTGTTTTTGAAGTGCAAATCATATATAAAGTCTCAAGAAGAAAAGTGACAATTATTTATTTTAAATCATCCCAGTCAGAGAGCTAGCACATGTGTTAAGGCCTTTATTTACCTTGTATTCCACCAACCCTGATTGAATCTTTGAAATCACATATGGTACCCTGAGCACCTCTAGATGTCAGTATTGAGCACAGAGAGGGGAATGACTCCTGAGCACTGCAGAAATGGTTCCCAAACCTCACAACCCTCAAAAAATACAGTCATCCCAGACATAGTGAAGAGAGTTAAATGGGGCAAGGCTAGAAATACGTGTATCAGGTGGAAAATAATAGTGATTTTGAATAGAGTGATAGGGAAATAGTGGAGATAATTGTTTCTGTTACACTTTGCATGCAGACAGAACAACTATTGAATCTGATTAGGGAGTTGGGAAGCATTCTCCTTCTGGTGATTTGCACAGTTTTGGTGCATAAACTATGTATGGAGTTGTCATGTCCTGAAATAGGAAATACTAAGTAAGAAGAATATTTAAAGGAATGGATAACAAGTCATCATTTTAGTATATTTAGTTTGAACTACTACCTATGCCAATGAAAATGTCAAATAAGCATTCACATATGAAATTTATAATTTAAAAAGGATCCTGTGTATTTTCTCATTCCATATAACTTATTGACTTTGTTATATGTTAGGTAAGTCATCTGCTAATGATTGGGGTGTTGATATAAGAATGAAATGAGATCACCACTTACTTAAAACATGTTCACTTTCAGAAGGAAGAGACAGACATATACATGCCTAATTGCTATTCAGTATGGTAAACACTGTAATAAAGAAAAGCACAGACCATTTTAAATATCAGATGATGGTGCAATAATTTTTGCTTGAGCCAACTAGAAATTTGAGGGAATTCAAAATTCTGAAGGTGATCGTATTTTGTGTCTGACATTTCAGCACCAGCACTCAAATATTTTGCAGAATTCCAGAACTTCATTCTGTCATTTTTATTTTTTTCTTTAAAAAATGCTTTAAAAATACCTGTCAAGAGTATATGTAGTTTTAATCATTTAAAAATAAAATAAAGGTATACACTTAAAAAAAAAACAATATGTCAAGTTACTAGAGTAAGACATCTAAAATTACTTTTAGATGTATTTGAGGAGTTTGGAAAGCTAGGTTGAAGATATTCAGAGAGGACCCTTAGAAAGTTGTTCTTCAACACAGGAAATACAGCGTAAAAAAAGTAAGAGCCACTGTAGTTTAGGCACTGAAAATAGAACATATCTTTTATGTTACAATTTTTTCATTAGTTTTCTTTCTGAATAACAGATTATTCACTGAGTAATGACTATCGATCAAATTTCTATCTAATTTTTATTGTCTAAGGAGGTAATAATATTTAAAAATGAAAGAAACATTTTGAGAATTAGAATTAAGTGTCTGTTAATCTCAGGCAAATTTGGGACATCATATGCATGCATGTGTGTATATACACACATGCATTCATAGAGATATATAATATGCAATATACATGATGTTATATATTATATATGTTCACATATATTATGTATATTATTTTCAAGTACTTGCTGTTATCACCTACTTGACTTAAGAATTTTGTTGACTCATTATTCATCCTCTGTTTTCTCTGCCTCCCATATAGCCTAAAAAGCAGCAGACAAACTGCTTAATATAAAAATTTAATTATTTTTTATCTTCCCTGAAAGTCTGTAAGCAGAAGAGTGAAAGGTGATTGCATAGATAAACTTCCTCACTTAGGCAGATTATCTATTCCCAGCACAGAGGGAAGATCAAGAAACTCTAAATGGAGCAAGAAGGAATCGTACTCATGCAAATTGATGGTTTCCTCCTCAGTGTGCATGTCAGATCTAAAATTAAGCCTCACAATATGTGCTTTCCTCACAGTTTTTGTCATCAAATGTCCTAACCACAAGTTTGCCTCCTAACCAGTTCCTGCCAAACAACCCTCCTTAAGAAAACCAGGTAAAATTCTTGCTTATGCTTTGTTGCAGGACTCCTCTAAGAGCCCCTTTCTCTACCCTGTGGAGGTCTTTCCAGGCAGATCTTGGCTCAAAACATTAGCATATAAAAAGACATTGGGAGAGGTGCTGGGAGAAATTACCTGAGGGCATTTGACCCTGCCAGGAGAAGTTTACATTTGGCTTGCAGCTACTCCCAGCTCTGATGGAAGGCTTTGAATTTTCATCTCTAGATAGCCCAGCCCAGAATGGGCTGGGCTGGGAGTTTGGGCGGATTTCTGGCTATAAGATCAGCTGCAAGAAGAAAGAAGCTCTCTCTTTTTCCCCTTTTGCCGTTTCAACTTCCCTTGGCTTTTTGCTTCTCTCCATTCTCTGTTGGGCCTCAACACGTGGTGGCAGCCATCTTGACCTGCACCTGGATGGGGCGTAGCTGGGAACACAGAATCCGGAGGTTTTCCCTGCTCTTGGATTGTATATTGGAACCTGTAATAGTAAAGCCCTTTTAAAACTGCATCGGATTCCTGAGTTTTCATCTATTCCTTGCCGGCTTCAGAGGCAGAAGGGACTCGCTTCCTGGCACTGGTGGGGCCCGGCGGAGCTCCCGACAATGCTTGAGTGGTAACTTTTATTTTCCCTGCCAGACCATGGGATTATAAAATACCCAATACACTCTCCCATAATTTTAGGGTCATTCTTTTGATAATACCAAATATGCTTCATAAAGCTCCTATTTCTCAGCATGTCCCTAGATGAAAACCTCATTTATTCTTAAATTGCAAGCAAAGGTCTTTCTTTAGAGAATATGCTATTAGCTCATCTTTATAATATCTGGTGTTGTGTACTTGACCACCTCCAGAACCATGGATAAGGAATGTCTGACCCACAAATAGGGCTCAGAGGAAGTGATTAGAGCAAGTTGGTACTAAGATACATATAGCACTATGCCATGCATAGGAATAAAGTGTTTTGAGGGCAGAAATGAAGTGTAGACTGATATTGGCTAATTTCTAATGTAGCCACGAGATGTAATCCTCTTGTTATCCAAAACTTCCCTAAGTGTTTTTATAACCTGATGATACACATCCACAGGTTATGCTTTCTTGGCAGATGTGTGGTTAATGTATATAAGGGTGGAGGATTAAATCCAGGGTTTCATACACACAAGGCAAATGCTCTCTATTGAGCTGTATCCCCAGTCCAGTAGATCATGTACTCTTCCTCCTCTTTGCTTTGCATATCATCATATATTTCTGTCTTATCCTTCTACTGGTAGCAGCGTCTTCATACTCAGATCTGCCTGAATTACGCTCTTTTTGTAACTGTATTTTTTCCTTCCTCGGGCCTTTTAAATGCATAATCAGGCCTTTTCATTTTGTGCTATGATGACTCACAGACATTGGGCAGAGCTGCTACCAGCTCTCCCTATGCCCAGCTACTCCACGAGGCACCCGGAAGGGATGGCAGGTTCTAGCCCTGGCCCACCACCCCAGCAGAGCCTCATAACAAGCCAGAAGACCCCCCCACTACATGAGGGCCGCCATTTTCCACATCCGGACTTCCTTCTCGTCAGAACTCCACCCAACAGAGGAGCCTATTACAACCCACTTTCATCAATAAATGCTGTATTTAGAGGTGACTACAAGAGTATGCCACTCGCGACAGCAATCCTGGCAAGCTGCCCATGTCGTATTTGATATGCCAAATACCAGTAACAATTATATTAGGTCATTCCCATGATCTAATGTAATGGTTTGAGGTTCTTTATGTTCCTGGGGCAAGCAGATGCCCTTGGGCTCTACTAGCATGAGACAGGACATGTGGAATGTTATTGGTGCCCGCTCAAGCAAATCAATGATGAACAGGAAGATAGTGATAGTGATAGTGATAGTGATAGCTATGATGTATAATGTTTGTTTGGGAGGAGGGTTCTTAGAAAGCACGTTCTTCCCATATTTTCTTAACCTTTGGCATCTATAACTATTACTGTTCAGACTTTGATTGGAGTCGATTATTTGGTCATCAACACCTGCGGGGTCCAGTCTTTAGAATCCATGCACGTAGTCTCATTATTTTGTTTAGAGTATCCTTCATTTTTATCTTGCCAGGTAACTTTACCTTCCAAAAAATATGGAGACTACACAACAATTTCAATTATATTAGCTTGTTTACCCTTTTCCTTGGATTAGCACAGTTAATAGTTAATTAAAAGTTGATTGTCCTCTACTATTCCTGTAGTACAAGTGTGTGTACATGCAACTCACATACATGACATGACCAGTCACATTTTTCTTCAATTTCCAAAGACAATAATGTATTAATATATTTTTTGATGTGCTTGTTTTTGTGGGTAATTTTATGTATATGAGTAAATAACTCTGTCACACTTGTCACATGTTGCACACATCTATATCTTGGTCCTCTCCCAATTTCACACAAACAATAGATTACTTGTTTGTTGCCTCTTTTCTTTCCTATACTGCAAAAGTATTCCAGTTCCATTTGAATATGATGGAAAATGTTCTTCTGAGTGAAAGGGAGCCCTTGGTTATGCAACAAATGAGAGCTGAGAGATAACACACTCAGGGTTGTTAAGGAGGGGGAGATTGATTTCTGCAAGTGGAATCAAATGACAACTGAAAGTGATAGCTTCAAAACTATTTCCCCCTTCTGTTTGACACTGATCTTTCCAACATGTGCCAGCCTCATTATCTGGTGGGCAAAAAGGGAACTGCAGCTTGACATAATCCATGGCAGTTTCACAAGGGAGAATGGAAGGGCAGACTGTCTGGTACAATGGTCTGATTGACAAGGCTTGGAGTCCAAAAATGATGGCATGATATAATCACATGGGAGTAAAAGTGTTTATTCATGGACTAACAGGCTAAAATTACATTTAAATAGCCAGAGGAGATTTGTTATAAATGGTAAGAGAGCACACAATATGTACTTCTAGTCTAGGCTTGCATCTGTTAAAAAAAAAGGCTTGAATTAACATGGCTTTCCTAGCTCATACTTTGGTTTGTTCTGCAGTTTGATGACAATTTAATTTCAGTTTGAGTCTTTATAGTGCTTTGGTGCATTTCCAAGTGTAGATTAAAGACAATTCTTGGGTTGTGGAATGCGTCACAGTTACTCAAGTTAGTACCTGATAATTGGTAGGAATGAATGAATGCATTTACTCTAGGAGAGTTCTGAGACCAAATAGGTCTAATGAAATTGCTTAAAATGGATTCTTCACATTATTTTAATAAAATGTCTATAACTCAATTAATTTACATAGAAAGATCAACCTTCTGGAGTAAGCAGCATGCGAATTTATTGTTAGTAATATTAAAAAGTTGTTGACCCCTATTACATACGTCTGCTAACATGTGTTCTTATTGTCTGAATTTGGGAATATCAGACTTCTTGCAATAATATTGGAGACAATATATAGTTAATGTATCAGAATACCTATCAATATGAAATAAAGAACTCATTGATTCCAGAGAGATTATGGCAAATATTCAAAATGTACCAGAGTGCCATAATACAGGCACTGTTCATAGCTCCAGGCTTTAAAGGAATAAAAAGAATACATTCCTTCCTTGTCATCTTGATATAAAGCTTAAATATGAAGCTTATTTAAATAGTACCTTAAAATTTAAAAATACTGTTCATGCCTTTTCTTCAACTCTCAGTCATTCTCTGACTTTGTCCTACCACCATCCCTACAATCAACAGATAACTTTAATCCTATGGCATGAAAAAGATAATGACCAATAGTATACTAGAAAACCCAGAAATAACCCACAGGTTTGTGGAAAGTTAATCAATGAAAAAGGACATAGGTTGATGAAGTGGATCAAAGAAAACCTCTTCAATAAATGTTAGTGGGAACACTAAACAGCACATGTAGAAAAAAAATTAAATTTACCCATTTAGCATCCCACACAATACATAAAAGCTGTGAAAAGCTTGGTTAAAGGAATTGATACTCGACTAGAATCAATAAAATACTTTGATGGTCTGGAAAGAGAGTACAAAACTTAAGACGTTTGCTTTGCATGTGGCCAAACAGTGTTTGATTTCCCAAAACTCAGTATGGTCCACTCACCCTGTCAAAGGTGATCTTGAATTGCAAAACCAGAATTAACCCTGAGAACATCAGGTATGGCCCCTAAACAAAAACCAATGCATTGGAAAAAAAATATAACAAATATTTTGGCCACTGCAGATGATTCACAGTTTAGTCTCCCTGAATTGGCAGTCAGAGATTACTACTTGTGGTTCTTGAGTAATCATATATGGTATCATGGATTAAAACTAGAGTCAGTTGATGCAAGGTAAGTGCATTGACTCCTGTATTATCTCCTTTTCATACATTATTTTTTAATCATTTATTTATTTTTAATATTTTATTATAACACAGTGAGATATACAGTTACAAAAGATGTTTATGTTTGAGTTTCGGTCATACAGTGTTCCAGCACCCATCCCTCCACCAGTGCCCATTTCCCATCTCAAAATCTCAGGTTCCCTCTCGCCTCTCCTAGTCTGCCTCTATGGCAGGTTTTTTTTATCTCTATTCTCTCTTTCTCTCTCTATTTCTCTCTCTCTTTCTCTCTTCCTTCTCTTACACATTGTGGATTGCAATACATACATTTAGAGGTTACCATGTGTTTCCTTTTTTCTTATATTCAATGCTCAGTTCTAGGCCGGTATTATCAATTTCGACAATTATTAAATGCACACTGTTCCATTCTCTGTCTATTCTAACCTCTGACTCCCAAATATGTGTACTAGTTTCCACCTTTGACAAGACCTCCGATATATGTTTTCCTGACCTTGGATATTGGTACCATACTATATATATTTATATAAATAAATATGAATCACGATCACGATCACGATCTTCCCGTTGATCATCTATTTGCTAGAGCGGGCACCAGCAATATCTCTATATGTCCTGTCTCATGCCAGTAGAGCCAGGGGCATCGGCTTGCTACAGGAACATAAAGAACCTCAAACCATTATATTAGGTCATGGGAATGACCTAATATAATTGTTACTGGAATTTGGCATATCATATACAACACGAGAAGCTTGCCAGGCTTGTCGAGCGGGAGGCAAACTCTTTTAAACACCTACAAATAAAGCATTTATTGATGAACCGCGCTGCATAGCGGCAGCGCGAGCCGGGCTATGATTGACTGGTCTGCTGGGTGGAGTTCTGACGAGAGGAAAGTCCAGAAGTGGAAAATGGAGGCGCCTGTGGAGTGAGGGAGGGGTGGCCTGGCTTGTTGTGAGGCTCTGCCGAGGTGGTGGGCCAGGGCTAGAACCCGCCATGGCTCCCCGACTGCCTCATGAACGGCTGTGCACAGGGAGAGCAAGGAACAGCTCTGCCCCATGTGGGAGAGTCTCTGGACCAGCATACCTGGGCCGGATTGAGGAAAAAGCTGCGGCAGGGTGGGTGTCGGTGATCTGGGCTGTGATGGGCTGGTCTGCTGGGTGGAGTTCTGGCCGAGGGGAAGTCCAGGAAGTGGAAAATGGAGGCGCCCGTGGAGTGAGGAGCGGTGGTCTGGCTTGTTGTGAGGCTCTGCCGAGGTGGTGGGCCAGAGCTAGAACCCGCCATGCCTCCCGACTGCCTCATGAACGGCTTTGCACAGGGAGAGCAAGGAACAGCTCTGCCCCATGTGGGAGAGTCTCTGGACCAGCATACCTGGGCCGGATTGAGGAAAAAGCTGTGGCAGGGTGGGTGTCGGTGATCCGGGCTGTGATGGACTGGTCTGCTGGGTGGAGTTCTGACGAGAGGAAAGTCCAGAAGTGGAAAATGGAGGCGCCTGTGGAGTGAGGGAGGGGTGGCCTGGCTTGTTGTGAGGCTCTGCCGAGGTGGTGGGCCAGGGCTAGAACCCGCCATGGCTCCTGACTGCCTCATGAACGGCTTTGCACAGGGAGAGCAAGGAACAGCTCTCCCTGTATTTATATGAATATATAAATTTATATTTATTCAGCAGTCTTTTTCAAGTCCGGCCCAGGTAGGCTGATCCAGAGACTCACAGACATGGAGCAGAGCTGCTACCCGCTCTCCCTGTGCCCAGCGCTCACGAGGCCCCCCGGGAGGGATGGCGGGTTCTAACTCTGACCTGCCACCACAATAGAGCCTCGCAAGAAGCTAGACAACCTCCCTCTCCATGAGGGCCACCATTTTCAACATCTGAACTTCCCTCTCATTAGACTCCACCCAGCAGAAGAGCCTATCACAGCCCGGTTCATTGAGACACACCCTGCAGCAGTCTTTTTTTCAAGTCCAGCCCAGGTATGCTGATCCAGAGACTCACAGACATGGGGGCAGAGCTGCTTACCTGCTCTCCCTGTGCCCAGTTAATCACAAGGTGCCCGGGAGGGATGGCAGGTTCTAGCCTTGGCCTGCCACCCCAGCAGAACCTCGCAAGAAGCCAGATGACCCCCACTCCATGAGGGCAGCCATTTTCCACATCCAGACTTCCCTCTCGCCAGAACTCCACCTAGCAGAAGAGCCTATCACAGCCCGGCTTGCCGCGTGGCTCATCAATAAATGCTGGAGATCAGAGGTGACTACAAGAGTATGCCACCCACATGGCAGAGCCTGGCAAGCTACCCGTGTTGTATTTGATATGCTAAATACCAGTAACAATTATAGACCTCATTCCCGTGACCTAATGGAATGGTTTGAGACTCTTTATGTTCCTGGAGCAAGCAGATGCCCTTGGGCTCTATTAGCATGAGACAGGACATATGGAGATGTTACTGGTGCCAGCTCAAACAAACCAATGATGAAAGGGAAGACAGAGATACAGTGATATAAATTTATATTGATTTCTATATAAATATGTTTATGTATATATATTTATTTATATAAATATATTTATTTATATCTGGAAGAGAGACACTCCAGACCCAACCACTACAGACCCACAGATACACTGCTTGGTCCCATGTGGAGCAGCCTATGGAGTTCTGGAGGTCGGTAAATGGCTCAGCCAGTCCCTGGTTGAGTCCAACATAGCTCCCGAGGGTTCACTCACATTGTAGGAGGGCCACTCTGGCTGGACTTGGAGAGAGGATTTGAGCTCCTCCTCCCATTCCTCCACCTCCATGACAGTGGGTGTGGCTGTGAGCTCCCAATCACCACAGCCAGCATCACTGGAAGAGAGACCCTCCAGACCCACAGTTGCACCAGTGCGTGGCCACTCTGCAGCACACAACAGTCTTAGACAATACTGGAAGTTAGGACCAGGTCCTTCCCAGGATCTTTAACATTTATACATTGTCTTCAGTTCTAGGCAGGTTCTAGCTGTGGCCTGTCATCTCAGTGAGACTAGCAAGAAGCCAGAGGAACCCCCCCACACCATAAGGTCAGTTATTCTCAACATTTGGACTCCACAGCATCTCGGAGCTCCACCAAGAGAAAAGCCAATCTCTCCCCATTGAGGTCATTAGAAAATGCTCGAGATGAGAGCCTACTACTGAGAGTGTACCAGCTACTTGGCAGTGTCTGGCAAGTTACCTGTGTTGCATTTGATATGCCAAAAACCAGTAACAATTATAAATCTCATTCCCATGACCTGAAGGAATGGTTTGAGGCTCTTCGTGTTCCTAGAGTGAATAGATGCCCTTAGGCTACACTTGCTCTAGACAGGAAGTATGGAGATGTTACTAGTGCCAGGGCAAGCAAATCAATGAACAATGGTAAGACAAGTGATATAAGAATTGATAAAGATTATATGCATATATGAATATATATACATATTATGTATATATTTATATCATGCAAAAATGCCATCGTTCTATATCTGTCCTTTTTTTTTTTCCTTCTGGATAATTTCACTCAACATGATCCTCTATCCGTCCATCCATTTATAGGCAAATTTCATAACTTCATTTTTCCTAACAGCTGCATAGTATTCCATTGTGTAGATGTACCAAAGTTTCTTTATCTAGTCATCAGTTCTCAGTCACTCCGGTTGTTTCCAGATTCTGGCTATTGTGAATAGTGCTGCTATCAAAATAAAAGTGCAGATGGTATTTCTGCTGTGTATTTTGGCTTCCCAGGGTATATTCCCAGGAGTGGTATGGCTGGGTCAAATGGGAGCTCAATTTCAAGTGTATAGAGGAATGTCTATATTGTTTTCCAAAAAGGCTGAACCAGTTGACATTCCCATCAACAATGGATCAGAGTTCCCTATTCCCTGCATCCATGCCAGCAATTATTGTTCTTGCTCTTAGGATATGTGTCAGTCTCTGTGGTGTGAGATGATATCTCATTGTTGTTTTGATTTGCATCTCTCTGATGATTAATAATGATGAGCATTTTTTCATGTGTTTTGACCATTCAAATTTCTTCCCTTGTCAAAGTTTCTGTTCATTTCTTGTCCTCATTTTTTGATGGGGTTGGCTGCTTTCTTCTTGTAAAGTTCTCCATGTGCCTGATATATCCTGGATATTAAACCCTTATCAGATGGGTATGGGTGAATATTCTTTCCCATTCTGTGGACTGTCTGTATCTCGGACATTTCTTTTGAGGTGAAGAAGCTTTTTAGTTTCATGTAATTCCATATGTTTATCTTTGCTTCTAGTTGATTTGTTAGTGGTGTTCATCTTTGAAGATGTCTTTAGCTTTAATGTTATGGAGGTTTTTTCCTTTATTTTCTTTGAGTACTTTATGGATTCAGGTCTGATATTCTGATCTTTAATCCATTTTGAACTGATTTTTGTGTATGGTGCTATACAGTGGTCCAAATTCATTTTTTTACATGTAGCTGTCCAATTTTCTGGCAACACTTGTTGAAAAGGCTTTCCATGCTCCGTTTCATAGTTTTTGCTCCTATATCGAAGATTAAATGATCTTGTATTTGAGACTGGATATCAGGATACTTAACTCTATTCCATAGGTTCACAGTTCTGTTTTTACTCTAATACCATGCTGTTTTAGTTACTACTGCTTTGTAGTACAGTTTGAAGCTGGGAAAGGTGATGCCTCGCAGGGGTGGGTTTGGACAGCCTCCCCAGCTCCTATATTGCAGGAAGTCCCAGCAACCATATCCTAGTCCCACAAATACTGCCATGTAACTAAAGTCCAGCTTTGCAGCTTCATGATTAATACTGGAGATATAAGCCAAGCCATATTGCTGAAATTTATTGGTAAATTTCTACTAATCCTGGAAATTTTTTGAGCACAGTTGCATACATAGCAGCATAATGTCTCCAAATTGTACAATACTGACAGCTCAGTAGGAGCACAACAAATTACATGGGAAATTGACATAGAAATCAACGTAGCTCAATAAATGAAAACCATAAGACAGAAGGCTCAACTAGCAACAAAGAGCTTCTTAAACCCTCAGACAATGACTTTAATTACCCCATTGTGAGATATAACAGTTTTCACAAATTTTCTTTTACTGAAGTGTTTTGTGACTATTCCATTAGCCATTTTGTTGTAACACACAGTATAAAATAAATCATTTTATACCTGCTAAGGGACAGGCTTGGTGGATGCGTGGGAAACTAGGGACAGTAGAGGAGGGAAGATCACACTGCTGGTGGGTTTAGTCTGGGAATATTGACTGTATATTGACCATACAACTCATAATGAATAACTTTTAAAACCATGGTATTTAGAGTAAATAAAATATAGAAAATAAGATGAAGGTCATTCGAAAACAACTCATAAATTCAGTTCTGCAATAAAAAAATATTGGAGACAGAATTATACACTTCCTTAGCTTCTGTCTGTCCTCCATCCTCTAACAACTTTTGTTAAAATAAATTCCCATTGGTATCAAGGAAAAGATAAAATTGTGAATTATGCCATGACTTTACTGCCTTTATCCACTTGATGGCCAATGGCTTTTAGCATTACTCTTAATTCTTCCTCTCCTTTCTCTTGCTTCCAAATGCATGCCTCTTAACGGTCATTTTCACTTTCTCACCTTAATGATTTTTCCACTTCTGTTAACTCCAGATACCCACAGACCTATGCTTGCTTGAAATAGAAGTGAGAGGAAGCTTATTCTTCACTAAAATATTCTTAAGAGTGACATAGTACATGGACTGTGGAGGGTTTAGGTCTACTCCTTTAGCAATAGCTTTTTCAATTCCTTCCCCTGTACCCTCTCTGCTTATATATTGACTCCAATTTTCTAGCCAGGCACAGGGACAGAAAAAAAATTCTTATTTCATTATCTGGTACATATTAAGTACTTACCTAATATAACCTACTTTTATGTGAACTTCAATTATTTCACAAAGAGTTAAAATAATATTTCCATAATTTGTATTTGTGACTTATTTCTCATATTATGTTCTCCTATATAAAGTTATCAGGTTAAGCTGTGCACAGATTATCTATACTAAGGAGAGTTAATTCTTTCTTTTTTACTCTACATTATATCATTTCTTTTATTGGGCTTTAAGTTTTCATCATGTTGCACCAAATATTCAGTAAAGGCATGTGATCATTTTCTGTATAATTAAATAAAGAAATACAACCAAGAATTATACTACACAAGAAGATTCATATAAAAGCTAATGGTAAAGGTACAAGTCTTTCTGAGGGCTGGAGTGATAGCTCATCAAATGAAGTGCATGGGTTGGGTACAGGAAATAAAGGTTCTGTTCCTGACACTGCATTGTCTCTCCAACGTTGCCAGTAATGATTTCTAAGCCCATAGCTGGGAGTTTCCCTGACCATTGACTAGTGTGGGCCAAGATAAAACTACCCCCTCAAAGTATTTATAAATAAGAAAGAAAAGGAAGTCAGTTTATTCAGCTGGTCATTTAGTGAGACTAAAAGTTGAAGCAAATGAAAATCCCTTCTTGAAACATCTTTATTTCTATTATTTCTACCTCCGAGGGGGAAAAAAAAATCTAACTCCAAAGCCTTTGCCAGTCTCATTTCCAAACTTCAGTGTACACTGCAATACGTGTTAATTCATGGAGGAATCTTTGTGGTCTAAGTGCTTCATTCTGTATGGTGTTCATGTGTCAGAATGGCATCCGTGCTCACGTTTGCGTGCTTGAGCTGATGCTCCTTCTTACCTAGGAACACTGCATTTTCTCGAACTCTCTTATATCCAATTTTATCTTCAAAAGAGTTCTTACCTCTGAACACACAATTCCTTCTTCCTCAACTCCTGTTTCTGACCACAGTCATCAAGGTAAGAATCAATCATTAGAATGGATTTTTAAGAATCAATTTCTGGAGTAGATACCAATGAAATATTATTTCAAAATATAAAAAAGTATAAATATAAAAAAAGTATAAAAAAAAGTATTATGAAAACTGTGTATGCATTGTTATTCTGGTTTTAAAAAATAGTAGACACGATTGGTTGTCATTTAATATTTACCATTACTCTTCTGCTAACATATCTTCCACTGTATAATCATATAATGCTAATATATTATTAGCATATAATCATAGCTTAGTAAAACATTTTAAAAATAATATTTACAAATCATGGTTTTATATATATGTATGTATGTATGTCGGGCGCTCCGCCGGGTCCCCGACAGTGCCGGGAAGCGAGTTCCCTTCTACCTTGAAGCCGGCGAGGAACGGATGAAAACTCAGGAATCCGATGCAGTTTTAAAAGGCTTTACTTATCACAGGTTCAGGCATACAAATCAGCAAAAGGAAAAGCCCGGTGCTTAGGATTCCAGGCTAGAACCCCAGCCACGTGTAGGCCAAGATGGCGACCACCACGTGTAAAGGAGAAAAAGCTTCCAAGGGGAATGAGCGCTCACAAGGAGAGATCCCACAAAGAAGACCGGAGAGCGGGAACTGGCTAGTTTATATCCCTGTAACTCAGACCTTCCTCCCACTGTTATGGAAAGCAGGGAGGGTCCAATGCCCTTAGGTAATCCCTCCCTGCACCTCACCTAGGGCCTTTACTATGCTAATGTTTTGAGCCGAAATCTGCCTGGGAATGCCTTTGTAGTGTAGAGAAGGGGTTTCTGAGATGGCATTTCTCTGTACCAAGGACTAATACTAATGCCAGTTAAATATTTCTCCAAGCCTTCACAAGTCTCTTCTACTTCATTGTAGTTTTATATTTTAGTTGCCTTTGAGTATATCAGGGAGCCATGCTTGTTTGCTTGGAAGCAAACAGCATTTCTCTCTGGTCTAATTACTTAGGGGTCCAGCGTTGCCAGGCTAATATGCTGGTAAGATCTAGCTTGTCCCACGATGATTGTGGTAGCATGGGAGAATATTTATACCAGCTAGTACAGCATACATGGTCGGATAAACTGCCACATTTAGACTACCCCCTTATCTACGGAGTGATTTGCGGGAGGCACTCCAGAGCAGATGCAGCGGCCCTTAGGAGTCCTGCAACATATGTATATATATATATATATACATATACATACATATATATAAAACCATGATTTGTAAATATTATTTTACAAATAATATTTACTAATATTACATGCCTTTCTGACACATGAACACCATACAGAATGAAGCACTTAGACCACGAAGATTCCTCCATGAATTAACACGTATTGCAGTGTACACTGAAGTTTGGAAATGAGACTGGCAAAGGCTTTGGAGTTAGATTTTTTTTCCTCGGAGGTAGAAATAAAGATGTTTCAAGAAGGGATTTTCATTTGCTTCAACTTTTAGTCTCACTAAATGACCGGCTGAATAAACTGACTTCCTTTTCTTTCTTATTTATAAATACTTTGAGGGGGTAGTTTTATCTTGGCCCACACTAGTCAATATTATTTAATAGGGTCCAGCCTACAAGGACCCACCACACAGAGACCCTCCCTTCAGAGGAGAGTATTTCAAGCCCAGGAATGCTTGAGCCTAAGACACAGGTACACCCGCAGAGCAGAAACCAGCTTTCCCCATTGTGTGCAGCCACACCTCCAAATTACCGTAAATATTCAACCCACCCTCTGAGAGAGTCCCACAAAGTAATGAGAATATAGTGCCCGCATGGCAGAGCCTGGCAAGCTGTCCGGTGCGTGTTTGATATGCCAAATCCAGTAACAGAAATGTTTATTTTCCTGACCCTGAAAGAGCCCTTAATATGGCAGCAGTAAGAAAGGCAAACAAACAGTGCCTGACAAAATTTCATGACCATCCAAGGCTGCCAAAACGAAATAGGACTAAAATGACTGTCTGTACTTTCAATGCACGTACACTGGCATTGGAAGCATATATTGAGGATCTGATGCTGCAAGCAAAAAAGATCAAGTGCGACATCATTGGTCTGACTAAGACAAGGAGGCGTCAGTTGCATCATGCTGTATTTGACACCGAGAAGAATTGTTCCTTGGAACATGCGACGAAAGAGGCATCGGTGGCGTTGGTGTCCTTGTCAACACGAACATGGCTGTAAACATTGATTCATTTGAATGCCTTACAAACAGAATAGGACGATTACACTTGAAGAGATGTGGCCCACTGCCAGCAATTTCTATCTTCATTGTCTATGCACCAGCATCCACATACAAAATTCTACATGGAATTGGAGGAGTTCTATAAAAAGATCACACCTTCTACAAGATCATAGTCGGTGATTTTAATGCCAAGATAGGACCAAGAAGATCGGCTGAAGAAGTCCACATCAGGACCCATGGCCTAGAACGGAACGAACAGGGTGAGAGACTATCTGAGTTCATCATGTCCACCAAGACCATTCATGGGAACTCACAGTTCCAGAAGGGTGAAGCGAAACGTTGGACATGGGAATCTCCTGGCGGACAATTCCACAATGAAATTGACCACATCATCTTCAATAGACGGTTTTGTCTGACTGATGTTGCTGTCATCCCCAAATTCCAAACAGGATCGGAACACCGTCTCCCTTTGTGCAAAATTCTACTTCCCGCAACGGGAGAAAAGGCTGCAAAGTTTAAGAAGAGAACTCCCAGAACGACCACCAACTAGGAACTCTTAGGCACCATTGCAGCAACATGGGAAGATACCATCATTGACGACGTCGATGAAGAATACAACCAACTGGTTCCAGCACCTCCATGATTGTGCGAAGAATGCCGAGAGAGAGAAAGACACAAAAGGACGCCTATCTTCAGAAACTCTTGAGCTCATTTGCCAACGTGGCAAGGCGCGAGCCTCAGGAGACCAAATGCTAACGTCCAAGCTTGATAAGCCGTGCTGAGAAGCAATAAAAGAAGACCTCAAAGACAGAAGAGCAGAAATACTGGAAGATGCAGCAGAAGCCGGGAAAGCATCCACACTGCCCTCCTGTCCTTTGCCAACTATAAGACCAAGATGACTGCCCTCCGAACCCCTGATGGATCTATCACATCTTCCAGAAAGGCAATGGAGAAGATTATCCAGGACTTCTACTCAAATCTCTTTGATAGCCACATCCACCTGCCCACATACAAAATTCCACAGGATGGATATGTCATTCCCAACATTCTCCCTTCTTAAATCCGATATGCCATCTCGTCAGTAAAGAAGAGAACAGCACCAGACCCAGACAAAGTCAGACCCGAACACCTGAAGAATCTGCCGTCGGTACTCATCAATACACTAGCTCGGCTCTTCACACGCTACCTGTCCGAATGCAAGGTACCTTCCCAATGGAAAACCAGCAGGACAGTTCTACTGTTCAAGAAGGGAGAAATTCACAACATCAGCAACTATCGCCCCATCTGCCTGTTATCTGTCATCTACAAGCTGTTTACACGAGTCATCCTGAACAGGATTAGTAGAACACTAGATGAAGGACAACCATGCGAGCAAGCAGGCTTCCGGAAAGGATTCAGCACAATCGACCATATCCACACAGTAACCAAGCTCATTGAGGTTTGTAGGGAATACATGATGCCACTCTGTCTCACATTCATTGATTTACAGAAAGCCTTTGATTCTGTGGAGACTGAAGCAGTCATCGAAGCCCTAGCCAAACAGGGTGTTCAAACCCAATACATCAAGATCCTTCGTGAGCTGTATTACGGATTCACCACCAGGATCTCACCATTCTACAAAAGAAGTGATCATTAATGTGAAAAGAGGGGTTCGATAGGGTGATACCATTTCACCAAAACTCTTCATTGCCACCCTCGAGAACATCATGCAACAATTAGAATGGGAAGGAATGGTAGTGAAGATAGATGGTCGGCATCTACACCACCTCCGCTTCGCTGATGACATTGTTCTAATAACACCAAACATTAGCCAAGCGGCACAAATGATGGCTGACTTTGACCGAGAATGTGGAAAGATAGGTGTACAGCTGAATCTAAAGAAAACTATGTTCATGAAGAATGAACTAGTTCCAGAGGCCCCATTCACTCTCAATGGAACAAACATCTCTGAATGCAGCAGTTATTTGTACCTAGGTCGAGAAATCAACATGATGAACAACCTAAAACCTGAGCTGTGCAGGAGGAAGAGAGCGGCATGGAATGCCTTCAAAGCCATCAAAGAAATAGCTAAAAGGACAAAAAACCTCTGGCTCCGGGCACATCTCTTTGACTCCACCATTCTCCCTGCATTAACATATGCCTCAGAGACCTGGGCCCTACGAAAGCAGGATGAGAATGCTATTCGGGTCTCCCAGAGAGGAATGGAAAGAGCTATGCTTGGAATATCACGTCTCACTCAAGTGAGAGAAGGAATCGGAGTTCTGACCTCCGTCGCTATTCCAGAATCAGGGATGCTGTCTCGTTTGCCAAGGCATCGAAAATCAGATGGGCTGGACATGTAATGTGATTTGGAGACAACTGCTGAACTAGAGCCATTACTGACTTGATCCCACTGGATGTCAAAGATCACGTGGCCGCCCACCTACAAGATGGTCAGACTTCCTTGTAAAGACCCTGAAGGAACGGTTTGAGGTTCTTCATATTCCTGAGTCAACCAGATGCCATTGGGCTACATTGGCACGTGATAGGGTCCAGTGGAAATGTTACTGGCGCCCGCTCAAATCGATGAATAATGGGATTCAAGTGATCAAGTGATCAAGTGATATATATATATATATATCACTTGATCATATATATATATATATATACCCAAAATCATATATATATGATCATATATATATATATATATATATATACCCCAAAATTATTTTAGAAATAGTGTTCCAGAAAGATGAGCAATTGTATCTATACAAAGCATTAAATGTTAAGGTACATTTTTTTTTCTACTAAATTCATTTTTATGTAATTACTGTGAGATTCATAGTTGATTTTTATTTTATTACTGTGAGATGCAAAGTTACTCATGATTGTGTTTCAGTCATAGTGTTCCAATACTCCTCCCTTCATCAGTGCACATTTCCTACCACTAATGTCCTGTTTCTCTCTGCCAACCCCCAACCTTACTTTATCTCTGTCTGTCTCTGTCTCTGTCTCTGTCTCTCTCTCTCTTTTCTCCCCCTTTCCTCCCTCTCAATGCAGGTACTGAAAGAAATATTATAATGTAAACCACTTTTACTTCTTTCAGCTTTCTGTTCCTGTTCAGCTGGATAGATTCTTGGTTATGAGTTGATTTTTTCTGACTTTCTTTACTGCATTTAGCCTTTTTCGTTTTGGCTTACAGAGTTTTATTTGACAGATCTGCTGTAACTCTTTAGGTTTTTCTTTTAAAGTTCCATTTTTTAAAAATCTTTCTACTTGCAATATTCTGCCTCTATCTTTGACTTTCATTATTCTTATTATAACGTCTCATAGAATTTTCCATTTGGGTCAGTTTTCAGACCTTTTTGGGTCTCGTGCCTGTGCTCATTAATACTGGAAATTTCTTAGTATGATTTCCTTAACAAGTGGTTCTCAGAATTGAATTGAAAGAAACTACACTTGATCACTAGACATCCCGTTATTCGTCAATTTGCTCAAGCAAGCACCAGTAAGGTTTCCATTTGACCTTATTAAGTGCCAGTGTAGACCAATTGGATCTGCTTGCTTCAGGAATACGAAAAGTCTCAAACTGTTCATTCAGGGTCTTGAAGAAGTCTAACCATCTTGTAGGTGGGCGGTCATGTGATCTGTTGACATCCCGTGAGATCCAGTCAGTAACGGTTCTAGTCCAGCAGTCGTCTCCAAATCGCATTACATGTCCATCCCATCTGATTTTAGACTCCTTGCCAAATGACAGCGTCCCTGACTCTGTATCGCCGAAAGAGTTCAGAACTCCGGATTCCTTCTCTCACTTGAGTGAAAACTTTTCTATTGTTTTGGCTGAAACTAATATGTGAAAATTAACTCTTAAAGATTTTTAGTCAATACATTGTAGTTTTCATCCTTCATCATCCGTTTCTCATCTAAACACTTCTCTTCTGCTTGTTTAATAAACATTGCATATTCCTGAAAATATTTTTGTGACTACACATCTGAAGCTCTAGTAATCTGCTAGTGTTCCATATATTCTTCTAATAGGATCAAAGTATTCATTATTCCAGAAATTTTTCTCCTTTACCATTGATCATTATATTTGAAGGGCTATTATTTTGCTTAATATTTTGATAAAATATTTCTTGAGGTATGACTTATCATATTTTCATATCATCAGAATTACTATTTTTGTGTATAATTTGGATCCTGATTAAATAAGATTAGTGTATTACCTTTTTTTTTTTTTTTTTTTTGCTTTTTGGGTCACACCCGACGATGCTCAGGGGTTTCTCCTGGCTCTGCACTCAGGAATTACTCCTGGCGGTGCTGGAGGACCATATGAGATGCCAGGGATCGAACCTGGGCCCGCATGGGCCGGCCATGCAAGGCAAATGCCCTACCTGCTGGGCTATCGCCTCCCCCCCCCAGTATTACCTTTCTTATATGTATTTGAATAAGTACTTGGGCCTCAATTTTTTTCTATCACAAAGAACACTGCATTCTAATGCATTTCCTTTTATCTATTCAAAATGTCTTAAATGTTTTGAACTTGAGGTATGAAATATTTCTAGAAATTATAGCCTGGTTTTAATTTTTTTCTTTAATGTAATTGCACATATAAGTTATATATATTCATATATATATATATATATAGCATCAAATTTTATGCAGGTGATAAAAAGGAGAAAAATAGAGAAACATGCACTATTTTTAAAGCCAAAGTTTAATTTCACTCTACAAATTTGTGTTAATTTGGACAATATATTATGGTACTCTGACATTTACTTACTAGTAAAATGAGGACAATTTAAACCTATTATACATAATATTGTAAAAGTCCTATAGCAGTCCAATATATTTTATACTCAAAACACGTGTTTTAACTTCATGAACATATATTAGTTGTCTAATATTTATCCCCTTACCAGTTTTCAGCTGTGTGACTGACTGACAGTATCAGACACAGAACCAGTAGAGAGACTCTGAACTCCCTTTAACACTCTTTTCAAACTCTTTTCAAGCACTGCCTTAGGCAAGCTCAGCCAACCCTTCTCTTTGCTCCTCTATCCTGTCAGACCCTTTTCCCTCCAACTCACTCCTCCCAGACAGGTTGACAACTTAGTCTCAACTGACTCCTCAACTATTTTTTCTAACTCTTATATATCCCATAATTTGGATATTTGCCATCCCTTTAAGAGTTAAAAGTCATTCCTTTAAATGATCCCTTAAAGGGACCCAACATTCCCTCATGTTAATTTTTTTCCTATGGAATCAAAATAAAAATTTTATACTATAATTTATTGTAATTGAACCATACTAATATCATATTAATTGATTATTGATATCATATTATACTATTAATAATTTGGTAAACTTGCCTCTAAGATAATTTTGGTTTCCATGCTTCTTTCTTGTTTGCTAAAACAAATGGAAACATTTCTACTTCATGTTGTTCACTCAATGAAGAAATAATTGTTTCTCTTGCTTAAAATGATTCAAAGACACAGTTATGACTTAAAATTTTTACTTTCAATATTTTATGGTTTTGATTGACTGGCCATATTGAGTATGTAGGTTTCTTAGACATTTAAACAATCAACTAGTAAATAAATTCTAATTTGTGTTTTACCTTTTGTCTTTCTTGTAGGTATTCATATCAGATAGCTTTCACTTTTTTGTTTTGTTTTGTTTTGGGACCACACCCATCTGTGATCAGGACTTACCCCCTGGCCCTGTGCTCAGGAATCAATTTTGGTGATGATGAGAAGGCCATAAGCAGTATTGTTGAACCAACCCAGATCAACCACTTGCAAGTCTAGTGCCTTACCCTGTACTATCTCTGTGGCCCCTAGTTTTATGTTGATGAAGCACATCAAAGTGTTTTAAACTAGGACAGCCGATTATCACTGCCTAGAGATATTCTATTGCCCAACTGTCTATTCCTCTATACAGTTGGCACTGTTACTCTCATATAGTTTATTTTAAAAAGACTAATTCAAAATACCATTGGAGTTCTCATGTGTGTGGGTTGGGGTCCCACCAGGTGGTGTTCAGGGATTACTTCTGACTCTGCACTCAGTAATCACCCCTGGTTGTTCTCAGGGGACCATGTGGGAGGCCAGGGACTTAACTTGGGTCTGCCATGTGCAAGACAAACACCCAACTGGCTATATTATCACTCTAGCTCACCATACAAGATCTTTAAACTTAAACTCATAGTTTACTAGACAATAGTACCACATACGTTCAACTTTTCACTATTTATGAATTTAGAGTCATAAGGTGTGGCTTTCAGTAGATTTGAATTGCTTAACCATGGGACATTGTTATTGGCACTGATAATATATTTTTATTATATTAGACTTGAATATGATTACCTAGAGTGTAGATAAATATTTGTGGAATCCGTCCAGTAAATTCATCCAAAATTCAGTGTAGCATTTAAAAACAATCATACCTTCATTGAACACTTTAAATTAAAAATTTTGCTCCTGCAATTTTTGTTGCAGTCCATTCATCCATACAAAGTAGGATATATACCCCTAAGCTACATTTCCAGCCCTTGTGAATGTTTTACCATACAAATATATATGTATGTTTACAGAAAAAATACGTATATATTTACATTTGTATGTAATTTTAATGCTGCATTTAACATAATTTTGTCTTCTGATCAATCCAGAATCCCATTTAAAATTAAATAACTATATTTTATTATGTATTGGTGATTCATTAAAATTAATCTCTGGCCGGAGCAATAGCCCAGTGGGTAGGGCCTTTGCCTTGCACGCAGCCGGCCCATGCCGGCCTGGGTTGGATCCTCCGCATCCCATATGGTCCCCTGAGCACCACCAGGAGTAATTCCTGAGTGCAGAGCCAGGAAAAACCCCTGAGTGTTGCCGGGTGTGACCCAAAAAGCAAAATAAATAAATAAATAAAATAAAATAAAATTAATCTCAAGATATGTCAATTTTTCCTACAGTATCATTGATTATAGGAAAATTGTCATTTGGTAACTCTTAGATGAGATTCTACAGCTGGGGTTCCTAATCAAATAAATTGTTTACTTTTCAAACTTAGGTGAACTTTCCATGGAATAAGATGTCTTTTTTGTCTCTTATGTGGCAGTCACTGCACTATGTGTTAGACACACACATATGCATACAAATAAGAAAGTGAGTGCTCATGAAGATAATGAAGTAACTAGAAATTAATCAAAGAATTTTAGCTTGCTGTAATTACAGCTATCACTTGATCACTTGACATCCTGTTATTCATCAATTTGCTCGAACGGGCACCAGTAATATTTCCATTTGACCCTATCACGTGCCAGTGTAGCGCAATGGCATCTGGTTGCTTCAGGAATATGAAGAGCCTCAAACCGTTCATTCAGTGTCTTGAGGAAGTAGTCTGACCATCTTGTAGGTGGGCAGCCACGTGATCTCTTGACATCCCAAGAGATACAGTCAGTAATGGCTCTAGTCCAGCAGTTGTCTCCAAATCGCGTTATATGTCCAGCCCATATGATTTTTGATGCCTTGGCAAACGAGAGAGCATCCCTGTCTCGTTTTTACAGCTATAGTAAGACTTAGCACCTGGTTGGTCTAGATGAATTACTTATTCTATTTTCACCCAAATTTCCCTGTTAACAGAAATGTACTAACTATATGTACATTCATAGTTGCTGAAAGAGTTAAAGGGCATCAGACTGCCAAACATATCCTGATCTGAATAATAAATGAAAAATCAGTGGAAAAAAGAACTAAAAGGAAACTATAGTTTGAGTAAGTCACAGTATTTTGAGTAAGTTTACAGTATTTTGACAACACTTACATTCTTCCCCAAATTTCACAGTTAATAAATATCCTTGTAACTATTTAATGATTGATTCATTACTTAACTGTTTTTTCTTTGCTATTGTTTTATTTGGAGGGGGTGGAGCATGCCCAGCAATTATCAGCTCTTACTCTTGACTCTGTGCTAAGGGATATTTTGGAGGGGCTTAGAGAACCATATATAATACGAGAGATTTAACCCAGGTTGACTGAATGCAAGGTATATCCCCAATCCACTATACTACTGCTTTATCCCCAACTTTATGGGGCTTTTTGGTATGAGTTAGGGACACATCCCGTGGTATTCAGGACTTATTCCTGGATGTGTGCTCAGAGAACATTCCTCGCAGGGTTGAGGGAACTGCATGTGGTGCTGAGGATCCAGTCTAGGTGGGCAAGTGCCACAACCACGCTTGACTATCTTTCTGGCCCTGGTTCTTTGAGTCTTAAATTCTCATATTTTTCTTTTTTTTTTTTTTGCCCTTGTCAACATAATATTTCTTTAAGTATTTTATTATACCACCGTGAGATATACAAATAAAAAAGATATACAATTAAAAAGTTCATGTTTGGGTTTTGGTCATACAGTGTTTCAGCACCCGTCCCTCCACCAGTGCCCATCTCCATACAAATCAAAAGATATACAATTATAAAGTTCATGTTTGGGTTTTGGTCATACAGTGTTTCAGCACCCGTCCCTCCACCAGTGCCCATCTCCATACAAATCAAAAGATATACAATTATAAAGTTCATGTTTGGGTTTTGGTCATACAGTGTTTCAGCACCCGTCCCTCCACCAGTGCCCATCTCCCACCACCAACATCCCCGGTTCCCTCCCCCTTCCCCAGCCCTGCTCCATGGCAGGTTCTTTATTTCTTTCCCTTTCTCTCTCTTTCTCTTTTCCTTCCCTTCCAGACTCTGGATTACAGAACATACATTAAAAGGTTGTCATGTGAATCCTTTTTGCCTCTATTTAATGCTCAGTTCTAGGTTGGCATTAGTACCCTTGACTATTATTAGCACCCTGTTCCATTTTCTGTCTTACCTAAACTCTGACTCCCACATGTTTGTGATAATTTCCACCTTTGACAAGACCTCCAGATATATGCTTCACTTGACCTTGGATATTGGTATCATAATATGTACATATATATTTATGCCATGCAAATAAATGCAGTCATTCTGTATCTGTCTCTCTCCTTCTGGCTTATTTCGCTCAACATAATCTTCTCCATGTCCATCCATTTATAGGCAAATTTTATAACTTCATTTTTCCTAACAGCTGCATAGTATTCCGTTGTGTAGATGTACCAAAGCTTCTTTATCCAGTCATCGATTTTCGGGGCACTCTCTCATATTTTTCTTAAGTTATCACAAAAGCAGCAAATCCAGAAGAGCGACTCCCAAGTCCCATCGACTGTTCTACTCTAACATGTTCTTTGTCTTTGGCTTTTTGATTCATTTTTAAAACTGATACCAGGTACATCAACAAATTTTTAAAAAATAGTCACAATACAGTTGTATTCATATTCCATTCCTTGCTGGATCAAAGAACCAGACACTTAATGGCTTAGAGCACACCAATATAATTATTTATAGTTCTAGAGGTTAAAACAATAGGTTGATTGTTTAGCAGAAATATATTCCTTCTCAAGCATCTAAGGAAAGTGTGAGTTTGGATCTTCTCTGGTCCTCAACAGGTCCTTATGTTACCTGGCTCATGATGCTCATGGCTGTGTAACTTAAACCATGCATCCTTTTCTTGTGGCATTACCTTTTCTGATTCTGACTTTAAAGTTGCTCACTAAGATAACCCAAAACATTCTAGACTCAATATTTTTAATTTAATCACATCTATAATCCTCTTTGTTCCTTGCAAAGCCAATTCATTCACAATTACAGAGATTAGGAAATGATCATATTGGGACACTAATATTTTATTTTTACAATGGCATAAAATTGTATATTTTATGGCATAGAAGGATGAAAGAAATATGAAACATATTTAATTTTTGAGAGATTCACTGAAACGGCAAAGAATACACCCCCAAAAAAGCAATGAAAAAATGTGACACTGTATTTAACTACACCCTAAGTCAATTGTAGCATTTGGTTAACTATATCTCAGGTATCTGAAAGGACTTAAATAGGCTTTCTTGATTAACTGTGTCTAGGGAAGAGATAAGAAAAGTCAAAATTAGCATGTGCATTCATCATAATCATTCATTATTTTATACTCACTTAGATACTGCAGAGAAATTTCTTGGGTAATCAATTCTGTTTATCATTCTGAGAACCCTTGCAAGTCTATGTGGAATATATGGAATGTATTTGGATACTTATACTACAAATGAAGCAGTCAGAATCAGGTATTAAAAAAATAATACATAGGCTAGAATGGTGGCCAAGAGGTTCATGCATGAATGTTTCTAACACCCATTTGATCCCAGATATAACTTTGTTTCTCTTTCAAATTTTTATTACACTAGCCTCTTAATATTCTCCTTCACTAGTACCTTAAGACTGCAATCTTTTCTAAGCTTACAACATATAAAATAACAGAAAAAAAGAAAAAATCTAAATCAATAACATCCCTATTTTCATATAATTGCTAATATAATGTTTAATGCAATCTATCACACTAGAGAGGTGAATTATGATAACAAACAGTGTTATTGCTTTTTTTTAAATTCCATTTTCTGTGAGGACTATTGCAAAATTAACCACTGTTTCTCATTATCCAGGCCATTTCTAATAATGGACCAAAAAATTTTTATCACTCTCAAAGATGTCTTACTGCAACTCCTTTAAAAACTTTCATGATGGATTTATATATAAATTGAATTTTACATGCAAAGCTGTTATATGAAAACCACTAGCAGCTGCTCAGCATTGGTGCATACTTATTGGAAGGTTCTCGTGTGCAAAGCAGCAATCCTGTAAATTTAATCTGCAAAGGAGATGGTCTGTCCTCAGGATTCCCAACTTGAACTCACAGTTGAAAAGCTATTTCTCTGAGTCATATCTCTGGGGTCTCCAGTTTCTCCAGAGAGCAGAGACCCAGTAATTGGGACTCTAGCTCCATGATATAGCTTTAGTGCTTCCCCAGGAATTTCAAAATTTAAGTCCATCCAAACAAACAGAACCTTGAACTATCCCCAAGGAACCTAAAATGAAATTCAACATCCTAATTCTTTTTCTTTTCTTTCTTCTCCCTCGGTTTTTTCTCTAAAGGTAGGCAATTACCTTCCAGTGGTTTTCCTGGGGTGAAATACAGCCTTGGTTTTAAGTAAAAGTAAAAGGTTCAAGTGAAAGAAGGAATCTGGAGTTCCGACCTCCATCCATGATCCAGAGTCAGGCACGCTGTCTTGTTTGCCAAAGCATCGAAAATTAGATGGGCTGGACATGTAATGCGATTTGGAGATGATCACTGAACTAGAGACGTTACTGACTGGATCCCCAGGAGGTCAAAAGATCACGTCGCCACCCACCTACAATGTGGTCAGACTTTTTCGTCAAGACTCTGAACCAACGGTTTGAGTCTCTTGGTATTCCTGGAGCAAGCAGGTGCAATTAGGCTACACTGGCACATGATAGGGACAAATGGAAACATTACTGGTGCCCACTCGAGCAAATCAACGAATAATGGGATGATCAAGTGATCAAGTGATCAGATGATTCTATTATTATTTAAAGATAAGTAGAAAGAAAAAAATCACCAAATAATTCCCCAGATTCTCCAGCTTTACAGAACCCTTGATTCAAGCTAGCACTTGAGCAAAATAAATCACAGTATCTTATATGTCATAGTTTCAGTCCCACATACTCAACCTGTATTTCCCCAACTGTCTTCTGATTTATTTAGCGAACTTTGCAGTTTTCCCCCGTAGGACCACACAAAGCTTACAGTTGACCTGAATAATGTAGAGAAATCTTTAGTTTTCGAATAAACTACTATAGCATTTTCCTTCTTCATTTAATGTACAGCCTGCTCAGGAGACTGTTTGATTCTGTTCCTACCCTGTATCCTTTCACAGCCTTTGTGCTTTCATCTTCCCAAATATAGCGTAGTGACTGTGGCTTCTACTTTGACATATTATTTTCTTGTAATAAATTCCTTGCTATAGGTTATTGTCCAGTGAGCCTTATGGAGGCAGAAAATTCTTTTAAAAAAGCAACCAAACAAAACAGCAGGTACTCAGTCATTTTGAAAGGTTCCAATTGCATAAGCCTTTATGGCAAAGACTTTGATACATTTTGTATCAACAACTTGTCACATGGGACCCAGTTCATAATGCAGGTGATTACTTTCCAAATTGAATTTGCTTATCTGCTATTTCCATTATGGATAGCACTACTGAAGAAATCAAGTTCACTCTGCTTTTAGGAATGTTTTTTCCAAATTGTGTGTCTATCCTTTTTTGAGCACTTGGCATCAAAATTAATAATATAACACATGCATCTGGTCAAACAACTCATTTTAATCAAACTTTTCTGTTTTCTTGGTGCTTCACATTTTCATGAAAATTTGTGGCTTTTGATTATTTTATTTCACTCTGCCAATTCTCAGTTAAGTCAGATTTGCCAAAAGGCAATGAAAAATGCTATTTGATTTCTTGGCCACTTAAAAACCTGTGTGATAGAGCAAGATAAGAACTGACCACAATTTCTGTTAAATTATAATGAATCATGCGTATCATAACATGGCACACCATTTGGGGTAACCTTGTTGACGTGAAACTTGGCATGAATTCCCCATGATGATTTTTTCCCCTTGAAGTTTTTCATAGGTAGCCTTATGAGTATAATAAAACTGCAATAATATTTCCATTCAATTAGTCTTTGTCTGACAGAAACACACAAAAAAAAAATCCCAAAAGGATTTGGTTCTATATTCTTAGTAGGCACCGCAAATAGTGGGGAGTTCACCAAGAAGGGAAACAAAATGAAGAAAGATAAATTTAAAATATCTTTAAACATTAGAAAAATTAGACAAATTCATTGCCTTCCAGGGATCTGAACATTTTTATCATGTCTGTACTTCTACTCTAGTGCTTGAGTGAGCCTACTTATAGAATTTATTTAAAGACAGATTGAAAGCATTACACTTATATCATAAAAAACTCAAATTAAAATGAGACATGTTGGAAATGCATTGAAGCAAAATAATAGAGATTTAATGCCTAGAATATAAAACTATTTATAGGCTTTGGGGAGTCAGGATATTGAGGATTTCTCCTCTTTATATGTGAAAGGCTTTAAGATTTCTAAATTGACCTCACATAGACTTTCTTAAGCTCTCATGTAAGAAGTGTTAAGAAGAAACAGTCAATGTTAGATAGCTAGGTTTATTGTTGTCTATTTATTTAGTGATTTTCAGATATATAGAATTTTATAAAATAAATGTTTTATAAAACCTGGTGTCTATAACATAAATAGCAGAGTGACCTAACAAATTCCTTTTCCTTAGATTAACTGAATGTTTAGATTAGTCACTTGTCACTTGTGTTCCCAATGTTCATCTATTTGCTCGAGCAGGAGCCAGTAATGTCTCCATTCTTTGGGAATGAGGTCCATTATTGTTACTCTTTTTGGCATATCAAATACACCACAGGTAGATTGCCAGGCTCTGCTGTGGCACTGGGTTCATCCCAGGGTGCCCAGTCTTTTTCTATGTCAGACCATCAACCATTCAGAGCCCAAAGGGCAGAGACCTGGGAGTGTAGACAAGTTATACAAGTGAAGACAAATTAAAATAAACAAGATTTTTTTTCAGCTATGAATGGATAATAAAGTAGGACATCCATACAACAAAGTGTACATGGACACAAGATGAAAATAAATGGGTTATAAAGCCATAAAAATAACACAGGAAAACATTCAGTGTGTATTATAGGTAAAAGTAGTCTGAAAAGACTATACTTGAAATGATTTAAACTATACAAAATTATGAAAAATATAAAAGCTAAAGATAAAACAAGCAAACAAAATTAAAAAGTTCCATAAGCAGTGGCTGGGAGTTTGTGGGTGGAATAAAATGATGAAGTAAAAAATTTTGAACTCTAATGATCGGCAATTATCCTATATGCAAATGAACATAGCTTTCCTAAGACCATCAAGCATCTACAAGTCCATCATTGGTTTCTAGCCTGTACTATTTCATTATCTAAATTAAGTTTAAGTGGGATAAAGTAGCAGAAAACTTTTCAGAGGAGGTATTGCCGTGCCATTTCAATAATTATTTCTCTTCTGTTGAAGACTTGTGAACTGAAGACAAGTACTTTGACCCTCATACTTCCCTCTTCAATCCTTTTCAAATACACTATGATTAGTGTATTAGAATTTTTTAAATTAGGAAAACCCGGACCAGCATGGTCCTGGGATAGAACATATATGGTTTCCAACTGGCGACCTAATTTGGGCTTGGGATTTTTGTTGTTTTACAAGTAGTTTTACATCTTTCTTTACTTTAGAAATGGCCCACATTTGGAAACTGCCATAGGAGTTTTCTCAGTTTGCTACTGGCTCATGAATCTTGGGGACCCTTTTAAATGCAAATGATTTCTGACCAAAGTAGGCAAGGTTACAGGTGCTTCCAAAGTTACAATACTCTTAAAATTTTTCTCGGTTTTCTAATATATCTTGTAAAGATGGGAAACACTAGTAGTTATGATTATCACCCAGATATCACCACAGATACACACAAACTTTATCTATAATGCCCTGCAAATTTAATATCTCAGAGTTTGTGGGACAAACATTCTGCCTTGCAGCAAGAAAAATAAAAAGCAGGAAATCAGACAATAATAAAATATGCATTGCTCCAATAAAGCCTTAAATATACATTACAAAATACATACTTCACAGAATGTTCACATCATGAAAAATTATGTTTCCTTTTATTTTAACACTTAAAAAATGTTTCTAAGAAATTAACAGACCAGTGAGATAGCTCTTAGGAGTGGAGCACTTGCATTGTATATATAGAGCCCGAGTTCGTCTCTGGCACTATATTTGTTAAGACACCCTGGTGATTTCCAGCACCATGAGGACAAATGCAGAACTTTCATGCTCAGAAAGTCATACTGGGTCAGTTATAATCAGTCAAGGCTGAAAGTCCTTAAAATATGCAGATTAGGAAACCAGCGTTTAGACAAATCACAAAATTTTTTCCAAAATGTCACCATAGGGGGGAGAAGGCCAAATTCAAAGATGAGCGATTCAAATGCTTTATCCATGTGATATATTTCCAATGGGCTATAATACTAACTCCTACTACATATAAACTTAAATCCTCAAACTCACATTTAATTAAAGTACGAATTTCAAGCTACTGTTGTTTGACTTGGCAATCTGTATTATTTTCAAAACAAAATCCACTGCAATTTCATTTACTCTTTTGGCTTGTGGGCCACACCTAGTGTTGCTCATTGCTTGAGAGTTACTCTTGGCTGTACTCAGGGGACCATGTGATACCATGGATCAAATCTGGAAGTCCAACAGGCAAGGTCTTCTATTTTAGTCCCTTTGTGCTATCTCTTTGGTCAAAAATATTTTCATTTCTAACTCATGTCAACATTTTGGTATCAGTTTCTATTTGAATAATAAAATATGCACATATGAAAATATTTTTCTTCTATAAACAGATGAATAATAGCACTATAAGTTAAGATAATATTTTGTATGAATGTGCAAATAGAGACGTTTCAATGAAAGACTTGTTCCCTTGTCCACAATGCCATCTGTTACAGTCTTACCTCTTACTCCCACTTCTCAGTCAGGAGAAAAATAGAGGCTAGTTCAGTCTGATAAGAGACTGGAGATTTTTCCTGGGTGACTCAGGGTGACTCAGAATGATCACAGTATTTGCACAAACATCTGCTCTGCCTTGCATTAGTATAACAATAACTATATAGTTGACTGAACATCTGGGACAGTTCAGGAGGCAAAACAATTTCCCCAACCCTAAAATTGTAAAAAAATATCAGTAATATGTACATGAAGATGATTTGTTTTGTAAAAAATAAAATCACCCTCTTTAAACCACTAAAATATTTCTTTTTCTTGGGTAGATTGGGTCAATTCTGTTTGTTAATGGCCTACTCATTACTTTGAAATTCAAAACTCTAACCTTTTTATATGTTAATTCAAAAGGGAGCTCTGTGGCAAATCATCCATTATCTTCAACAAGAGCAAAATATACAGGCTGTCGAGGGCCTCCAAACAGGTAATTTATTGGTCAGAAATTCTAGGTTGATTGTGTTCCCCAGAAAGCATTCTTCAAACCTAATATCAGGCACCACCGTGCAGGTATCAGACTGTAATGATCAAAAACACGATGGATCACTGGTCAGTTATTTGGTCTGTCTAGAGTCATTATGCTTGGAAGAGACATTAAGAATTTGGGAAAGGAAATCCTTTGAGCTCTGTTCTCTATAAACAGGATTAAAGGGAAAGTCTGTCCTTCTCCCCAGCAACACAACAGGCTGTGTGTTTCTACACACAACACACATACACAGCTATGTACTGCTCAAAAATGCTCCGAGCTAAATTTGAGAATTATAAAGGAGAAATGTAAGAAATTCAAATTTGAGCATAGATTTCAAACAGGAAAGGCGAAGTCAAAGCAAATGAGCATGATTTAATCCTATAAATTTGCTGCCCTCTGATGTGTGTTCAAATGTAGGTAAGACACATGTGTTTGCACAACACTGTAGCTAGAAGCCTCTAGGAAAATTAATTTATTCAGGCCCACTGGTTCTGTCTGTGAAGGCAAAAACAAATTTTGCCTTTTATGGAAATTCTGAACAAAGAACATCTTTGCTTCTATCAGGAAAGCAGTTTCAATCAGGCTGACGAATAAAAACCCAGCTGCCAAAAAAAGATCCAGGACAGGGTAAAGTTTAGATGCCCAATTTCCGTTATTCTACTAAAATATATATTTTCATTGTTGACCTGAGCTAATACAAAGGGCTGCAGCACACTGAATTGCTTCTCAATTTTAAAAATCTCAATTCCAGGAAAAATTACACAGGATCTAGTGTAGAGACTCAGTGTAACAAGACACGGGCTGTTCAATGAGACAAAGGTTAGGTCTCAAAGCTGTTGTAAAAGTAATACATTGGTTTCTGCTTCTTACAGCTTTTGGTAAGGCTGTGGTTATGCCTGCTTCCAGAGATATTTGTGTAAGTGATTATGCTGGGACATTTATATATTTTATCTAAATTAAATTGAGGCAAACTCATTTTATTCAAATGAAGCAACCAATATGTCACTTCCAATTTCTAAAACAGTTCAGAGATTGTAGGAAATTTATGAAAGCTTAAACAGCATCTGATTTAACCCTAGATTATACAGATGTAAACTCTTGGGAGAGAAGAATTTGAAACTCCCAAAACACATCTCTGGAAGTGGCGAAGCGGTCAGAAGCTTAAATCCTCAAAATCTCAGTGGGAAAATGTAAAAATTTATTATAGCTGAGTGAAATTTACCCAAAAAAAGACAATTAATATTTGATAATTACAGTCAAAGGACAAACCAAGCTATTGCAACAAAGAGTCTTTAAGAGAATCACGCCCCTTAAATGCTAATTCCTCATGATATAAGTTCTAAAATTCACTTGTTCTTGGTTTATTCAAAAGTCATTGAATTATTTTTTTTGTTTTATACTGTTTGTTTTGGTTTGGGAGCACAATGGCACTTCTTGAGTATTGCATCTTGGGGGGTCAGTTATGGTGGTGTTTGTTGGTCCTTCAAAACCAGGATTGTTGCATACAAAGAATGCACTTGGCCAATTTGGTTATCTATCAGGCCCATTGTCATTGACTTAAATTTGCTCCTCCTGTGCATGCTTATTCTGTTCCAAGGCACATTGTTGCATAAGTAAAGTAGCAAAACAAACTTTCTGGATAAACAGAAATCCAGGTTATCATCAAATCTTTAAAAAAAAAGAGATAAGAAAAGAAAAAAAATCACAGGATTTCTACTAAGCTATTACGAGGATCAGTCACTTTTGTCTATTTTCATCTTCTTGGCTTTAAAGTTGGTTATATAATGCCACTTATAGTCCTCCCTCTACCCCTACCCAACCCTACCCTACATCACAGGCTATTAGATTTTGCATTGCCATGTAACAGTTGGCACAGCTTAGTAGTTTAAGATAATAATCATTAATGACTTCACAGATTCTTTGGTGTGACTTTCACATTCAGAATGACCTAGCTAGATATTTCTGCCTCAGGGTTTTTCTGGAGGTTGCAGACAGTCATTTTCAGGAGGTTTAATATCTGAAGACTTGGGGCTGGAGAGATAGTCCAGTGGGTAGGGCGTTTGCTTTGCACGCGCCGCCTGTGCCGCCTGGGTTCGATCCCCGGCGTCCCATATGGTCCCCGAGCATTGCCAGGAGTAATTCCTGAGTACAGAGCCAGGAGTAACCCCTGAGCATCGCCGGGTGTGACCCAAAAAAGCAAAAAAAAAAAAAAAAAAAATAATAAAATATCTGAAGACTTTGTGAGTCCTGGAAGATCTGGTTGCAAAAAGAAATCAGTCAAATGATGGTAGAATTTACGGGGAACCTTTAAATTTTCCCCATATGGGCTTCTCCATTATTTGCTAATATGTCATCATAATATTGTGGCTGGCAGTCTCTGTCATGGTCACATCAGAATAGCAAGGTGAAAGCCACATGTCCTCCATAAGTAGACTTGATAATAGCATAGCATTTCTTCATTAGTTCATTGATTATACAGGCTAGCCTCATTCAATATAGGCAGGGACTCTCCAATGGTATTAGACCAGACTTCAGTGAGAATGGTAGAGGGCTATCTGAAACTTGGCTTCAACTAAGTTCATTCAAATGTATCTCATATTCACATTGACAATATTTGATTTATCTGATTGTATATTTATCTACATGAACTGATCAATTAAAATTTCTAGTTGTTAAACATACTATTTCCTTCTAAATCACTGCTTTTCACGATAATGAGCAATTGTGTTATGTTCTCTCCTTCTCTCTGTCTATATAGGGTATATAGAGATATACATATAGATAATATATCACTGTAGATATATCGATGTATAGGATATACATGCCTCAGATATATATATTGATATTCTATATATTCATTCTAAATATTAATATTTATTTATATAAATATATAGGATATTCAGAGATAAATCCAATAGGATATTATAGGATAACAGAGATATGTCAGGGAACGCCGCGGGTCCCCCGACAGTGTCAGGACAGAGATTGTCTTCTACCTCCGAGGACGCAGGGAGAACAGATGAAAACTCACGAGTCTGGTGCAGTTACAAAAATGGCTTTTAATAGTACAAAAGCTCTTCCACAGCACTCCAATATAATGAACAAACTTTAGCTCTGGTCCGAACTTAGACCATACGAAAGAGCCTAAGTCTCCCACCAAAGAGAGAGGATCTCACCCGAGCTGAGTCCTACCCAGAAGAAGGAGCAAAAGGCCAAAAGCCAAAAACCAAAAGCCAAAAAGCCGAAGGAGCCAAAAGCTGAAGGCTGAGGAACCAAAAGGCAAAAGGTGAAGGGGCCTCAAGTCAGCCCCTTATATACACCAAAGTAATCCAATCGGGGGAAGTTGTCATGTCAACAAAGAACCCTAAACAGAGTGTAGTGCCACACCCTATTGCAGGTATAAAAAGGTTATGCCAAGGACTAAGGAGATTATCTCTTATGTAAAACACTGAGAGAGAGAGGGCTGATATAAAGTAATACATCTTAACTTCATGAGCTTCATGTAATCTAGATGGTACCCACAAGGTCCTTATTATTATCTGCACCAGGGTGATTCTGAGTATCTTGTTCTCGTGTACTGAAAGGGTCACTCTCGCCCGCTTAGAGCAAACTAGTATGATCCTTCCTATAGACTTCCTATAGTCTCAGCGTAGCCAGGGTGGTAGTCTCCTGGTAAATTCTAACTGTCCCACGTTGGGTGCAGTGGGTATAAAGAGGAGCTGTGCACGATCTAGAAAACATAGAAGTCTTAGTAGATGTATAAGTCAGAAGTTATTCAGTCAAGGTGACTTCTGTAACTGCCACACCCTCTAGCAGTGTTTACATAGAGGAGAAATCTCATTAGAATGAACCTTGACTTAAATAGATTAAGCTGGGAGTGGGCAAAACAACAAAACTCCCAGAATAGCTAAATCTGTCCTCCAACAGAGATATATATTTTATTTATGGAGAGAGAGATAGAAAGAGAGAGAGAGAGGCAGAGGCAAAGAAACAGAGACAGAGAGAAGCAGAAAGAAACGGAGAGAGATTGAGATTTGGCCAAACCTGACTGCTCAGAGCTCAAAACCTACCTAGGGATCAATCACTCCTTCAGACTTGGGTGATCATATGGGAATGTCAAATATTAAACTTGGGTCTGGCTCAGGCAAGGCAAATGTCCTACCCACTGTACTGTCATTCTCGCCCCACATGCTCTTTGTTCTTTAAATACATTTGGTGTCTTTCTATTCTCCCTTACTATGTCTTCCTTTTATTTTTTTAATCTTTCTTTCCTTATTATTTTCTTTCTTTATAAAATGTGGGCAACTCTGGAAGAAACAGTAACTCAGTAAGATTCATAAATTGCTTAAATCTACCTGACAAACCTGGAGATCATAAAAGTTTCACACAGATCAGACATATTCATAAGTTCAACCAAAGGATTTTATTTCTCCATGAATAAATGATGTGAGAGAAAATCAAGAGACAGATAGGAGTGCATAGGTCTTCTCAATATATTAGAAATAATCAATGGATGAAGACTGTGGCCAGAGAAAGGATGAGATTTAGGGTGGTAGAAGAGAAGTTTCAAGTATGAATATGGTAGGTTATCTGCATATTTAGAATGTCTGACATTTAGATAATGCAGGAAAAAACAAAACTAAGGAATATCTGAGACTCTAGTACTCTGAGCTCTGCTAAAACTGAGCACAGCACACCAAATAAGAGTCACGTTAAGTCCCAGGGGGCAAAAATTTCGCCTGGGAAGATGGGACCTTCAGAGAAATAACCCCATGGTAAGGAAATGTTTTTAAAATATCCATCTCTGCTCAAAAACCATATTGCATTTTGTAACTCTAACTTCATTTGTATCTTTAAAATGCAATTTCAATCTTCCCTATTTTTACCATTTTAACAGCTCCCTATTTTATTTTTTTAACTTCAATATTTGATAATACTTTCACATTTATCCTAAGCCTATTTTGATAAGTATTTATTTTTAAGAACACGGAGCACGGAATGTCTTTTTTTTTTATTCCAATGATCAGCCATCAATGAAAAGAATTTCCAAAAGAAGTTTCTTTTTAAAATTCAGATAAATAGCTATTTAAAGGAGCAATTACAAAGGGAGCTAGAATGTTATGCATTTGCACTGACAATAATTTGAAAAGGAGAAAAGTCTTAGTGATGAGAGGGTATGAGTTTGTCAGAGACTGTTTCTACAATGTGAAGACAATACAATTTATCTTTTAGAGAATGATGGCTAACATAAAGAAAGGCCTAGGCCTATAACAAAATAGGGCCAATTTATAAGTTTGATCTCTGGGCACATGATGAAAGTTCATAAACTTTTTTTTTTTTTTTTTTTTGCTTTTTGGGTGACACCAAGTGACACTCAGGGGTTACTCCTGGCTCTTTGCTCAGGAATTACTCCTGGCGATGCTCAAGGGACCATATGGGACACAGGGGATCAAACCCAGTTCAGCCGCGTGCAAGGCAAATGCCCTACCTGCTGTGCTATTGCTCCGGTCCACATATATGTAATTTTTAAAGAAAATTACAGTTCTTTAAAAAATTCTATTTTTAAAAAGCACAATATTTCCATGAGACACATACTACTTAGCTTTCAATTATTTTAAAAATTTACCCTATGCATGTGTTGTGAACACTTTAATCCATCACAAGTTTAAAGTATAAAATCAATTTTAAACTTAACTTCTTAATTTTGGTTTCCTAAAAACACTTATTTTTATCAGTGCCAAATGTCATGAGTATTTTTAGAACCAAGCCAATAATTTAAGAAACATACAACTGCTAACAAATAGAATAAAAAGAATAGTAAAGTATACTTTAGTCTAAAAGAAGTATATTTTTCTGGCATGTAAAAAGAATGATTCATATATGATTAGGTTAAAACCAATTAAAATAACTTGAAAATTATTTTTTAAAAAGAGCACAATAAATCTATTTTATTAAGGTATACTTTCACCGGAGACTTAGGACTTAAATTTTTGAAGATGTATAGTATATAACCCCAACAAAGAAGTATATTCATGGTGGCAGTAGATCAATAAATACATTTACGCTAAATCATTATGACTCAATTTTTTTCATTAAGTCTTCTGTCAATTATTCAGTCTGAAAAAGACCAATCTTATTTCTCTCATTTGGGGAGTATTTTCAAATGACTGTTAAAAGGGTTGTTGTTTTCATCTCCTTTCTTTTTCATTCAACTGCTGGAGAGTAACTAGAAACAAATCTGTTGCTTGGAATAAATGTTCAGTCCATATGTTATCTTTCATGGTAACTGATGGAAGTGTGAAGTCCTCCTCAGTAAATTCTGTTGGCAGTCTTGCTGTCCCTTCCCCCCACTTCCATATGTAACACATTTGAAAGTGAGCAGAATAATTCCTTCATCATTTGACTTTGTTGTTTATTTTTTTCTCTTGGATTAAAACAAAATTTTAAAGAGAAATGGAGACAGTACAGATTAATCTAGCCAGCCAACAAAGAAGAAAAATAGTAGACATTCTAAAAAGGAAAAGATAAAAGAAAAATACAGCCAAACATTAAGCATAAACTCCAAATGTTTGCATAGTGAGAGAGAGAAGGATCATAAAAACCTGAAAACAGAGAAATTTGTGTTTATTCCTCATGCTAACCTCTCCCGTTCATTAGATCTACTTATAGATAGATCTGGACAAGTTTTGTATTTATGTCTGAAATTTTCCCACTTGCAAAAAAGGTGTTTTGAAGTACCTATTTTGAAGCATAAAGAAAAGGTTTTAAAAAGATAATCCAGGTAAGGTGATAAGAACCTTGTAAATAATATTAGTTTTTCTTTCCCAAACTTCTATCCACTGCCACCCTTCTTATCAACAATGACGACCATCTTGTTTGTTGTTTTGTTTGTTATGATTCTTTGATCAAGACTGCTCGTGATTCCTTATGCTTTGTTTGTTTATTTTTTCTTATTTTTACACAGGATTTTTTCTGAATCTCTCTTCTATGCTGCTTTCTAAGTTCACTTTTCTTGGCAAAACATCCAGTGTAGATAGAATACTTATGAATTTGCATACAGACCAGTATTTTGGATAACTTAACCCCTGTGAAATGCTTGATGTTGGAAATATAGTCTTTCATGTTTGAATAGGTCTGAGTTGTATGCTGAGAGCCAAATGTGTGGAGATATGAACCCTTGTGAATTGAAACTTCAAAACAGATTTGCATTAATTTCCTGCAAACCAAATATATAGAGTTTCATGCAGCTCTAATTGAAATTTAATAACTGTTTACAGATTTGACTGTACTATCACCACTGCATAATGGCTTTCAAGCCCAAGCAAGTGGGAGATGAATTAAATGTGCCTAGATTGTTTGCATGCTCTATAAAACGTTTTAAAAGTATTTACTCTGAACGTTGTTTCCTCTGCTTCAAAACTCAGCCAGAACTTGACCTCTTGGCCTTGGGTGTCAGAAGAGAACTGCATCAATGCAGTTAGAGTTTATTAAAACATAAAGCTATAGTACCTCAAAAAGAAGCATTGAAATTATTTATTGTTGAAGACTGGAAAGACAGTGGGTATTGGTGGTGTTTAGGGGACCATATGTAGTTCTAGGGATCAGTACTGGGTCAGCAATATACAAGGCCTCATACATACTATAGCTACCCAGAGCAGCTCCAGGAGTGAGCTGAGACCCAGTCTGAGCACATCCAGGTCTGATCTCCAAACAAGATCAAAAATAATTTTTAATAAAATTATTCGTGGTTGATTTTTTTTATGCTAATATGATATTGATCTCAACAAATCATAGCTTGGCTTTTTAGGTATGCTGAATGTTGTAGTTTCTCTGCAGAGGGTAGAAAGTAAGAAAGGAAATCAAACTTCTGACAAACATCAAAATCCCTAAGACTCTTGCTGCTTGAAATTCATTTAGTGTGAGAATTATTTATATGAAAATACTGAGCAATCCTATACAAAGTAACCAAATAATATAGTTTTAAAAAGCAAAATAGTATTTGGGAAATGATTCATATAACATAATAAAAAAGAGAAAAATTTTTCTTCACTCTAATCCCCAAGGCTTTAGAATATATTTATAAGGAGCAAAATAATCAGGATGTGGTGGGGGTGGGACTATCTTTTTTAGAATGTTAGGAAAATAGCATTCCATTAGGGGAAGAAATATTTTTGAGAACTTGCAAAATAATCTCATGAGGCCATTATTATTTCCCCATTTTCAAGATAAATAATTTAACTTTCTGGAAAATTTATTATTTTCTACAAAGAGAGTAAGTTACAAAATACAAAGTAAAATCTAATTCATGCATTCTCTAAAATCAGTGCTTATTCAGGAATAATAAAGTGCCCTATTTTAAAATTGTAAAAAGATTCTAAAATGGTACAAAGACCACATAATAATATAAAAACTTATTTGAATTTTAGATTATTTGTACATATATTAGGGACCCTGAAATAGAAAAACATAAGAGAAAAATTGAAATAAAATTATTTTATAGATTTCTTCTCTAGAAGACAAAAATACAAATTTCCCCCGAGGTAGTGAAGGGATAAATTAAAAACAATAGTTATAGTACAGTTCAGAAGTATACATGTCTTTTATGATGAAAATTTTGTGGTAACTGAAACCATCTTATTGCATCATATAATTATGAGCAGACCTGAATTAGAATACCAGTTATGCTTGCGTAATAACAGGCCAATAATAGTAGTGCCTACCTCAGAAACAGAAAAGGAATGTAAAAAGTATAGTGCAACATTAGCACTATACCATTAAAATTCATTAATATTTATTATTATTAATACACTGGCTCTGAAATATTGATAATTAACTACTCAGAACAAAATTTCCCTTTTCCCAAACAAAAACATTTTCTTTTAAATTATTTTAGTTCATGGGCAGAGAAGCTTCCTGACCCTGCATCAGGCTGAGTGTTCTGGGCCCACAGGGAGCCCAGCAGCCTAGGCAACACTCCATAATCATTGCCATGGCTGGACTCCACCTCTCGGATGAGCCCGATCCAGAAATTAATCTGTTGAAAAACTCAGGTATGCAGGTTTTGTGACTGAAATCTCAGGCTTTCAGGGAGTCAGGGATGGACTACCTCCCCTATCTCCCTGTTCTTCTGGAAGACCCAGCAGTCATGATCAGGCTTCAAAGCCAGCATCCAACCAATGAAAAAATTTGACTCTGGCTTTATCACCACCTACTTTAAAATTTTCAGAATTCCTGTAGCCACATCTCAAACTCCACCACAGTAACACACATCATTAAATGGGATGTAAAGTAGAAGGCAACCAATCTCGTTTAACAAAATATAAATATACAAAGCTTATACTGTAACAATATATTAATAATTTCTTAAAAAAGGGCTTAATAGTTCCAGGGCAAGATTCAACTATGGAAACATTTTTTGATCGTTTTTAGCAAATTATTATATTTACAAACAATATAAAATCATTGCAGGTCTGTTATCAAGGCAGGTTTAAGGGGTGGTTAATAATGGTAGTGGAAGGTACTATGTTGGAATATTGAAAATCTGTAACAAATGATCATGAAATCAGATTTGTTTAAAAAAAATAAACAAAATGGGAGAAAAATATTTTAGTTCTTGATTAATTCAGTTCCTATCCATAATTTAAGAATTTGTTTCATGGGTAAGGTTAAAATACCAGCAAGATAATTTTTATGTCTTGAAGAAATTTGATGCTTTTTGTTTACTGTCTCTAAGGGTATAATTTTTTCTGGTATAGTTTTCTTAAACTTTAAGAAAAACTAGAGTTTAGGTTAATTTTCTTCACCATTTTATTCTATATATCCATATGGCTTACTTCAGCACGGATTATACAGAATTGAGTTTGTCTTCAAGTTTTACTTCATGCATAATAAACAGAAAAATGCCAGGACAGTTGTGTTGCTGTTGGATAACCTTCAAGTCTGACATAGATACCCCACAAACCTGTTAACATATTCTCTTCTGTGAAACTTTCTGGAGAAGATAAGATCTTTATCCTGGTTATATTCAATATAATTGTAACATTGCTAGAAATAGTAGTATGAACAAACTATTTTCTAGAGTTTCCAGAACAAATACAGCCCCCTGATACCTTTCTTTGAGTCTTATCAGAACCATATTTTTTAGGCTCTTCATATTCCTGAAGCAACCAGATGCCATTGGGCTACACTGGCACGTGATAGGGTCAAATGGATATGTTACTGGCGCCTTCTCGAGCAAATCAATGAATAACGGGATGTCAAGTGATCAAGTGAAGGACTCACTATGGATTAAGGATCACTCTTGTTGGACTGAGGAGACCATATTGGATGTGGGCCTTGCATATAAGCCAAGTGCCCTACCCACTGTACTATTATTGCGCTGGACCACTGGTTAATTTCTTACATTTATGGAAGTAAAACAAATGTATACTGTTCATAGCCACTAACCTAAAAAGCTTCAAATAAACATTTGAGAAAATTTTATTTTTCAATTATCACAGATATTGTATATTTATCCATACATGTATGCAAAGTTTGTTATAATAATGTTAAGAAGCATATGTTATAATAAAATTGAGTTGCATGCCATTTTACTTGAGGGCATAGTGTATTAAATTAAAGATAAAATCGTCTTAGAAATAATGAAATGAGAATGGTCACAAGAGCATAACTCAATTTTAAAGAAAATGTTTCCCTTTTTATTCATAATTTTTTATATAACAACCTTGACCACTAACAAGATATATTTGATGATGTTGAGTTCAACATATTTTAAAGGAAAGACTTTTTCCAAAAGCATTTACTATAGGTTTGGAGCCCAGTTGACTTATAAATATATTCTGTTTATCAACATTTATTAATAACCTTTTTTTAGTGCTTAAAAAAGTACAATAGAGAGCTGCCTTTATATTCTGTATTTTTTCAAGTGGATCTAAAAATGCCTGAAGTATATTTTTTAATTTAATTTGTTTAAAGTCATTGAAATAAGTAAACAGATTATTTTTATATTTTCTTTTCAGATTGTGATTGCTTATAATAAATTTCAGTAGACTTGACAAAATGAATTTAAATTGGCAAATAAATTGGGTTCATAGGCTTGATAAAATTAAATCCAATGAACAAAAGTTGATTTTCTCCTATTGTTATTGGTGAAATAATTGTTGAATGTACCAATTCTGCACATTTTGATTCCATTGTTCTTTCTACTTTGTTGGCCTCAAACTATTCAAAGAAATTGTAGTTCCTATATTATTTGCTCATTCAAAACATATGATCAACATAAAACTTCCTATAAAAATAGGAATAAAGGAACGAGAGGGATGGCTCAGCAGACTGATATATGCGTAGCATGCTGAAGCCTGGCTTTAAGCCACGGTACTGCATTACTTCCTCAGTGCCAGTGGGGCCTATCGCCAACTATGAGACAGAAATGACCCCTGTGAACCACTGGTGTGGCCCCAAAACAAAACAAATAACAATTTGCAAAGAAATATACTACAATATTTTACAAATAAATGCAACAACTTATAAAAGCTCAGAAATAGCTGAAATTGACATTCACTTATCATTAATTAGGGGTTGTCAAGCCACATTCTCGTTCTGTTGGGTCCATAGAAACCTGATGAATATATGTAAAAGAGTTTTCCCATTAAACATTTAAGAATATATTTCTCAAAACTTTAAGTTCTACTAATGTCTCTGGGTCCCCTCCCAGCAATTCAATGCCCACCCAAGTCCGTTAGCAAATTCAGTTCTGTAAAGTGACGTTTTGGATTTCTGAACATTAATGAATTATTATCCCCTCAATATGTTTCATTTTAGAGAAATTATTCTGTTTTTGGGTCACACCCGGCAATGCCCAGGGTTACTCCTGACTCTGCACTCAGGATTTACTCCTGGTGGTGCTCGAGGTACCATATGGGATGCCGGGGATCGAACCTGGGTTGGCCGCATGCAAGGCAAGCGCCTTACCGCTATACTATCACTCCGGCCCCACAATGATGGATAGAGAGTAGTATAGCAAGTAGGGCATTTGTTTTACATGTAGCCAACCCAGGTTCAATCGCTGGCACCCCATCTGGTTCCTCAAACCTTGCCAGAAGTGATCCCTGAGAGAGTCAGAGTAAATTTGAGCACAGACAGTAATTCTTAGGAGGAATTACTCTTTAGCCTATTTTTTTTTTAAATGAAAAGTGGAGTGGGGGGGTGGGGCACCATATTCAGCGGTGCTCAAGGCAAGTGCCTTACGCACTGTACTATCTCTGTGGTCCCGTGTCTTGCTGTCATTTTACGTCTTAAAAATGATTGGTAATGATTCCGCCTTTGAACCTCATGGCATTTTGTACTTTGTATGTTAAAATGCCATATAATGTGCTCCAGACGGCAGAGCCTGGCAAGCTACTGTGTCGTATTTGATATGCCAGATACCAGTAACAATTATAGACCTCATTCCCATGACCTGAGGCTTGAGGCTCTTTATGTTCCTGGAGCAAGCAGATGCCCTTGGGCTCTACTTGCATGAGACAGGTCATATGGAGATGTTACTGGTGCCGCTCGAGCAAATCGATGATGAACGGGAAGACAGTGACAGACAGTGATTCTGTTTTTATACCTTTCTCTCTGACAAGCTGAGTGAACTAATTCTTCTGTTTCATAAAGAGATTCAATGATGGATAGAGTAGTATAGCAAGTAGGGCATTTGTTTTACATGTAGCCAACCCAGGTTCAATCGCTGGCACCCCATCTGGTTCCTCAAACCTTGCCAGAAGTGATCCCTGAGAGAGTCAGAGTAAATTTGAGCACAGACAGATATGGCACCCACATAAAGAGAGAGAGAGAAAGAGAGAGAGAGAAGAGAGAGAGAGAGAATTTAGATAGTATATAGTTTAACACTCTAAACTAATAACTTGAAATAGATCATTAAGTCTATACAGTTAGGTAGGGAGAATACTAAAATTAAAAATTAAAATTAAACTTAAAGATTTCTGAGTGGCACATTTCACTTTTCATTATATTTATCATAAAATTGACTTCCTGAAAATTTTGTACCCTGAAGCTTAACCTTTTGCAAATAACTTAGACTCAATTCTTACAGAGTTGAGAAAGCCGCTTCTATTTTCTATAATTTCTTCAGTTAGTGGCATGCTTAACCTGTCATCCTTAACTCCCTTCAGCTCATATTTGAACCTTAAGACACTGCTCAGAGGTTTACTATAGATAATCTGAGTTAGGACATAATCAAGAGGGAAAGAGATGAGAGTGAGTAATATGATACATCAGCAATGACCAGAAATAATTTCTTTTAGGTGTTTTTTTTTTCACTAGACCACCAACAAACATGCCTTAACTCTTGCTATTGAAATCCAAACAATATGAATAAGTTATTACTCGGTTTTGTTCTTTATTTATTCATACTTCATATGAAACTGTTTTTTGGGGATTTTAGGTTGTACACAGGAAAACCAGGACTATCCCATGCATTACTTGGTCAACCTCACCAGAGATGAATCTCTCTGGTTTAGCTGTGGTACACTTGAGGCTCATACCTGCAATACTGATAGAAGGGTGAAGGGTGGCTGTTCAGTGCCAACTACTGAACTGGGTCCTTGCATATGCAGACATATACACTTTACTTCTGAAACTCCTTCCGGATGCCTACACATTAAGTTCTTAACAAACTCTATTTGTTAATGAATGATTACAGATTGGTTATAAAATGTATATCATACCTTTTGTGTTTAGATCTGCTCTAAGAGAAGCATATTCTTTATTCTTAAGAACCAAGATATGGGAACAACTTATGAATGAACAGATAAAATGTATTATGTATATATGCACACATTTACATATATTTATATAGTTAATGAAATATTATTTAGCTTTAAAAATGCAAATCTGGGGCTAAAGAGGTAGTAGCACAGATAAAACACTTGCTTTTGCATGTAGCCTACTAGGGATCTGGCCCTAGAATACATATATTTTATTGAACTTTGCCAGTAGTCCTTAGCCAGAACTCTGGCTCAGATCCCTGAGCCCAGAGCCAGGAGTAAGCCCTTAGCACTGCCAGGTAAAGACAAAAAAACAAAAACAAAACAAAACAAAAAAATTCTAAGGCTGGTAAATAATGTTTGGGCCAGAGTTGTATGATTTCATTGCACAGACTGGTTGGATACTCAGTATTACATCTTCCCTCCAAGAAACCCAGGGTGTAGATTTGGTGGTCCCTACCCAACACTAGGTGGTTCCCAGCACAACCACAGTGGTCCTTCTGTTCTTGGGTAACTAAAATTCCAAATAGCATTGTATCCTTAAAGATGTGATGAACGTCTGACTAGTTGGCGTAGTATGGCCAGGCATAGCGCCAATACTCCCTGAACACTGCTAGGGAAACCCCAGTCCAAAATCAAATGGGAATGCTTTTATCTGAAAATAAGAATAAACTTGAAGGGCAAATTGATATAAGACAGAGCAAAAAAAAAATATACTGCATGGTATTAATTACATATAGAATGCTTGTTTAAACTTGACATTTAAGTCACAGAAGACTGCATAGAAAGAGAAATAGTCATGAGAGGCTGGGTGGTGGAAGGAAACAGGAAGTGGTTGGCAAATGTTTTCAGCCTTTCCTTTATAAGCTGAGTAGGTCCTGAGGCCTTTTTGAGGTAGAAGTTGAACTGAAATTAGCACCAGAACCTTATTCATGTGGAACTTGGACTACAGTTACGGTGCAGTATTGTATAAATATTTTAGAGATCAAAACCTAAAGGTGTTTAATGAAACAAGAAAATGTGATATATTAAAAATGAATGGCAAAATTCTTTTTGCAATATATTACCTCATTTAAAAAATGTTTTTAAAATGATTCAATTTTCTATTTAACAGAAAGTCTTAGATTTTAGAACATTTATCTAAGGATATTTCTATTATGTCTTTTACCAGAAATAAAATGTGATTCAACATCAAAAATATACAAAATAGAAAATACTAGCTGTACAGCTGCAGGGAACTAATTAACCTCTGTGCCACAATGTCCACAGTTAAACAGGGGTCAATCACAGCATTTACACTGAAGGTTGTTTTGATTATTTAATAAATGTGTACTTGTAAAATGTTTGAGGATTACATAGCGTATAGAATGTGCTCATAAATATCAGCTTTAGCTGGTGGTTTTTCACTTTAGGGACTGGTTGTGGGTTGCTTCTCAGAAATACTTGGCAATTTCTGAAACATAATTTGGATGTAAGAACTGGAGGAATGATTCTGGACCTAATAAAAAGAGGCCGATTTCTGCTACTCACTGGAAAGCTGTCATAACAATGATGCACCCAACCTTGAGTGCTGATACAGAAAGTCCTGATCTATTACAATCCAATTACTGCCACTGCTACTACCAGTGAAAAATATATTATAGGTATAATATTCTAAATTGTTATGTTGCTACGTTAATTTTTTTGTATTTGTTTGATTCTACAAATCCATATCAAACAATTTAAGAAAAACAATTCCTTGGAGGAGTGTGGATTTAGTCAATGACAACTGCCTTAATATAAATTTTTTCCCATGGATATTTACCAAACTCTATTAATTTTATAAATGACATAAGTTTTTACACTTCTGTAAAATTTCTAATTATATAAAATAAAATAAAAAATTTAAGAGTGTCCACATTAAGCCAAAAGTATCTTTCCTATTAAAAAATAGTGACTAAAATGAAAGGTGACCAATTGAGAGATAATATTTTAAAACAAATACCATAACAGGTCATAATAATCAACATGTAAAAACATACAATAAAAATACAAAAAAAACTTATGTAAAAATGGGCAGATAATCTAAATAGACATTTCATGAAGGAAAACAGTCAGTGCCAACAAACTTCATTGCTGCTCTTTAGGTCACCATCAAAGCCATGGGGAGAGTAATTACACCTCATGCTTCTTGAGTTATTAAAAAGGTAGGAAAATATATGTTTGTGAGCATGTTGAGGAAAATCATATTTAAAATCTGATTCTTCATTGTATCATGAAGTTGGACTTTTATCTATATATTTATTATTTCAATTAGAAGCAGATAATTGTATTCACAAAGCACATATCATATATTTACACACATCTTATATGTTTAAAATGAAGAAATCAAGACTTTAGGTTAAAATAAATGGGTAAATGTAGACAAATAATGATTGACTGTTTGGAACCAATATATCCTGGACTGTGAGCTACAATCCTCAAATTCACTAAATGTTCACATGGCTGATTATGCTGAATAAAGAATAAGATAAAATACCCATTTCCTTTTCTTAGGGCTTCATATTTGACTGTTATTAATCCAAGTAGAAACTATTTCATCTCTCTATAACTCCATGACTGTATAGACAGAACTACCTCTAGCTCTTAATTTTCAGTAAAATCATGAAATTTCATTAGAAAAGTGATAGTCTTCACTGGGATGGAATCATTGTAGAAGAGTCAAACTGAATTAAACTCGTAAAAAAAATTATTCCCATCATTCTTTGAAACTGGCAGAGACTGTTGCCCATCTCTAAACTGTGTCTCATCAGTCCAGCAAATTATGTCTTTACCTTTATGAGGAGTGGCTTTGCCTCCAGGTACTTTTCTAAAGCACAGTATGAAGATAATTAGACAAATACTGGACACATCATGCTTCTGACATAGGCTTGTGATTTGAAACTTGTAGGAGAGAATTAATTTGACCAGATGCAGCAGTTGAATTTCCTCCCCCTCATTGTGTATCCTGGCTTGTATAACCTCTCCGGCTGAGAAGATGCCAAAGCACCTATCAAAAATTCTATTCCAAAATGGAAGCAGTCATTTTTGTACAGTCATTTTTTGAGTGGCATGTAGCTTTGCTCCTGAGTTGCAGAGGATCTGAGCGAGGCAAGCCACATTTTATGTTAAATTGTTCACATGACTGGCTAGGATTTAAACATATACTACCCCATCCTGATCACACTCTGTAACATATTGCTTCTTTGAGGCCTTAAGAAACTAAAGAATTTCAAGCATTTCTTTAGATGCTACAATTTCACAATTAAATTTTTGTTGCATATAAAAAGATCTGTTATGTTCAGTTCTATGCAAATAAAATAATTCAAATTAATAAGGAAATAGTAAAGCTACTCGCCTGCGGCAGAGCCTGGCAAGCTACCCGTGTCATATTTGATATGTCAAAAACAAGTAACGATTATAGACCTCATTCCCATGACCTGAAGGAATGGTTTGAGGCTCTTCATGTTCCTGGAGCAAGCAGATGCCCTTGGGCCACACTAGCATGTGACAGGACATATGGAGATCTTAGTGGTGCCTTCTCTAGCAAATAGATGAACAATAGGAAGACAAGTGATGCAAGTAAAACTAAGTTAATACTCTATGTCAGGCTCTTTGCTAAGGGCAAAGGCTTTGAAGTCAGAATTTCTGGCTTCAAATGAAAACTGCAGCACATTATTGACTTTTCAGGCTTAAAGTTTTTCAATGTTCTGGGCTTGTTTCCTCTCTAATTGGTATTAGAGGGGCTGGAAATATAGTGAAGTGAGTAGGGCACTTGACTTACATATAGTCTACCAAAATTCATTCTTTCTTTTCTTATTTTTTTGCTTTTTGGGTCACACCCAGCAATGCTCAGGAGTTACTCCTGGCTCTGTACTCAGGAATTACTCCTGGCAAGCTCAGGGGACTATGTGGGATGCTGGGGATCAAACCCCGGTGGCCCGCATGCAAGGCAAATTCCTAAGCACTGTGCTATTATTCCGGCCCCAAGTCTATCGATATTCAATTCCTAGTACTCCTTATGGAAGACACTTAGCCCCCTAAGAGTGATCCATCCTGAGCAGAAAGCCAGGAATATGCACTAAGCACCAACGGGTGTGACCCACAAAACAAAAACAATTGCTTGACTTACTGTGAAGAATGAGTATAGGCATAGTACTTATAATATTTAAGTACTTAAGATACTTAAGTACTTAAATACACAGCATAAGTACTTAAAATAACTATTATTGAGGTAAAGAGACCAAATGAACCTAGAGGATTTTAAACAAACACATTCCTAGTATGTGCAAGACCCAGAATTCAGTCCCGGACATAATAGCTCTGGTGGCACAGTGGACCCTCAGACTCAAACACCAAACGATCAATTGGTTGAGTAACCACACCAAGGGCTATAATGAACAATTTGGATATGACAATTATTAATAGTTATTACAACTAAAAATTTAATATTAGTGATAGCTCTGTTAAACTAATAATGATAAACATTATTATTAGCAGCAGTAACTATAAGTAGGATAACTTTCAACTGTAATTTTCATTGCTATTGTTCTAATTTCATGAAACTCTTAATTATAGTTCTTATTTCCTTCTTTTACAGATATTTGGCCATGCCAAGTTCAAAATAAAAAACAGAAATAAAACCAAGGAATGACCCATCATAGAACGAAGGATTGACAGTACTGAGAAATATAACTTCCCAACTCCAGTGTGAGATGCATTACAACATTTTGGCTCTGTAACCGAATATCTCTAGAACAAATTCATAAAGGCAACCAACATGTATTGACCCTTTTTTAAATGCTATGGATGGCTTTGTTCTGTATATGTGCTGTGTTATCACTGAGCCAATAACTGCTATGGATGGCTTTGTTCTGTATATGTGCTGTGTTATCACTGAGCCCACTTGGAGCATATCAGTCTGCTGGAAGGTTGTTTCTATCACTATCACTTCATACCTATGAGGGGGGCAATAAGAAAGAAAAGTTCTCAACCCCTCCCCCATGAATAATAGCATTCTTATTAGGTACATGCAAGAATTTTAGGACATGAAAGCAGCAAGTTTGGTGGGGTCAAAGCAATGTTTCAAGACAAAAGATGTATTCATACAATCAGTACTAACCTGACTATCTACTTTGCATCATACCTATTTTTTTCAGATGCAAGAAACTCATACTAAGGGAGACCTAAATGTGTTTTGTTCTCATGGAGCTTGCAGCTGAAGTGAAAACAAATGGCACTCAAGCAATTAAATAAACCATAACATGCAAAGATCTAGATGGGTGTGATAGAGATTAGTGGGGTGAATATTTTAAAATCTAGTGATTGGATAAGGATTCTGTGAACAGTTTTATACTGAGATCCAAATAACAAAAGGAGTTTATATAAAATGGAGGGGATAAAAAGAATGCAGGAAAATTATCCAACTTGAGGAAAGATTACATTTTAGAGAAACTGAAAAGGATCTATGTGGCAGGCACAGAAGAAATAAGGAAGAGAAAGGTAGGAAATAAGTATAGAGAAGTGGAGTCTTATTAAAGAGAACTTTATAAATCAGGGTAAACACAGATATTACTGGAATTGAGAAGACTACAGAGTTACTGGACGGAATTATTTTTTTTGATCATCTTGACTTGTTTGCAAAACAAATTTTAACAGAAAAAATGGGAAAATGGCCAGTTGTGAATTTAGGAGACTATTATCGGATTCTAGGTGGATGGAAATGTAAGTCAGTCTAAAGAAATTATAAAGGGAAATAGGCCTGTTGGAGTGAGCTAGGGAGGTAGAGTTGATAATTTTTGCTGAAAGATGATTTATAGACTTACAGAAAATATTATCAAAGAATGTAATTTCTAATGGTTAAGAACAAGTCTACAGTTGAGTCTAATTTGGGGTGGTGTTTGGGTAATACCCAGTAGTGTTCAGGCGCTGTTGCTGACTCTGTTCTCAGAACTGACCTCAACCAGTGGTGCAAACTGAACTGGGATCACTGTCACTGTATCACTGTCTCCCGTTCATCATCAATTTGCTTCGAGCGGGCCCCAGTAACATCTCCATATGTTCTGTCTCATGCTAGTAGAGCCCAAGGGCATCTGCTTGCTCCAGGAACATAAAGAGCCTCAATCCATTCCAGAATGAGGTCTATAATTGTTACTGGTATTTGGCATATCAAATACAAATACAACACGGGTAGCTTGCCAGGCTCTGAGGTGCAGGTAGCATATTCTTGTAGTCATCTCAAATTCCAGCATTTATTGATGAACCACAAGGCCGCTTCTGAATGGGATCAGTCAGATATAAAACATGCACCTCATCCCTTGTACTTTCTCTAATCTTAGACATCAATCTAGACAATAATAGAAAAGACAGCCAAGGCTGTATAGTCTTCAGTCCATACATTAACATTACTCATTTAGAGTTTGGGGGTATTTCCTTCCAGGAAGATGCTAGAGCATATTGAGATGCTGCCCTCTCTACCCCTGAACACTGCTTCCACTTCCATTTACCTGATCACACTAGCTCCAAGTCTCCTTATAGGCCATGAAGGTAATTCTCTCTGTCTCTGAGACTTCCCTAATACAGTCATAGTTTTCTTTCTAGTTCTCTATACCTTTACTCTTTGTACATTCCACTCTCTCTTTCCTGAATATCCATTTCTCCCACTTTTCAGATTAAATTTTAGGCTTGTAAATCAAAAAGTTATAAAACTTTAGACTGATAAAAATAATTTTTGTGATTTCCTCTCTTGGAAATGTGTTGCTGACGGAATAAAAATAAGGAAAACACCAAAAAGCTCATAAATATGTAGTACCCATGCCGATATATTCACATACACACAAAAATATACAGAGCATACAAACATCAATTGATGCTTCAAAATTACTATCCCTTCATTATTAATATATTTAACAAAGTCTCAAATATTTTACCTCCTATTAGTAACTAATTTACAGTTCTTACCTTAAATTATTTGGTTTACTTTCTTCCCATCTTAATTGGAGTGGATAATCTTCAAATCCCTTCTGGATTCCAAATAACTGTAATTTAAGTTTATACTATGACTAGAAATGAGTGTTTACTTGCTGTTTATTACTTCCAAAGCTTTCAGGAAAATGCCTTGGAGAGAATAAGCTTAAATTATATGTATAAAATTATGTATAACTAAGACACAACAATATTTCAGAAAAAAAAGATTGATGGATTCTAGGAGTATATTTGAATTAGTGTGCTATGTTTCCTCTAAAAGGGAAATGTACTAAAAATCTTAATCATTACTGTGCGTCTTCAAACTTGGTATATTCTGAGAATAAGAGTAGTCTGGTAAGAGAATAATCCTAAAAGAAGAAGTTTATCTGATAAGAGCTGAGGTAATGTGGGTGGGTGAATCAAATATGGTAGAGAGATAGTGTAAACAAAGGCAATGAATTATAAAATATATGCAATGGAAATTAATATTATGTTTAAATATGAAATCCCACAAATAAGTATGAAGACTTGAGAAGTGAGTAATATGACTCAAAGTTGGAGGACAATGTGTACTTCTAATCTTTGATTCCAGAAAAGGAAGCATAAGTACCTGTGCAATTTTATGTAATAAGAAATGATAAAATTGACGTTAATTCATTTGTTCAAAAATATTTATTGAGCACTTACCAATTCTGTCAACATTTTAGACATCAAGGAAACAGCAGCGAGAGGCAATACTCAGAACAATACTCACAATTCATGATAGTTATATTAGGTATTATTTTTGATCTCATGGAACTTACATGCACCTTGGAATTAACTAATAGGCAAGCAGAGAGATGGAGTACAATAGGATGGTAAAACTGAAGGTAAAAAATTAAACAAGATTAGAGGAATAAAAAGGAAACAAAGTAAGTAAAAGTAGAACAACCATATTTTTTAAATTAAGAAAGTTTTTATTTTCAGAGACTGATAAGATCTCAAAACCAAATCTGAATAAATGTGTCTGAAGGACATTTGATCACTCAGTGCCTGAATATGACATACATTTGCCATGTATTTGTGATTTCAAAGATAATGTGACCTTTTGTTAAAATGTTACCTCTGGTATGGCATATTCAGTCCAGAATGAAAAATACATTGTGGATAAGATCAGGAAGAAAAACATTTCTTATAAATATTAAAATTTCCAAATCATACAGTTCTTATACCTTTTTGAATTGAATTATGCTACAAACATATTACTGTAAATAGGGACCATATAATGAAAAATGTTTTTACAGATACATAATATATTTTTATAATGTAGTAATCTGGAATATGTGATTGAAAGTAAGATAAGAAACAATTTACATTTTTGTTTTATTTAAGACATTCTGGTGCCAAAATACAGTTACTAAGATTTCATTTTCCTTAACACCAGTGGAGTATTTTTGAGTGTTTTCTTTAAAACAGTTAATTCTGACTCTAGCTCTTATTGAAATGATTAAAGAGAGTCTTGTTTGAATTTGCTTTAACCTTACAAGTCAAAATACCAATTGAGGTTTCATTCCAAATAAGGAAAGGAGAGAAAATTTATTACTGGATTAAGTGAACTGCTCATTTAATTGTCTCCTTGAAAATTCCTTAAGTTCGAAAACCAAGATATTTGAGATTTTCATAGATAAGCAATGACTCAGTGCTGATTGCTGAGCAAGGAATTGGCAGTTGTAAACCCCAAAAGTTCTGATATTTTCTATTTACACCTGCAATTTACCTGCTCTTTCCATACTCATTACACATAGTCTGAAACTCAGAATACATACATGTAAGCATACATATATATATATATATATATATATATATATATACATTCATAAATGATATTTAACAATGTTAGAACTAAGATTCTAATTTTTTTAATGATGTGTATAATTTTCACCATGTGATTCTCTCACCATGAATTTTTTAATCTATTTAAGCTCTAGTTTAAGAAAATATTAAGAATTTTATAACTTGGATGATATTATAATACTTTCTAAAACAGAAAAACATATATTCTGATTCTGCTTCATCAACTTATTATTTGTGTTATCTGAAGGTAATAAATGAATTTTTTGTCTGTTTTCTCCTTAAATGCAAATTATCAAGTGCATGAACACTTTCAATAATAGTATTGCAAACTATAGTGCCTAAAAAGGAAAATATGAGAGACAGAAAGAAGAGGAGATTGGAAAGGTGTCTCCCTATAGAGTCAGGCTGTGGGATTCAGGGGGCAGATAGGTGTTGGAGGACAGGTTTAGATAATCTGGGAGCTTTGTTGTTTTGCCCACTCACAGCTTAATCTATTTAAGCCAAGGTTCATTCAAATGAGACCTGAGACCTCTCTTCTATGTAAACACTGCTAGAGGGTGTGGCAGTTACAGAAGTCACCCTTGACTGAATAACTTCTGACTTATACATCTACTAAGACTTCTATGTTTTCTAGATTAGGCACAGCTCCTCTCTATACCCACTGCACCCAGCGTGGGACAGTTAGAATTTACCAGAAGACTACCATCCTGGCTACGCTGAGACTATAGGAAGACTATAGGAAGGATCATACTAGTTTGCTCTAGGCAGGCGAGTGTGACCCTTTCAGTACATGAGAATACGATACTCAGAATCACCCTGGTGCAGATAATAATAAGAAGGACCTTTGTGGGTACCATCTAGATTACACATGAAGCTCATGAAATTAAGATGTATTACTTTATAACAACCCCTCTCTCTCTCTCCAGTGTTTTACATAAGAGATAATCTCGGGATTAGTCTTTGTTTATACCTGCAATAGGGTGTGGCACTACACTCTGTTTAGAGTTCTTTGTTGACATGACCCTCCCTGGATTACTTTGGTGTATATAAGGGGACTGACTTGAGGCCCCTTCGGCTTTTGGCTCCTCAGCTTTCAGCTTTTTGGCTCCCTGTGGCTTTTGGCTTCTCAGCTTTTGGCTTTTGGCTTTTTGCTCTTTGGTCTTTTGCTCCTTCTTCTTTGTAGGACTCATCTCGGGTGAGCTCCTCTCTCTTTGGTGGGACACTTAGGCTCTTTGTATGGTCTAAGTTCAAACCAGAGCTAGAGTTTGTTCATTATGTTGGAGTGCTGTGGCAGAGCTTTTGTACTATTAAAAGCCTTTTTGGAACTGCACAGATCTTGTGAGTTTTCATCCGTTCCCCCTGCGTCCTCAGAGGTAGAAGAGAACTCTGTCCTGACACTGTTAGGACCTCCGCAGCATTCCCCAGATAGGGGTGTGGATGGGAGGAAAACTGGGATGTTGGTGATGGAAAATGTGCACTGATGAAGGGATGGGTAGTTGGGACATTGTATGACTGAACAATTTTGTAACTGTCTATTTTATGGTGGCTCAATTAATAAAAATGAATAAATAAAATGGAATTGAACAAAAAGTCATCAAGCCTCTGGATACCCTGACAGTCACACCCACGTTCCACTACTGCCACCACATAAGCTCATTTACTGACCTTACTCCAGTGACTCATAGTTAAATCTTAAAGGGAGATCAACTAGCTGCAACAATTTCTTTGTATGCTGATCCCTGGCTGAGAACTCCGGGTGAACTCTGGATGGGGCTGGCTATGTTTCTGCCCTGCCAAAGCATCAGCAGCTGAACTCACACCCCAACAACCACCCATTCCCTATGGACCAATTCAATTTCATTACAACTAAGCTCCACAGAGATGCCATACAGAAGAAAATTTCAAGTATACCGAGTTTTTTGGGCCTGGGCCTATTGGAGTAGGATAGGCAACCTCCTCTCACCCTCCTTGCACTTTCAAACGCTTGGGCTGTCACACCCCACATTTTGCCAGTTCTACCTCTGCTACCATGTAAGTGCACTACCCAGATAAATATTTTTGACTTTCTGGAGTGACATCTTCAAATTCTACAATATTAACATTCCAGTAGTAGGAGCACACCAATGGATGGGACATAATATAGAAACCAATTAGGCTCAACTAGCAAAAAAACATTAACACAAAAGGCTCAATTCACAGCAATGCTTTAGAAAATGCTCAGATGAGGACTTAATGTCCCCATGCTAAGAATCAGCAATTTTCACAAATCTTCTTTTATTGAATTATTTTGATCATTGCATAGCCATTTGGTGATTACAAGCAATATAAGATAAATTATTTTGGGCATCCTAAGGGGGCAGACTTGAGAGGTGGTTAGGAAAATGGAAACAATGGTGGAGGAAAAGTGACACTGGTGCTGGGATTGATGTTGAAATGCTGAATGCCTGTAACACATTCATTAGGAAAAACTTTGTAAAACACAGTGTTTAAATAAAGCAGGTAAAGGCCATCAGGCCACCAAATTGTCCCAGGTAGATCAATCTCTAGACCGAAAACTCTGAATTCTTCTCAGAAAGGGGAGCAGGTAGATTGTCTCCATTTCTAGAGAGACCTGGCAGTCACCAAACCTTACTTTTCTAATATGTAAATGGTCTAGCACTGAGGCTACAGGAGCATATGTCAATCTATCCAAATGTGTGATATCGCCTCCATATTTTTGTTATACGGAAAGCCTAGTAGGAGCACAGCAAATTTGATGTAAAGGTGAAGTAAAGCCCACCAAGATCAGTGAGCAAAAACAA
>JAJIBD010002040.1:0-63925 GCA_021461705.1 Cryptotis parvus
GAAAAATGTCACAAAATTTCCCATCAGTTCTGAATGCAGGTGCAATTTTCTCTGAGTTCCTACATCAAAGATGCAGGACTAATAAAGAAGTAAATATTTTTATTGGCTCCATAAATATGATTTATATGTTCTCAGCTAACATAGCATATTTATAAATAACTACACAGAGACTCACTACAGACTGTCTTCCCTATATCCTACCTTTGTGTTTCAGATGAAATCACCATTAAGGAGTACACTGTTCCTTGTGCTTCAGGTAAAGTATAAATAGGAAAATCCTAATGTCAGCATAAAGAAATCACTGTATCACTGTATCACTGTCTTCCCGTTCATCATCGACTTGCTCGAGCGGGCACCAGTAACATCTCCATATGACCAGTCTCATGCAAGTAGAGCCCAAGGCACCTGCTTGCTCCAGGAACATAAAGAGCTTCAAACCATTCCATCGGGTCATGGGAATGAGGTCTATAATAGTTACTGGTATCCGGCATATCAAAACAGACATCTATTTTACATCATCCTTGTGACTTTTTTTACAGTTTTAACAATTTAAAAATTATAGCTTTTTTGCAATGTATTATAGAATCTATATGTGTTTGCATGTCTGTGGTGAGACCCCCCAGTAATGTAACTACTATGTCAAAGAATCTACGTGAAAATTTTACTACCAATTCCCAGTGAATTCACAAAGACTGAAATTATCACTAAAGGGACCAGAGGATCGAACAGGGAGAGGGTTGGTCTTGCAGGCCGCAGAACCCAGGTTCAGTATCAGGCATCCCATAGGGTGCCCGGAGCATCGCCAGGAGTAATTGCCGAGTGTGACCCAAAAAAGAAAAAAAAGAGAGAGAGAGAGCCTGGGCTTGGCGATAGGCAGCAGGAAATACTGAGCTAGGCCCTGGCGTAGGTGCTGGAGGGAGTTGTTTGTGTAGTTTCCTCAGGGCAGTGGTGGGGAGACCCACTGCTGCTCGGGGGCTTACTCCTGCCTCTGGGCTCAGAACCAGGTGTGGTGTTGGAAGGTTAGGGAGCCTTATCCATGTACTCCGGCAGAGCCTGGCAAGCTACCCATGCCATATTTGATATGCCAAATACCAGTAACAATTACAGACCTCATTCCCATGACCTGATGGAATGGGTTGAGGCTCTTTATGTTCCTGGAGCAAGCAGATGCCCTTGGGTTCTACTAGCATGAGACAGGACATATAGAGATATTACTGGTGCCCGCTCAAGCAAATCGATGATGAACGGGAAGACAGTGATTATAGAATATCTTTGTAGAGAAAAAAATTATACTGTGCAACTAAAGTATAACTAGTACCTGAGGGGACAATTTAAATATAAATCTAGGAATTGTCTCATATAAACAATAGACTAGACTATCCAATTTTTACTTTACGTTCTATACCCAGTAGTCATATTTTAAACTATTTCTAAACTTATTAAGGTTTTATGTCATTAGTTTTAATGTCATTAATGAGAACAATCTTGTCATTAAAAGTCATGATATTCAAGTAGTTGTAATTAAGGTATTAATTCTGTCTCTTTTTAGTAGATTATAGACTTTCTAATATTAATTCTTGACTTTGTAGTAGATTATAGAGATTTGCTAATATCTCTTCCTTTTCCTCTACTATTTAGAGACTAAAAGAAATAAGCATTTGAAAATGCAAACTTTCATCAGATGAACTCTAACAATGAAGATAAAGGACTTATTAGGAGAAAATATGCGCAAAAAAAGGATGGGAATTTGGAATGAAATTTGTGTGTGTGATATTTACAATGATATCTTCTCTAATATTAATTATTAGTGCCGTTTATAACCTGAAGAACGTTTGCTTAATTATGTATGTATTCTCCATAAACAATTTTTTAAAACATAAATCTGTATATTCTAAGTGTATTTAGAAGCATTGTAGGTAATATTATAATTTTAGAGAAGCACCATCAGACCCAGATAAAATAATATTTCAGTCATTCATCGACCAAGTTTACTCGCTCATTCTTTATTTTCTTTTAAATTAGCACCAATAAATGAGCAGGTTCCAAATAGTTATCACCTTCACAGAAAAGATGATACAAAAATTTTGCTCTAAGATTTTCCAGTTTAATAATGAAACTCTCTCATTACATGATTTAAAGCAATGCAAAAACTAAAGCTGACATGAATGAGTCTAGCTTTTCACTCTAAGTTCTCTGCCTCATTGAGGAAGAGAAGAAAATGGTCTTCCTAGAGGAGGCTGGAGGCCAGGAGGTGGCAAGAGGAAACTGGAGACGTTGGTGGGTGAAAACGTGCACTGGTTTAGGGACTAGTGTTGAAACATTGTTGCACTGGTTTAGGGACTAGTGTTGAAACATTGTTGCGCTGGTTTAGGGACTAGTGTTGAAACATTGTATGAGTAAAACTCAATCACGCACTGTTGGGGCTATTTGGAGTCCCCAACAGTATTGGGGTCTGTCACACTCAGGTTCCCTGGTCTTACTCAGGGTCGATGACCATCCCTTCAGGCTGATGAACAAAAGAACCACCAGTACCAGTTCTTTCAAAGTCCAAAGCTTTACTTTATACAACCTCACTCCACACCAACTGCTACAAACCCTCCGCCACCATACCCGACAAACTCACACCAACCATGTGCCAACCCCCAAACTGCAAGAGGCTAAAAACCTCCACAGAGGCTGGGGGCTGGGCATAACCGAAGGTCAAAGCCAGTGGGCTCTTCTTACCAGAGCATACCCCCTGAGCCCAAACCTTAAGAGATGCTAATGTAAAGAGCTGCTCTTCTCCCAGGCTAATAAACAATCATTTTATTATTATATCTGGTTTTCTTATATAAACACAGTTAGAGAGACAGGATAATAACTACACCGAGATTAAATATATACAGGGTGATCTTTCATGGGGAGATCACGTCCCATGATCTCAACTGTGTTTCCCATGGCAGTTGGAATTCTCCCCCTCAGGGTCCTGAAGCAACCGCAAACAGTCTTGCTTTGCTCCAAGGCAAGTTTTAAGTGCTCTGCTCTGCTTCAAGGTCATTCGAGGTTTATCGGAACAAAGCTGATTCTGGTCTTGCTGTGATCTTTTGGGTCAGGGCAGGGTTTATTCTAAGAGTAGTCCCGTTTTGTTAGCCAGTGTGGACTCTTCTCCTGGTACCATCCAGTACCTCATAGGACCCATATAGGGAATACTAAAATCAATCCAAGGGCATTGAGACACCAATTAAAAAATTGATGGATGACCAGGAGCAATCAATTCAGAGTCAAACTAACTCACAAATCACTGCCCCCACTCTCCTTCTGTGTTTATACAAGAACAAAATCTCATTCTAAACATATACAAAAAGCCTTATAGGAAGGTGAAAAACAATTAAACCATCCCTCATAAGTAATGCAAAAACCCAGGGTTAACAGGTAAGCATGTTATCCAACAATTATTCCTTTTTTGTTTACTGTCACGTATCACTGTCTTCCCGTTCATCATCGATTTGCTCGAGCGGGCCCCAGTAACATCTCCATATGTCCTGTCTCATGCTAGTAGAGCCCCAAGGCATCTGCTTGCTCCAGGAACATAAAGAGCCCCCAATCCATTCCGGAATGAGGTCTATAATTGTTATTGGTATTTGGCATATATCAAATACAACACGGGTAGCTTGCCAGGCTCTGCCGTGCAGGTAGCATACTCTTGTAGGCACCTCTAAGTCCAGCATTTATTGATGAACCGCGCGGCCGCAAGCGGCTGCGCGTGAGCCGGGCGCTGATAGGCTGGTCTGCTGGGTGGAGGTCTGACGAGGAGAGAAGTCCGGATGTGGAAAATGGAGGCCCTCATGGAGTGGGGGTCTTCTGGCTTGTTGCGAGGCTCTGCTGGGATGGTGGGCCAGGGCTAGAACCCACCATCCCTCCCGGGCGCCTCATGAGCGGCTGGTCACAGGGAGAGCCAGTAGCAGCTCTGCCCCATGTCTGCAAGTCTCTGGACCGGCATACCTGGAGCCGGATTTTAAGAAAGACTGCTGCAGGGTGGAACTTCGATGAGGCGGGCGCTGATAGGCTGGTCTGCTGGGTGGAGGTCTGACGAGAGAGAAGTCCGGATGTGGAAAATGGAGGCCCTCATGGAGGGGGTCTTCTGGCTTGTTGCGAGGCTCTGCTGGGATGGTGGGCCAGGGCTAGAACCCACCATCCCTCCCGGGCGCCTCATGAGCGGCTGGTCACAGGGAGAGCCAGTAGCAGCTCTGCCCCATGTCTGCAAGTCTCTGGACCGGCATACCTGAGCTGGATTTAAGAAAGACTGCTGCAGGGTGGAACTCGATGAGCCGGGCGCTGATAGGCTGGTCTTCTGGGTGGAGGTCTGATGAGAGAGAAGTCCGGATGTGGAAAATGGAGGCCCTCATGGAGTGGGGGGTCTTCTGGTTTGTTGCGAGGCTCTGCTGGGATAGTGGGCCAGGGCTGAGAACCCACCATCCCTCCCGGGTGCCTCATAGGCGGCTGGTCACAGGGAGAGCCAGTAGCAGCTCTGCCCCATGTCTGCAAGTCTCTGGACCGGCATACCTGAGCCGGATTTAAGAAAGACTGCTGCAGGGTGGAACTTCGATGAGGCGGGCGCTGATAGGCTGGTCTGCTGGGTGGAGGTCTGACGAGAGAGAAGTCGGATGTGGAAAATGGAGGCCCTCATGGAGGGGGTCTTCTGGCTTGTTGCGAGGCTCTGCTGGGATGGTGGGCCAGGGCTAGAACCCACCATCCTCCCGGGCGCCTCATGAGCGGCTGTTCACAGGGAGAGCCAGTAGCGGCTCTGCCCCATGTCTGCGGAGTTTACCACCGTAATCCAATATAATGAAAGAACTCTCGCTCTGGTGAGAACTTGGACCATACAAGAGAGCCCATGTCTCCCACCAAAGAGAAAGGATCTCAGCCGAGAGGAGTCCTACCCAAAAGAAGGATTTTGTTTACAAAATACAAAAAAATTAAAATAATATCTACAGAAAGGTGACAGAGAGGAACAACTCAATCACAAGCAATCTCGTATGTTGCTCTAAGATCCTAACTTGCCTCTGGACCCAGAGCAATTTACAGGTAAGCAAGTTGTCCAACAATGAACAACTTTTTAATAGCAATTTGATTTTTTTAAATGCTTAAATTTTTTGAAAATCTTATCATTAAAGTTCTCTAGCAATATTTATCTTTTATATGTCTATTGTGATCATGAGGAAAATAAAGAGAACAAAATGACTTTAGATTTTATGCTATTATTTTCTGTCATTTGATACATATTCAGTTGAACAATTGACTTATGTATTTTAATACATTCTAATATTCTTCCTCAATGTTTGATTTCTATTAAAGGCAAAGTAGAAATATTGATGAATATATTTATTCTTAGCAATTTTAATGAATTAAATAACTCAATGTTATTAAAATGGCAATAATGAGAAACATCTTAATAATTTGTTCTAAATTTTTTGCAAATTCTTTTCTTATCCTACAAAATTTAAGAATCAACATAAGAAAAAATTAAAGTAAGGAAAACTCAAGGTGAAAAATCAAAGGTTCTGTTTGAATTTCATTCTTATTCAGCCAAGTTTCATCTGAGAAACATCTGAGCCAAAATGTAACATATACACAATTTGACAAAACTAAACTTGTCAATTTCAGTAAATGACACTGGATTGCTCAAAGCCTTCTAATATATAAGCCACACAAAAGTCAATACACATAAATGACACTCATTAGGCAATGAGTGGATCAGTATTATAAATTAAATTATTTTGAATCAAGCAAATAAAATAAGAGGAAAAGCATTTGTCAGAGCTTAAAGTTCTTAAAGTAAAACTGCACTTTTTCTATGGAACAATTTATTATTCACTGGCCTCATGGTGGATATACTAACTGGTAATTTCTTTTTTTTTTTTTTTTTTTTTGCTTTGCTTTTTTGGGTCACACCTGGCAATGCTCAGGGACTTCTCCTGGCTCTGCACTCAGGAATTACTCCCAGTGGTGCTCAGGGGACCATATGGGATGCCAGGGATTGAACCTGGGCCGGCATGGGTCTGCTGCGTTCAATGCAAACACCCTACCCACTGGACTATCACTCTGGCCCCTAACTGGTAATTTCTTATCTTGACAAATTATCTGTGAACATAGTTAATTTTTAAAAAGAAATACATTTTATATTATATAAAATATTCTCAAGCAAATAGGAAACATAATTTTAAGTAATAAGGTGACTGACGTTATTACCTTGTCACCTTTGATTATTTTTCAAAAATGATTAGCAATATGTCATAATTGGCTCAAAGAACATCTAAATGGCTAGAATAATTACAGACAATTTGGGAAAATGTTAGGATAAAAATGATGGGTTGGGTATAAAATTGAATAACATAAATTAAATCGTAATTTTTTTTTGCTTTTTAGGTAACACCTGGTGATGCTCAGGAATTGCTCCTGGCAGTGCTCAACGGACCATATGGGATGCCAGGGATTGAACCTGAATCGGCTGAGTACAAGGCAAATGTCTACCCACGGGACTATTGCTCCATCCTCAAATAATTTGAATGATTTGTTCCACTTGGCAGATACATTTATATGTGTATAAAACAAGCTATAAGTAACTTCACTGAATTTGTGACTTTTTAATGTTTATGCAATGAGATTAATGTCATACTTTCCCTTAGATAATCCTTAATGGAACTGATCCACCTATCTTATTGAAAGAAGTACCTCATTTGCCTCATTTGTATGGTTTAGTTTTGTTTCGATTGTTAGTGTAAGTTTTATATGGCCAACTCTGATTTGATCCTTGCACTATATATGGTGCTACAAAAACTACCAGGAGCTATCCCTTAGCACAGAGCCAGGAATAAGCCTTGAGCACAGCCTACTGTGACCCCCACACAAACAAACAAACAAAAAACTAAAGCAGTGGGCTGGAGGCGATGGCCCAGCGGGTAGAGGCGCCTGCCTTGCAGGCGGCCGGCTTATGCCAGCCGGGTTCGATCCCGGCATCCCATATGGTCCCCCGAGCACCGCCAGGAGTGATTCCTGAGCGCAGAGCCAGGGGTGACCCCTGAGCATCGCCGGGTGTGACCCAAAAAAGCAAAAAAAAAAAAAAAAAAACTAAAGCAGAGCAGAGCATCTTACATGCCATGGGGCAAAGAAAACAGCCATAACCTTAGGAAATTCAACTCTGTTGAAGGTAGATTTTGGTTGACATCAATGTTAAGGCGAGCTTCCCCTTGGTGAATGGGGAGAAGCCTAGCCTGAGGGGAAAAGGGACCGTAAGTCTAGCAATTTGGAACCAGATAGAAAATAGAAAACAGTGAGCATTAAATAGAGGCAAAAGGATACACATGACAACCCTTTAATGTATGCTCTGAAATCCATAGTCTGGAAGGGAAGGAAAAGACAAAGAGAGAGAAAGGGAAAGAAATAAGGAATCTGCCATAGAGGAGGGCTGGGGAGGGGGAGAGAACCGGGGACTTTGGTGGTGGGAGATAGGCACTGGTGGAGGGATGGGTGCTGGAACACTGTATGACCAAAACACAAATATGAACTTTTTAATTGTATATCTTTGTAATTGTAAAAATAAAAAAAATTAAAAAAAAGAAAAAAGAAATAAATATAATAAATTCCATATTTAAAAAAAGAAGATAGAAACCACGAACTCAGAGTTTTGAGAGAAATCTGATAGCAAAGGACTTATAGAACATCTTTTTGATAAGTCAAGGGGATTTAGGTCTCAGCCACGCAACATGTGGGCTGCTGTTATCTGTGGAACAGGCAGGGCCGTTCCTGAGGTGAACCAGCTGAACAGGATTGCAGTGTGGTCTCTACCAGCAACGTTCACCTCCAGGGCTGACACAGCTCTATCTTGTCCTCAGGCTGATTGCCGCTGAGCTTCTGTGCTCTTCATAGGACTCATTATGTCTTAGCCCTCAGAGCTCAGAGCTTCATTTTTGATTTTTTAATTAACCGCCAGGAGATACACAGTTACAAAGTTGTTCATGATTGATTTTCAGTCATACAATGTTCCAACAAAACCAGAGACTTTCAGACATGGGGCAGAGCTGCTACTTGCTCTTCCTGTGCCCAGCCGCTCATGAGGCGCCTGGGAGGTATGGCGGGTTCTAGCCCTGGCCTGCCACCCCAGCAGAGCCTCACAACAAGCCAGACGACCCCCCACTCCATGGGGGCCCCCATTTTACACATCCAGACTTCCCTCTCATCACAACTACACCCAGCAGACCAGACTATCACAGCCCGGATCATCAACACCCACCCTGCAGCAGTTTTCTTTTTTCATTCAGGCCCAGGTATGCTGAACCAGAGACTCTCAGACATGGGGCAGAGCTGCTACTTGTTCTCCCTGTGCCCAGCCGCTCATGAGGCACCCGGGAGGTATGGCGGGGTTCTAGCCCTGGCCTGCCACCCCAGCAGAGCCTCACAACAAGCCAGATGACCCTCCCACTCCATGGGGGCCGCCATTTTCCACATCCGGACTTCCCTCTCATCACAACTCCACCCAGCAGACCAGACTATCATAGCTCGGCTCGTGGCCGCTTGTGGCACCCGGTTCATCAAAAAATGCTTTATTTAGAGGTGACCACAAGAGTATGCCACCCACATGGCAAGCCTGGCAAGCTGTTCGTGTTGTATTTGATATGCCAAATACCAGTAACATTTATATTAGGTCATTCCCATGACCTAATATAATGGTTTGAGGCTCTTTATGTTTCTGGAGCAAACAGATGCCCTTGGGTTCTACTAGCATGAGACAGGACATATGGAGATATTACTGGTGCCCGCTCTAGCAAATAGATGATGAACGGGAAGATAGAAATAGTGACAATGTTCCAACACCCAAATCTTCAGCAATATAGATTTTCTGTCACCAGTGTCCCCCAGTTTCCCTCCTGTACCTTGTACCTACAGGTTGCATATATGGCAGGCACCTTTTTCTCTCTCTCACATACACAATTCCTTCCCCAGTGACCACTTCCTCTACCACTGTCTCCAGTTTCCCCTCATCTCCCAGTCTGCCTCTAGAGCAAGCATTTCTCCCCCTCACATTGTCCTAGCTTCCCTTCCCTAACTCCCCTCACCTCCAATTCAGTGGAAAGTGACTTCTTCCTGAGCGTACATAGACCTTGATCACTAAGAAATCACTCTCTCTGTCTCTTTTTTGACTTCAATTCAGTGCTGTCTTGTTGGGTAACTCCCCTTAAAGGGTTAAAGTTTCCTAACTAAAGGCAGACAACAATTGGGAAACAGTTGGTCAGTTGAGGCCAGGATTTTGAGCCTGGCCAGAGAGAGAGGAGGAAAGAGCCTGGGCTTGGCCAGAGAGAGTGTTTGGACTGAGAAAGTCTTTGGGGAGTTTTGGAGAGTTTGTTGGAAAAAGCTGAAGAGTATTTGCAGGAGAAGGTTTGAGAGCAGAGGGAGAGCAGAGAGCGTGGGGCCTGCTGGACAGCCTGCCGGGATAATCCCAGTGGACCTGCCTGCTTGAGAAACTGCTGGGAGAGAAAGAGAAGTTCTTGGCATAAGGTGGAGTGAGGAGACAGAAGAAATATTAAAGGAAGAGCTCGAGAGCCTGTGGACTGGTTCCTGTATCCGTTGTTCAGGGGGAATGGTTGTTGACCTAGCCATAACTGGGACCTTCACCGAACTCCAGTACTGTCAATGTTAGAGCTTCAAAATAGAGAGGAGGGGGGATTGTGGATCCCCCTCCAGGGAGGTCCCAAGGCCCCAGCATCAAGGGACCTCCTATAGGTTCCATGACACTAATGGTATTTGGGGACCCAGGGGGATGCATGGCAGCAGATGCAGGGGCCTAGTTGATTCCCCAACATTACTCACAATCCATTAGGGGCCCCAACCTGTGTCTGGGCCTGTCACCATTATCTTTGACCCGTCGATGGATGAACAAACAAGGTCAGACTTTCCTGAAGGTTACTTTTAATCACTGTATCACTGTATCACTGTCTTCCTGTTCATCATCGATTTTCTCGAGTGGGCACCAGTAACATCTCCATATGTCCTGTCTCATGCTAGTAGAGCCCAAAGGCACCTGCTTGCTCCAGGAACATAAAGAGCCTCAAACCATTCCATCAGGTCATGGGAATGAGGACTATAATTGTTACTGGTTTTTGGCATATCAAATACGACATGGGTAGCTTGCCAGGCTCTGCCGTCAGGGTGGCATACTCTTGTAGTCACCTCTGATCTCCAGCATTTATTGATGAACTGCATTTTCTCCTATTTTTTAATAGGTCTCTGATATTTGTTTCATTTTGTTTCACCTCGCTGCTCGCTGCATGAATCTCTCTCAGGTTCCTCACTCTCTCCTGGAAGTTTCTCCTGATGGCTGCTCTCCTTGGGGCATCTGTGCAGGCTCCTCTCTTCTTCAGAGCTCTTCTTTCCTGGAGGCTTTGTTCAGGGCATCGCCTTTCAGATCCTCTCCCCAGGACTTCTCTTTTCAGAACCTCTTTTCTAAGGTTCTTTGTGTTCAGGGCTTTTCTCTTCAGGGCCTCTTTTCTCTTTGCTTCTCTATCTCAGTCCCTATTTCCCTGTTTTACTGTTTTGGCCTGTTGCCTCTGTTTCTCTGTTATTCTGTGTCCATAATTCCTATTTCTCTGTTTCACTGTTTGGTCCCATTGCCCTCTTGCCCTCTTGCCCTGTTGCCCTGTAGGCTTGCCACTAGCCCTCAGGCTCTGGTACCAGGCCTTGTGGCTCTGGTGCTGGCCTAGGCTCCAGGAACAGCTTCTCCTCCCTGGTACTGGCTATCCCGCTCAGGCACCAGGGACCCCCCATGATCCAGGTTCTGGCCTTATGTCCCAGGCAATAGGGGCTGCTACTCTCTCCATCAGGAAGCTCCGGATGCTCTTCTGGGGCCTCTGTTTATAGTCTCAGGCCAGGTTCAGAATCCTGGCCTCAAGTTTCCCAACTGTTATCTTCTTTCATTTAGGATACTTTAACTCTTTAAGGGCGTTCCCCAGCATAGTCTGATATTATTATGACCATCCTGACCTTTTGTGGTTGTTGGTTGCTTTAACTATTGTCTTTTACCGTTTGACTTAAGGTTGTGTTTGCCCTTACTGCCCAAATTTGTAGGCAGCATAAGGCTGAATTCAACTTTCTAACCCTTTCTGCCACTCTGAACCAGTGCATTTAGGTCACTGATATTGAGTCAGATTATTACCATGGAGTCTTGTGCCATCATTCTGTAGGTGTTTGGTGTGTTTGTGACTGTTTGCCTTAAAGTAGGCCCATTGGTTATTCTTGTAAAGTTGGTTTCAAATCTATGAAGTTCCTGAGCTGCTGTTTATCTGTAAAGTTGTATATTGTTCCTTCAAATATGAATAAAAGTTTGTCTGGATAAAGTATTATTGTCACATAAGGTATTCATTTCATTGAGTGTTTTTACAAAAAGCTATATCCAACCATTGTCTTCAGCACACAGGATGTCATCTAAGTCTGTTATAAATCTTAAAGACACACCTATGTGTAGGATCTTGCTGCTATGGCTTTCAACATTCAGATTAGAATTGTCTTGGAGCCTTCTTATTTATGGAGTCCGGGCCTTCACATATGGAAGGCAAGTGCTCTACAACTGATTTGTGTCCATGGTCCAGTTTAAAAATTCCTAATAAAAAACACTGATGATGGACATTAAGATAGGAAGCAATTAGTTTTGGGAAATAATACAATCAAGATATACTTTGCACATGGTCAAGCCAGGGTCCATCTGCTACCCTTCATATGGTTTCCTGAGCACTGCCAGAAGTAATTCCTAAGCATATAACCAGAAGTAAGTCCGAAACACCACAGAGAGTGACACCAACACCCTACCAAAAAAGAAAAAAAGAAAGAAAAAAAGAAAAAGGAAAACAAACTCATATATTACTGAGCTAAATGATTTAATTTTACAAGTGAGACTTACTCTGAGTTTTATTTGGGCAAAGTCACAAAATCAAACATGGACAGACCCAGGAAAATAAACTTGGTTTCTGGAAATATCGGTGCTTGCTTGTTTTTTTCATGTTCCTCCTCTCTCCAGCAAACCTTTGTCACTTGTCACTTGTCACTTGTCTTCCCATTGTTTATCGATTTTTTTGAGTGGGCACCATAATCTTTCCATTCATTGGGAATGAAGTCCATTATTGTTACTGTTTTTGGCATATCAAATACACCATGGGTAGCTTGCCAGGTTATGCCGTGGATCTGAGTTCATCCCAGGGGACCCCAGTTTTTTTCTATGTCAGATCATCAACCATCCACCATCCGGACCCACGGAGCAGAGCCCTGGGTGTAGATAATTCCGTCTCCTGTCTGCCACCTGCTGACGCAGTCGTGCATCACAGCCACACCTACTATAATATGAATTTTAGAATTTGCCTTCCAAGATTTTTATCACACATTTCTCCTCCTAGAACAGCATTGTAAAGCAGAATGCTAAGAAAGAAGCTTCTCTCAGTGATATTTTCATAGCAGAGTGTTTTACTTCATTTAAAAGTGAATTTATCGCCACCTTGTGGCGACCGCTTGCAACTGCAACTGTAGAAGGTTTAAGGTTCCAGGCTCCACATTTACAAAAGCTCAAAAATACTTTACTCTTGTGGGCCGGAGCAATAGTCCAGCTGGTAGGGAGTTTGCCTTGCATGCTGCCGACCCGGGTTCGATCGGCATCCTATATGGTCCCCTGAGCACCGCCAGGAGTAAAAAACCTTTATTCTTGACTGCTTTCTCCCTGGCAGTCCTAAAAACTTTAAAATAAGTTATTTATTTTAATTGACAGTATTGCCAGCCATCAAAATTTTAACAGATCTTAAATTGATGCTTCCGATGCCAGCGTGCGTGCATTGAAAGTACAGACAGTCATTTTAGTCCTTCTTCGTTTTGGCAGCCTAGGATGGCCGTGAAATTTTATCAGGAACTGCTTGTTCTCTTTTCTTACTGCTGCCGTATTAAGGGGCTCTTTCGGGGGTCAAGAAAATAAACATTTTTGTTACTGGTTTTGGCATACCGAACATACATCAGACATGTAATGCGATTTGGAGACAACCGCTGGACTAGAGCCGTTACCGACTGGATCCCACGAATGTCAAAAGATCACGTGGCCGCCCACCTACAAGATGGTCAGACTTCCTTGTCAAGACCCTGAAGGAACGGTTTGAGGCTCTTCATTGGGCTACATTGGCAAGTGATAGGGTCCAATGGAAATGTTACTGGTGCCCGCTCGAGCAAATCGATGAATAACGGGATTCAACTGATCAAGTGAAATTGATGCATTATTCAGCTTAACTGAACAGCATGTTTATGCTCTTTTTCCATCGTCAACTTCATACCATGAGTCGGGCGACACTAAGGATGAATCATTATCACTTGTCATTTGTATGATTTGTCTTCCCGTTGTTTATCAATTTGCTCAAGTGGGCACCAGTAACATCTTCGTTTGTCCCTGTAGTGTGCTAGTGTAGCCCAAGTACCTCTGCTTGCTCCAGGGACACGAAGAGCCTCAAACCATTCGTTCAGGTCATGGGGATAAGGTTTATTATTGTTACTGTTTTTGGCATATCGAATATGACACGGGTAGCTTGCCAGGCTCTGCCATAGTCTAATAACAATGACAAGTCTAATAATGCAAAAAGTAATTTCATAATTGAAAAACTTTGAGTAACTTCATTTATTTAGAGTTTGTCTGTACTCTCATACCACCTACTTCTTGATATATCAGAACACCTCCATATCCAGGTGTGCCTACTGACCAGTCTAAAAATCTTTAGCTTTCTAGATCCATTAGAGAAGTTTACTCAGGTATCTGATAGGAAACCCAAAACATGAGGGCAGGAGACAGGTACCAGCACTAGTGGGCATGCTTTTAAGTGGAGGTCAAGGCTGTATTCCTAACACCCAAAGACCCCAAAGAGGAGCAAGCCCTGAGCACAGAGTCAGGAGTAGTCCCTGAGCACTGCTGACTGTGACCCCAAAACACAAAAACTCAGGAAAGAAGAGAAAGAAAACTCAGGCACTGAAAATCAGGCATGCATTTCCTTTTCCTTTTTCATTTTCTCCACAAATTTTTATTAAAGCATGAATAATTATTTTTTAATAATACACAATTTCTGGGAACATTTATCTCCTAGGAATTTATGACAGAGAGGAGATGAAAAAATTCAATAGTGATCAAAGAGAGAAATTCAGGGTCATAAGATTAATTTGAAGTATGGAATGAAGAATAGTGCTGTGAAGTAAATAATCCTACATTGAAAGGAGAAATAATCAATCATTTAGTTTACATTAAAATAATCATCAGAAGTAGCCCTATATTGACAGAATGGTGAATGTTCTATTTGTTCTGACACTATACATGTGTAGCTAAACATATTAAGCCTGTACAGATGCACACACGTTTTAATCCTTCTACCTGACTGGCTGACACAGAGTTTACGCCGTACTTTCCCCCAGTTTCAATACTCCTGTTCCACCTGTTAAGCGGAGCTTTTCCCCCAAAGTGGTTCATGGAGACGTCTTTCTGCGTACCCTACTCGACCTTCTTTGTGAGTGTTTTACTCGCTCAGGATCTGCCCTCAACATCTTTCACCAGCCACATCAACATAAATGTTTTTTTCTTAATAAAAAATAACAGAAGAAGTGATTTTTAGAAATAGTAACAGTACACAAATATCACATGTAGATGAACATAAAATATGTCATTCTAGAAGACAGCACTGTAGGTCACCAGAAGTTGTCTTAATTTTGCGCTTTCCTCTACTGCCTGACATGTGGCTCACACTTCTGTCTGTATCCTGGATCAGCTTTGAGACTAACTCAGATACAAGAAGTGACTCAGAGTCATCTCACAGAGCATTAAGCTCCATTTCCTCTCTAGGTGGCTTGCAATAAGGCGTAGTTTTCTGAAGCACACAGGGGATTTGCTATCCACCCCGTGGATACAGCACTTTCCACCATCAATTCAAAGAGCAAACACCTTTATACCAAACCAGGAAAACCTGGATACAGAGTCAAGTTCTGGAGGGTGTGGCAGAGGAATGTTCTATGGCTACCAAATTTCCCTCCTCTCTCTGTCCCCCTTCCAAGGACCTCCCCTTCATCTTCAATCAACTATTCAGCCAGAGGCTTATATTGTGTTTTGAACCTTTGTCTAACCATGGCCCCTGATCTTGGGCTATGGTCCACCTTTCCCCCACCTAAGAGCCAGAGAGACAGTACAGTGGGCAAGACACTTACTTGTATGCAGTCAAGCCCAGTGTGGTCCCCAGAACCATATGGGATCTCCTGAGCCCCACCAGGATTGATCCCTGAGTTCCAGCAGGTGTGGCCTAAAAGCCAAACTTATTTTAAATGGAAAAGAAATTAAATAAATAAATAGATAATAAATAAGTGGAATGAATGAATGAATGAATGAATGAATGAGTCTATCTAGTACAGCCTCATTTCAAATTAAGGAAGTCCAGGCTTGAAGAAGGTACGTTAGATAACTCCTGATGAATCAAAGTGATAGTACAGTAGGCAGGGCTCTGCTCACTACTGACCCAGGTTCCATCCCCAGCACCCTGCGTGGTCCCCCAGCACCACCACGAGTGATCCCTAAGCACAGATCCATGGGTAAGCCCCATGCAACACTAGGTGTGGCTCAAAAACAACAACAAAATGAATTAACAGTCCCCTGATCACACTGGCCATATCTCAAGTGCTCGCAGGCCCCAGGAGCTTAGCGGCTAGCAGCAGTGCAGCAGCAGCAGGGAGACAGGCGGAAACGATGTAGTTTCTGTTGGGCTGCAGATTTCGTTCCCTAATCCAACTCTTCCTGAGAAGGGCTGGATCAGCACAGCCACAAGAATGAGCGAAATACCTCATTAGCCTGGTTTTTTTCATGCGAAGTCCAACTTTTCTCCCAAAGTTCAAGACCACGTATTATTAGGGGGCTGGAACCTAGGCCACAAAGAGTGGGGCAGTAACACGTCCTGCGTAAACACCCAACCTGCAGTGCTGTCCACCGCCCAGCTCACTGGGCACTCTTCAGAGCAGGTCAGGGCCCCGCAGCCAGGCTCCCCTCCTCAGCTACACAAAGGGAGCTGTGGCCTCTGCAACAGGATCTGAGCAGTGCACAGCTAATTTCCTGGGCATTTCATTCTGGTGCCAAGATACTTGTGTGGCCCCACGTAAGCGTCCAGCCTCTTTCTGGCCCCCTTCAAATGCTTCAGAGAACAAGAATCCACTAGGTCAAGACCCAGAACACAGGGGCAAGCAAGACAGGATAGGGGCTAAGGTGCTTGCCCTTGCCTTGCATGTGGCCAACCTTGGTTCAAATCCCCAGCACTACATATTCTCCTGAAAATGAATTATTATATCAACTATGATTTTTCTTGATGAACAGATTTCATGGTCTGAAACACATGTTTGTTGTAGCGCTTCAACAAATGCATTAATCTGTGAATCTCTCAGTGCTTCTGTAAACACTGTATGTCTTTGAGATCAGTACCGAATCTTTATTCTGCTTTATTATTGAAAGTTATTCAAATATGAGTTAGTGTATGCTCAGCCTTGCGGGCATGTATGGACTTGGATATGGACTTGGACTTGGGCACGATATGTGTGTGCTTCCTTTGTATAGGAAAACCTTTGGGACAGGTTTTATCCCAAGCTGTCCCCACATGCAGCTTCTAAATAGGTAAGAATTTTGCTGCTAGAGTGATTACCAAGAGGGTAGAATTGGGTGGTCCAGGGTTCTCTGAAATTCATTCGAGTTCCTTGAGACACTCCTTCTCTAGCTATAAATCAATCTTCTGGGGCCAGAGTGATAGCCCAGCGGGTAGGGCGTTTGCCTTGCACGTGGCTGGCCTGCTGCCGGCCGGGTTCGATCCCCGGCATCCCATATGGTACCCCCGAGCACCGCCATGAGTAATTCCTGAGTGCAGAGCCAGGGAGTAACCCCTGAGCGTCGCGGGTGTGACCCAAAAAAGCAAAAAAAAAAAAAAAAAAAAAAAAAAAAAATCAATCTTCTTCACTTTTTAGGTCTTCATTTTTCCTACTTTTCCTTAGGTACTCAGGTATCCTACAGTAAAAGCAAATGCTGGAGATTTCCAGTAGGTGGGAACTTGCCTGTGTAGTCATTTATCTGATTCTGATTGCTTGGTGGTGTTAGCTGCAGATTCATAATCTTAGTGACTTTATTCTTTTCTGTCTCTTTATGGTTTCAGAAACCCAATTATCTCTGAAACAAATGCACCCAAATGAAGTGCTGAATAGTAAAAATAATATCTTTTAGTTCATTTGACGAGTTCTTTACTTAATCCTTCTAAAAATGATACAAAAAGGAGCTAACGTGGAAAGCGCCAGGTCACAGGTAGCCAATCACAGCCATGGAATAGGTACCAATCAGAATGTAGGAGACACCTGAGGCGAGGAAATAGGCAGCAAATAGATGGTAGCCCCAGGCCCTCCCTCACTCTTTCTCTCTCTCTGGCAGACTGCTTCCAAGCTGGCTCACTCTCCACTCTCTCCCTCCCGAATCAGGTAGGGCGGCATGCCCAGGTACAGGGCCCAGTATGGATAGGTCACGGAAGGCCAGGAAAGAACAGAAACAAGTATGGGCTAGGCCCAGAGGCCCAGGTTATGGTAGGACTTGGATGCCCAGGTTAGCTCAGGTTCAGACAGGGCAGGGATGCCCAGGTAATGGCGAGGTACTGAGCACCGAGTCTCACCCACATGCACAGGGTAGTGTCTGGAGACTAAGGAAAGCCGGGACAGGACAACAGGGACCACTGGGGTAGAGTGGGGAGGCCCAGCAGCAGGCAGAGCACAGGGACCTTGGCCACATGCGTGGCTTTGGCCAGAGGCTGGGAGAGCACACACAGGACAGAGAGCATACACAGGACAGCCCAGGAACAGGACTGGGCCATCGTTCATGGGAGGCTAGTAGACTGCATGGGAGAAGACCAGGAATTTGTTCACTGGTAACAGAGAGGTCTAGACATTTGGGGAGGGATCGGAAATCATCTGTACAATAAACTAACTTTCAATCTTCTGAGTCTTCTATGCAAATCTTTCATACAATTCTCAAGAACACACTAGCACAGGAAAATCCACTTTTGTGTTAAGAAAAAGTCTGAATTTAAAAAGTGACCATTTAAGTGATCTTGGGAGGAATCTGTAGTCATGCCTAAGTATGGTTTGGAGATTTTCTCAGATTTCTCAAAATAACCAGGCATGCTTGTATTAGGCTTTTGGAAGGAATAAAGTATGCCTGGTTATTTTCCTATAGCAGGAAAAACCTTTAAAGAATTTTTTTCCATTCCGTTTTCTCCATCCAATGCTTATCCTTGCTGCCTGACACAGGATCAGATGATAAAGGTCTGAATATTCTGGCTCCAATGGTAGTGTGATTGTGGTAGACTCCTAGCAAATCCTATGGACCCAGTTAGGGATATGGGATCTCTTTAGCCTTATAATGCAAGTCAGTTCAGGACCCTAAGGTATAAGTTTTAACAGTAACAGTTTCCTCAATACCTGCTGCAGATTTTTTTTCTCTAAGAAATGCAGCAGTTATGTGTACCCTAGGTCGAGAACTCAACATGATGAACAACCTAGCACCTGAGCTGTGTAGGAGGAAGAGAGCAGAGTGGAATAGCTTGAAGAATAGATTCTTCAAGTGCATCAAAGAATAGCTAAAAGGACAAATAACCTCCGACTCCAGGCATATCTCTTCGATTCCACTGCTCTCCCTGCATTAGCATATGCCTCAGAGACCTGGGATCTATTAAAGCAGAATGAGAACGCTATTCAGGGGTCTCCCAAAGAGGAATTGAAAGAGCTATGCTTGGAATATCACGCTTCACTCAAGTGCTTGTCGGTGGGGTGTTCAGCATATATGGATCCCTAGAAATGACCCCAAGACCTAGATTAGTCTAGGTAAGGTCAGGCAGAAACTTCCAGTGGAAGTTTGCAAGTAACTGATTCTGCTTTTGCTATAGCTCTGGCCATGCTGGTAAGGTTACTCTAGTCCCTTCACCAAGTTGTCTTAACTATTAGCTAAAATAAAACTTTTACATGGATGAAAAAAGAACTTTTATTTTTCTAATTCGAAGTTTCTCAGAGGTAGATGTTGACAATTCTGGTTAGCTAACTTTCCCATCTCACCGAATCCAGATGTGGCTTTATTTTAAAAAATTATTGTATTTTAGGTAATAGGGTTACAATGGTGTTCAAGTGTGTTACAGAGACACAAAGTTCCTGTCCACCATTTCATCTGAAGTGCTCATCACCCACTGCCCTGGGTCTGACCTTCCTTCCCGCTTGTCCTCCCCTCATTACTTGTTGATTGATAGTTAAGGTTTTGGTGCCTATTGTTAAGTCTCTGACCACTACCCAGGTTTTCTGGATAACAAAGCATTCTCAACAGAGGGCAAATTTGTATGTGAATAATAAAAAGAGATGACACATCATTTTTTAAAACTAAATATCATGACATTAGTTTGGTGTTTTTGTTTGTTTTGCTTTTTGGGCCTACTTGCCATAGCAATTGGGGAAAGAAAAAGATAGGAAGGGCATCTAGATAGGAAAGAAACAGTCTAGCTATCACTCTGCAGATGACATGATACTATACTTAGAGAACCCTAAAGTCTCTACCAAAAAGCTCCTAGAAACAATAAATTTGTATATTAGAGTGGCAGATTATAAAATCAATGCCCCAAAATCCATATCTTTGCTATATGCAAGTACTGAAAGAGAAGAAAGTGAAATTAAAAAAATAATCCCATTCACAATTGAGCCTCAGAAAATCAAGTACCTTGAAATTAGCTTAACTAAGAATGTAAAGTCCTAGCTAAACACATACCTTGTACAGAAGCACTACCCTATCTGTTCAGGATTAAGCACACACACTGCCTTAATCCTTGGTTTTAATCCCTTCTCTCACCCTACCTGATTGGCTGATACAGAGTTCCCACCTTACAACCTGATTGGCTGATACAGAGTTCCCACCCTACTTTTCTCAACTTAAATATCCCTATTCCACCTACTAAAGCAAAGCTATTCCCCCAAAGTGATTCTTGAGGGACTTCTTTGTAGGTGCTCTGCTCAACCTTCTTTGTGGGTACTCTACTCGACCTTTGTGGTGCTCTCCTCGACCTTCTTTGTGGGAATTCTACTCACTCAAGATCTTAAATATTATAATAATAAGATCTGACCTCATAAGTGATATCAACATCTCTCACCAGCCACATCAACATAAAGGATTTATACTAGAAAAACTACAAAATGCTACTTCAAGAAATAATAAAAGACATGAGAGAATGGAAACACATATCCTGTTCATGTATTGGAAGGTCAACATAGTCAGAATGGCAATACTCCCTAAAGCATATGCAGATTCAATGCAGTCCCTAGAAGAATACCCATGACATTTTTCAAAGAAATTGATCAAACTCTCCTGAAATTCACATATAAAACTAAACCCCACAAATAGGTCAAACAATACTTGGGGTAAAAAGAAGACAGGCAGGAAGCATCACCTTCCCAACTTCAAACTGTACTACAAAGTGGCAATGATTAAAACAGCATGGAATTGGAATAAAGGCAGACCCACAGATGGCTCACAGACAAATGGAGGAATAGAGTTGAATACCTTGACAATAGAGTTGAATACCTTTCAATAGAGTTGAATACCTTTACAGATACCCTCAAATATGTGATCACTTAATTTTTTGATAAGGGTGCAAGAAATAACAAATGGAGTAAGAAAAATCTCTTCAACAAGTGGTGTTGGGAAAGTGGACAGCTACATGTAAAAAAATAAATTCAAACCTTTATCTAACACCATACACAAGAGTCATATCAAAATATATTAAAGACTTCAATATCAGACCTGAATCATAAGGTACATGGAAGAAAACGTAGGCAAAACCCTCCAGGACATAGAGCTAAAGGCATCTTCAAAGATAAAGCACCACTGACCAAGCAAGTAGAGGCAAAGACAAACAAATGGGACTACGTGACATTTAGGAGCTTCTGCACTTCAAAAGAAATGATGACCAAGATACACATATAGCCCACAGACGGGAAAGGATATTTACCCAATACCCATCTGATAAGGGACTAATATCTAAAATAAATAAAGCTCTGATAGAACTTTAAAGAAAATAACATCCAACCCCATCAAAAAGTTGGGAGAAATGAATAGAAGAAATTCAAATTGCGAAAAGTGTATGAAAAATGTTTTTCATCACTAATTATTAGAGAGATGCAAATCAAAATGACAATGAGATATCATCTCACGCCACAGAGACGGGCACACACCCAAAAGAACAAGAACAACCAGTGCTAGCCCTGATATGGGGAAGAAAGGGACTCTCATTCCTTGCTGGTGGGAATAGTGACTGGTCCAGCCTTTTGAAAACAATATGGACATTCCTCCAAAAACTAGAAATTTAACTCTCATTTGGTCATTCAATACCATTTTCAGAATATAATCTGAGGGTCCAAAAACACACAGCAGAAACCCCATCTGCACTTCTATGTTCATTGCATCACTATTCACAATTGCCAGAATCTTGAAACAACCTGAGTTCCCAAGAGCAGATGAGTGGATAAAAAATATGGTACATCTATACAATGGAACACTACATAGCTGTTAGGAAAAATGAAGTTATGAAACGTGCCTATAATGAATGGACATGATGAGTATCATGGTGAGTGAAATGAGTCAGAAGTAGAAGGACAGATATAGAACAATAATTGCTTGATTTGTGGGTTTTAAAGAAAAAATATGAAACTAATATTTAAGGCCAGGGAAAACAGGGGCCAGTAGGTGAGTCTATAGTTGGATTCAACCACATGTATGTGGAGGACAGAGGGTAGGTAGGGTAGAGAAGGGACCAGTTTGACAATAATAGTAATGATAGTCTAGAACTGAGTGTTGAAAGTAGATAAAGGGATACATGATTACCTTTAGTGTTTCAATTGCAAACCAGAATGCACAAAAGGAGAGAGAGAGAAACCAGAGAGAGAGAGAGAGAGAGAGAGAGAGAGAGCCTTCCATAGAGGCAGGTTTGGGGAGTAATTGGGAGGGGGAAATTGGGCACATTGGTGTTGGGAAATGTGCACTGGTGGAGGAAGGGATGTTGGAATACTGTATGACTGAAACCTAATCACAAACAGCTTTGAAATTGTCTCTCTCACGGTGATTCAATAAAAACAAACAAAAAATCTCCACAATAACAATAGTCAAAACTAACAAGTCATACTCAGCTTAGAAATTTAGTCTTATACTAAGTTGATCTCCTACTGGGGAGTTTCTTATTTTTCAATTTTTCTAACTCTGAGTGAGCATCTTTACTATTCAATATTTTCATTCAACATTTCATTCTTGAAAATAACAAAGAACCTGGGAATCATGAATCAATACAGACATCAACTGCCATGGCACCACATCAGGGTCTGTCTTTAAGTGTCACTGCACTGAAGACCTTACTTTAAATGTGGCATGAAAAACTTGATCACTTGATCACTTGAATCCGTTACTCATCGATTTGCTCGAGCGGGCGCCAGTAACATTTCCATTGGACCCTATCATGTGCCAATGTAGCCCAATGGATGAAAAACTTATAAAGTAATATTCTGTCTTGGTTCTTAAGGTTTTATACTCAAGGGTTCATTCCAGTTAATTCTCACCATTGTTGAGTACCATTTGGCCTATGTACAAGAGGGTCCCAGATTTCTACCTTAGTTGTTATTGTTAGTACACGCTGTCTAAGGTGAATGGGTGCAAATCTGAGTTAAAACTGAAATGATCATGTGCTGTAGCAGGAAAACCACACAAAGGAGAATTCTTGGGGTGCGGGATATTGTTTTAACCAGTAGAATTTTAGACAATTTTTAAATGCCACAAAAATTACTTATGTTGCCTTTATGTAAAGGATCCAGACTGAGAACAAACTATTAGGGTTTTGGGGATGGCCAGAGCAGTCACCTCAATTCTTTCCTAAAAATGGTCTGGGTTCTGTCTCTGAATTAATCTACCTAGATCTATGGAGTCTGTCTCTGGGAAAGTTCAAGAAGTTTTTGTCTACTCCTTGTTGTTCAAATTACCAAGTCAGTTGCTTAACTGACTATGCCCATAACAAACCATTTTTAAACAAACTTGACCTCCAGGTCACCCTGGGAATTTCAAATTTTAAGCAGCACTTTATAAATCCCACCGCTCTGTTCTTAGCCAAAAGCCAAACAACCAAGTAGCTCTGGATATTCTGGTCCAGTTCAGATCTGGCTCAGCTATATCCTACATGCATTCCAGTAGGAAGGTATTAGATGGGACTCTTAATAAGATTTGACTTAGTCTAAAGCAAAGATCCTAAAACTTTTTCGATTTGTGACTTTTTCTCGTTGAAAATAAGTACATTAGAAATCTTGCCAGATGCACCTCAAGTTCACGATGCACTTGATCTTGAATTACTCAGAAACCTTACTCATTGCCATTCATGTGTGTGATCTTTACACTAAGTATACAGCTCCATATTGAGTCATGACTCACAATTTAAGAAGCTAGAGTCTAGGCTTGGGGAATCCCAGTTCAATCTCCAGAGCCAAATGGTACCTACAAGCAGGGTGTGGCCCTACTGGTTCCTAGGGATCACAAGGATCAAGTAGCTCCTCATTCTTGGATCCTAACATTGAACTGTCCAGCCAGGTTGACTAAGTATCACCAGCATTGACTCTGGGATTCCCTATATTGCTTGGAAGATGCCCAACCCCTTGCCGAATAAGGGAAGAAGCTGGCTCTAGACCAGTGTTTTCCATGGTGGGTGATGCCAGTACCTTAGTGCCAATGGAACAATCCAGGTAAAGCCTTGGGTGCAATTGGGAAAGGATGGAAGGTTGCTTTCTGTCTGTTTTATTAAAGAGGATAAATATTTATGGAAGTACTATTTTTCTCAAAGGGGAAAAGTAGTCCAAATAAATCTGGGAGCCTCTGTATCTAGATGACTTGGGAAACAGCTTAATTAAGTAAGGACCTGTCCGAGATTGTATGCCAGGAGAAACCAATGTTTTGTTCACAGAAGGTTCACTATTGAGTGTTGTAGAGGGGTAAGACTAATGTGCAGTGCTCGGGGGCAGTTCTCTGATCATCTCCAGGGACTCCTGAAAGACTGAGCAAGGAAGGAACACAAGTGCTAATGTAGATCTCTCATTAACAGAAGTGAGCTTTTCAAAAACCTTATACATGTGCCTGGGAGATTGTTCACATGATAGAGCACTTGTCTGGTGTTGGGAACTAGATAGATAAAGAAAACAGACTGGAAGGGTAGTTTATGGGACCTTTCAATCCAGAATGTCGACTACTGGCTGCTGGCATCAGGAAGTAGAATATTGCCCCCAGTGTGGCGTGGTGGTGTGTCCTGTGTCTGTTCTCTGTCTCCTTCCTAGGAACAATTTCATGTTGCAAAAGCCCTTTGCAAAGAAAATAACTCCATTAACTTAAGGCCCTCAGATATGTAAGTCTAGACAGGCATCTTGACCTAAGAACATTATATTTCCCTTCTGTAAGCACTGGTTCTAAGCAGTAAACACTGTATGTAGAGAACAGTCTAGGCTTTCAGTCTACTAGGCTGTTAGCCCCCGATCCCATGCATCTTCTCTCTTATTTCTATCTCTTGTCTTAATCTTCTTGGTATCCCTGTTTCAGACCTGCTCATCTGCTGCTGGTCCTAGCAGTCTGGTATGTCTGGGACTCAGAGTTCGATCCCCAACCCTTGTATGACCTCTCAGTCACAGCAGGGTGCCACCTTAGTGATCTTCAAGCACTGATGACTGGGACCCCTATTAAACAAACAAATAAATGCGAAAGCAGATGCACAGACTCTAGTTCAGCTGAATTACTTTTTAAAAAAAATGGAAAAAATCACAAGTTATGCTCTGGTCCTTGTCTGTTTGTTTTCATAGGCAGGATTGGCCTATCCCAGATGTTACAAGTAAAAAAATCTCTCTATAGACTTGTGCCTGGATTTCCCCAGATCAGAGATGATGCACTGATGTATTAGAGCAGGTACACACATGCACACACACACATACACCTTGTTATATTTTTGCAACAAAGTATTTTTGTGTGTCTGGAAGTGGGACTTGAAAGAGTTATATGCCTGCTAAGTTATAAAGATTTCTGATGTTTTCCTGTGTTTTTTTAACCTGGTATCAGTTGTTTGTTAAAAATTTGTATCATTTTACTCTTCAGAGTGCATTGGATCGTTTCATTATGCAATTGCTGAAGGTTCGCTAATAGTTTTTATACTAAAGGCAGAAAGAACACAGCAAAACTGTGTAAATGGAAATACTGCAGCTGGAAGTGGGAGAGCCTTGATCATTTAGGGAATCAGACATTCATACTTTCGTATGCTTCAATATGAAAAGGAATGAGTTTGCTTCAGCCTCACTGGGATCATTGTTCTAGAGTATTTGTATGTGAATTTCTTTGCCCAGAAAGCATTAGCTAGGGGATTTTTTTCTATCATACTCTCCTGTAGACATTAATCTGTGATATTCAAATAAATCAAGACTGCTGAACTTCAGGAGACTTTCCCAGAGAATGGTGATTATAGTCAGACCAAAGCAAGCGCTGACACATATACAATCACTGTTACATGATGACACATATGCGGTCACTGCTGTCTGATGTACAGGGAGAACAGCTTCACCATAACGTTAACGCAAGACCTAAGGGATTGCAACAAACAGCTCCAGCGGCAAAGTTACTTTGTGACCCCCAAAGCCAGGAGAACAACTTTGTCCTTGAAAGTGACCCCCCAGAGCTTGATAACTAAGCCCAAACCACAGAAAGCTGCCTTAGCGTACTTCCAACCTGTTTTAGAGAATCAGCTGGACTTTTCTATCAGTTTAATCAAGCATCATCTGCACCATAACTGTATTCATGAGGTCTAGTGGACCCAGGGGAACAGACCTGAAGCAGCGATGTCATAAGAATCAAGAAGAAACAGAAATATGATAGATAAAACCTGGGGTCAGGGTGCTATCAGCCTGGTGAACTGAAAGCCCAGACTGTCCTCCATGTACAGAAATCATGATTTAGAACCAGGAATCACAAAAAGAGAAAACAACATTCTTTGGTCAAAGTCCTAACTATCTTAGACTTGTATATATCTGAGGCCTTAAGTTATGATAGCCATCATCTTCGTAAAGAGCTTTCACAACAGGAAGTTTTTCCAAGGAAAGAGACAGAGAACAGACACAGGACACCCCACACCAGCCCACCCCAGTCCCCACTACTTTCCCTGCTTGGAGCAGCATTTCGCTTCCTGATGCCAACATTCTAGATTGAAAGGTCCCATAAACTGCCATTCTAGTTCGTTTCCTTTATTTATCTAGCTAGTTCCCAACAGTACAAGAAGAAATATTTGCTATTCAGTATAAGTAATCCCTTGGAGGTATTTCCTTAAGAGGAAGTAAGAAGCTATAATAAAGTTGGCTAACAAAAGGGTTTTAATTTTTTGTTTCTTGGGAGCCTTACCAAGTCATGCTAAGGGCCATCTTCTGACATTCTTTGGGATCACTCCCTGAAAAGCTTAGAGGAACTTATGGTGCTCGAGATAGTATGGGACCTCTCAAACAAAGCATGCAGACCAGTGAGATATTTCCTTGTTTCATCTGAAATTTTTCCTGGGTTTCAGGAGCCAAAGTTATATGCACACAAGCAGTGGATAGGCAGTCATCTTTCATAGTGTGAGGGCCCTCCAATTTAATAAGAATAAATCAATCTCTGGTTCCACAGGTGTTAAAAAGGTTCAGGCATGTTCTATGTTAAGATATGTTCTAATGTAGTTCATAGTGCAAACTCATTTTGGATCTAGATAAGACTTGTAAAAGAAACTCTACTTTCTGAAATATTTTAGTCAAGTTTCTCAACTGTTTTTCAATTTTGTCTCCCAAAAAACTTTTCAGGTATTTTTCCCTTAATTTTCGTGTCCAAGAAATTTTAATAACAGCAACATTGTTCTGAATTGTGTAAAAATCATGCTTATACTTGGAATGAGTAGGTTATTTTCTTTTTTTAATTAATATTTTATTATACCACCATGAGATATACAATTACAAAGTTTGTTCATGTTTGGGGGTTTTGGTCACACAGTGTTCCAGCACCCATCCCTCCATCAGTGCCCACCTCCCACCACCAATGTCCCGATTCCCTCCCCCTCCCTAGCCTGCCTCTATGGCAGATTCTTTATTTTCAACCCATGAGAAATAAATCTTTTTCACTTTGAGGGTGATGTCATGCTGTTTTGAAGGAGGATTAGATATTTAAAGGAGATCAGTATTTGATAACTGGAAGAAATAGGAAATGATATAATTCAGAGTGGCAGTTATAGTCTGAAGAAAATACACAAAAGAATTTGTTTTACCTTGAGTGACACTAAAGGTCAACAATGAAAGAATTGAAGAATGAAAACTTCAGTAGAGCTTATTGAGAAATCTCAGTCAGTTAAATGTAGGATATAGTCAAGAATAGGAAACAGAGTAAAACGATGATGAGCAAACAGAAAATTAACAGTGTTCTATCATCTTGGATGAAAGTTTTCTGTCCTCAACATGACTGGTTTTATAGCACATTTAACAATCTTACATTTAAAGTTTCCAAACAAAAAGGACACTTTTTTTCTGGTATCCAAAAATATATCTAGTGAGCAAAAGAGGTCATTGGTGATCTTTTCACTCTATTCTGAATTGAATAGCATGAATCCAGAGATGAACTCTTTGAAGTTTTACCATATATGTGTTGGTATGAGATCTAGCACAGCCCTCTCACTCAGAGGCTAAGGCTGCATTTCTTTTGCAGCATGTTTGAGAAGTATTAATTTCTATGTCGAGTTATGAAGATATGAGCATTTAGGAGTTATTTTAGAGAAAGTGTACTACTGAGAAGTTGGTTGCATTAGGTCATGGATGTTCAACACAGGAAAGTATCCCCATGATCTGTGATCTGTTAATACACAAGATCACATGCATACTCCTGTGTCCTTGAGAGTCTTTCTGCTTCTCTAGACTGACAATACCATAAACCTCAGAAACTCTGCAGTCAGGGAGTTCTGACAGTTTGGGGATTTTGAGTTACATTGGTTCTCTCCATTTCTACTGAAGGTAAGATAAGAAAATGAAATTTTGGAGTAAAAAATAAACAAAGTCTCACAAAAGTATATAATAATATTCTCAGATAAAAGTAATAAGTAATGAGCAGGTGAATAGAAACATGATTATTATTTGCTTAAATGTTAGTCTTTGTCTCTTTAACCTAAAAGACTAAGAGAAAAATTAACTCTCTTCCTTACTAAATAAGTATAAATTTATTTAAATTCAGGGAGAAACTCATTTTCCAACATTAAATGTAAACTTATAATTGAATATCCTACTTGATAATGACAAGCTTTTGCAAAAAAAGGAAGTGTAAACCATTGTAAAAAAAAAGTATTGGTTATCCAAAGGAATGTACAAAAGGCCTCTAAAAGGCATAGATAATTTCCTGGCAGAGTAAGTCATTGAGGTTTAAAAGAATATTTTTTTTCTTTTTGGGTCACACCTGGTGATGCTCAGGGGGTTATTCCTGGCTCTGCATTCAGTAATTACTCCTTGTGGTGCTCAGGAGTGAACCATATGGGATGATGGGGATTAAAATCAGGTAGGCTGCATGCAAGGCAAATGCCCTACTTGCTGTGCTATCACTCTGGCCCGAGTTTTAAAATTATTTAAGTAGAGGAAGGAGACCTTCTCTTTTTAAGTAGAGGAAGGAAGTTCAGTGTGTTACAATCATGGATAGAGACATGTGAAGAAGGAAAAAAAAAAGTAATATGAGCACTAGCCATAATTCCAAATACACTCAATTGATAACTACAGAAATCTTGAGTATTATAAGCCATCTTTTTGTAAATAATTGATCACTTGATCACTTGATCACTTGAATCCCGTTATTCATCAATTTGCTTGAGCGGATGCCAGTAACATTTCCATTGGACCCTATCACGTGCCAATGTAGCCCAATGGCATCTGGTTGATTCAGGAATATGAAGAGCCTCAAACCGTTCCTTCAGGGTCTTAACAAGGAAGTCTGACTGACCATCTTGTATGTGGGCGACCACGTGATCTTTTGACATCCCGTGGGATCCAGTCGGTAACGGCTCTAGTCCAGCGGTTGTCTCCAAATCGCATTACATGTCCAGCCCATCTGATTTTCGAAGCCTTGGCAAACGAGACAGCGTCCCTGATTCTGGAATAGCGAAGGAGGTCAGAACTCCAGATTCCTTCACTCACTTGAGTGAGACGTGATATTCCAAGCATAGCTCTTTTGATTCCTCTCTGGGAGACCCGAATAGCATTCTCATCCTGCTTTCATAGGGCCCAGGTCTCTGAGGCGTATGTTAATGCAGGGAGAACAGTGGAGTCAAAGAGATGTGCCCGGAGCCGGAGGTTCTTGGTGAGCTGTATTATGGATTCACCACCAGGATCTCACCATTCTACAAAGAAGTGATCATTGATGTCAAAAGAGGGGTTCGACAGGGTGATACCATTTCACCAAACCTCTTCAGCGCCACCCTAGAGAGCATCATGCGACAATTAGAATGGGAATGAATGGGAGTGAAGATAGATGGTCGGCAACTACACCACCTCCGCTCGCTGATGACATCGTTCTAATAACACCAAACATTAGCCAAGCGGCACAAATGCTGGCTGACTTTGACCGAGAATGTGGAAAAGATAGGTCTACAGCTTAATCTGAAGAAAACTATGTTCATGAGAAATGAACTAGTTCCATTGAGTTCACTCTCAATGGAACAAACATCTCTGAATGCAGCAGTTATGTGTACCTAGGTTGAGAAATCAACATGATGAACGACCTAAAATCTGAGCTGCGCAGGAGGAAGAGAGCGGCATGGAATGCCTTCAAAGGCATCGAAGAAATAGCTAAAAGGACAAAGAACCTCCAGCTCCGAGCACATCTCTTTGACTCTTTGTAAATAATTATCAGAATAATTTTTCTACTTAAACATGAATATTCTTTTATCACTTTTCAAAAAATCTGAAAAGTGTACCATCACTGCAACATTATGCTTTTATGTAATAAACCTAAGTGGATGTACTTTCTCTAGCATTCATCCATTCTTCTAACTTCATAAACAAATGTTTTCAGAGCAGCATAAAATAATGAAATTTGAAATTGAATATAAGCCTGTTCAGTCTTTGAACACCAAGTGAGTTTATTAAAACGAGGAGGAAGAGAATGTCCTGGGAATAGGAGTGGACAGCTGGAGAGCAGAGCACCATGACAGGCTGCCAGCACTAGAGCTTATCCCATTCTGTAATGTAAGGGCAGATATGCTCCAGAGGGTGGGATGTTGGTCATCTTTCCCAGCAAGCTCACCCCCTTTCCTTGGATTTTGGTGTCTTTTAATCCCTTCTTTGGCCAACACAGAACTGTCAGGGTGGCCTCTAGAGTATTGCAGTTTAGGGGAAAGTCCCTGGCTGGAAGCTAAGGAGAGCTGTAGTTATTGACCTCTGCCCCGGGCCCATTCTTTTCCTGGCTCTGTCAGTTGCACATGAAAAGGTACCTTGCAATTAGTTCCATGAGGCTCTTGTTGTTCTGTTTCAGTTCTCAATTCAGTCCTAACTTAGAATCTACATTTGAGAAAGACAAAATAAACTATTTCCAGCAGAAATATACATATGTCTGTGATATAAATAGAATGTCATAAAAAAGCACATCTCAACAAGAAGCTAAGATTGATATGAACTGTTAATATCAAAAAAGGATTTTTATTAAAAGATATCAAAAATAAGTTTGACAGAGTAGTGAACAAAATTAACATCTGTTGTCTGAGTACAAAAAGAAGAAAATTATTTGGTTTTATTCTTGTGTAACATTTCTATGAAATTTCACAGAAATTTTTAATTCATTACTATGTCTTCCACTGCACAGTGATATGACTAAATAAATATATGATAATTAACCAAATATAACTTATTTTGTTAACATAGTATATTAAGCAAAGTACCTATGTTAGTATATGACTGTGTTATATTGATAATGAAAATAATATATATAATAAATTTGAAATATTAGGAAATGTAAAATACTCTATGAATATATGCATACAGTGATAAATATAAAGTCATGCCTCTCCATAAACACTGAAGCAAAAAAATTCTATCCTTTATATTAATATCATATTTATTGACATCAATGAGTATTTGTAGGAATTACTCAATAAGATTCTAGATGTCTCTGAGGGAATTGATCCATGTATCACTAGATATTTGGTGTAGAGCAGATAGGGAGGAAAATGAGGAATCTCCTAGTGTTGTCATCTTGGGGGTCTTTGTCCACAGCATTATCTTGAGTCTAGATCTTAGATCAATGCAGTAATGAAAGAAAAGTAGGTCCCACACAACTTTCTAATATTTTCATGTATCATACCCATGAAAGGTCTATGGTAAAATTCTATTACAGAAAACTTGATGAGGAAGAGGGCCAAGATAGGCCGAAAAGGCAGTACTTGAGTCAATATTTTCCCATGAAAGGTGCAGGTTTTACTTCTAAAACTTGAATCAATTCCTCAATTTCACCTAAGATCCCATCACCATAAAAGTGTATGTGTGTATGTGTGTGTGATTGTGTGTGTGTGTGTGTGTGTATAAGAGGGCAGGAATGAGTTTAGTCCTCAGACAAAGAAATACAGAATCTAAGTTTCCAGCCAGGAGGATAAACTCCCATAAAGCGACAAGCTTTAATGACACTTTAATTAATGAAGGGGAAAGAAGGAAATGTGCTAAACCAGCAGCAGCGGGAAACTGTAAGTTTCAATCACAGTTTTCCAAAGTCCTGAATGCTATCTCAGGAAACAGGGACTTAACACTAATCCACCAGCAAGGGAAGCAAGAGACCATAAATTGGGTCACAGCCAGCAGAAAGCCTCTCTGTAGCCTTTTGTAATCTGACTGGAGGCCCCAGTCCTGATACCAGCTCTGCAGTCCGCCCACCCCAGGCCAAGAACAGAGTCAACTGGTAGGTGAGAGACACATGCTTAGACAAGCCAGCAGACTCAGTCCTTCCCAGCCCACAGAGCGTCCACTAGGCCATTCCTCCCCAAAGCACCACAAGGGGAGCCCCCTTTGCTGCTGGCTCCACTGAAGATCCAGCCACTTCTAAGCCAAGCACCCCATCTCCCCAATTACCCAATCATGCATAATAATCCTTATCACAGAAAATCCTGAGGAACTGCCAAGTATTGATGATTCTGAGGCCTCAGTTGCCCCTCAGGGCCTCTCATGATAGTCATTCAGAGGAACTTGCTCTCTTTATTAGGGAGTAGTGGGGCTGCATCTTGTAGTGCTTCAGCGTACTTCAGGTCTTGAGGTTCTCAGAACAACTCAGTACAAGGGTGAGCCTCATGTAAGGAAAGTGTCTTAACTTCTGTACTGTCTATGACCTTGGAATTTGCAACTTTGAAGCCTGGTTCCCCAAGTGGGAACAAACTTGTCATATGGCCTTGGGGACACATTAGTCCAAATTCCTAGTCTCCACTGCCCAGACCTTTGGAACTTAGTGCAAAACGCACTTTCAGACACTCAAATTCTTTCACTCCAAGTGACCAACTGGGGTGTCTGGCCTAGGTGCAGACCTCCTCCTGGACTATTTTCACTGCACACCTCTGGTCATCATCAATAAGACACAAGTAACTCCGTGAACCAGGAATCAATAGTTGATGGCAACTGAGACTCAAACTTGGTGCCATGAACCTTAACAAATGTTCTTAATGGTGCCCCACAAGTTCCTACCCTTGTCTGCCGAACACTGGCACTGTAATTGCTACCTGGTACAAGCAAAAGGCAAAAAATCCAATAGTGAAGAAGATATCATCAGCGTGCTTGAGCATAAGGTAGAAGAAACTAAAGGGGGAAAAAGAAAATATTAAAATTTTTACATTTAGAAAGCACGTAAAGTTATTGACTTTATGTCAGGGAAAGTCTTTACATCCTTGACTTTACTTCCTTGACTCAGGGAGCCGCTGGGGTACCCAACAGTATCAGGACAGAAGTTCTCTTCTACCTCCGAGGCCGCTGGGAAATGGATGAAAATGCACCGAATTCAAAGCAGTTCGATGGGGTTGTTTGTTTTCTTCTTGTGAAGTTCTACCCGTGCCTGATATATCCTGGATATTAACCCCTTATCAGATGGGTATTGGGTGAATATTCTTTCCCATTCTGTGGACTGCTTTTGTATCTTAGTCACTGTTTCTTTTGAGGTGCAGAAGCTTTTTAGTTTCATGAAGTCCCATATGTTTATCTTTTCTTCTAGTTGCTTTGTTAGTGATGTTTCATCTTTGAAGATGCCTTTAGCTTCAATGTCATGGAGGGTTTTTCCTATATTTTCTTCAATGTACTTTATGGATTCAAGTCTGATATTGAGATCTTTAATCCTTTTTGATCTGATTTTTGTGCATGGTGTTAGACACAGGTCCAAATTCATTTTTTACATGTCGCTGCCCAGTTTTCCCAACACCACTTATTGAAGAGGCTTTCCTTACTCCATTTTAGACTCGTTGCACCTTTATCAAAGATTAAATGATCATGTGTTTGAGGTTGGGTGTCAGGATACTCAATTCTATTCCATAGGTCCACAGGTCTGTTTTTATTCCAATACCATGCTGTTTTAATTACTACTGCCTTGTAGTACAGTTTGAAGTTGGGTAAGGTGATGCCTCCCATCTTCTTTTTCCCGAGGATTGCTTTAGCTATCCTTGGGGGTTTATCGCTCCATACAAATTTCAGGATTGTTTGGTCAATTTCTTTGAAGAATGTCATGGGTATCCTTATAGGGATTGCATTGAATCTGTACAGAGCTCTAGGGAGTATTACCATTTTGACAATGTTGATTCTCCCCATCCATGAGCAGGGAGAAAAATGAACAGAAACTTCAGCAAGGGAAGAAATTCGAATGGCAAAAAACATATGAAAAATGCTCATCATCACTAATCATCAGAGAGATGCAAATCAAAACAACAATGAAATACCACTTTACACCACAGAGACTGGCACATATTCAAAAGAACAAGAACAACAAGTGCTGGCGCGGGTGTGGGGAAAAGGGGACACTCATCCATTGTTGGTGGGAATGCAGGCTGGTACAGCCTTTCTGAAAAACAATATGGACTTTCCTCCAAAGACTAGAAATTGAACTCCCATTTGACCCAGCCATACCACTCCTGGGAATCTACTCTGGGAAGCCAAAAATACGCAGCGGAAACACCATCCCTACTTTTATGTTCATAGCAGCATTATTCACAATAGCCAGAATCTGGAAGCAACCAGAGTGCCCGAAAATCGATGACTGGATAAAAAGCTTTGGTACATCTACACAATGGAATACTATGCAGCTGTTAGGAAAAAATGAAGTTATAAAATTTGCCTACAAATGGATGGACATGGAGAAGATTATGTTGAGCGAAATTAGCCAGAAGGAGAGACAGATACAGAATGACTGCATTTATCTGCATAACATAAATATTTAGGTACATAATATGATACCAATATCCAAGATCAAGTGAAACATATATCAGGAAGTCCCTGTCAAAGGTGGAAATTATCACAAACATGTGGGATTCAGAGGCTAGGTAAGACAGAAATGGAACAGTGTGCTAACAATTGTTGAGGGTACTAATACCAACCTAGAACTGAACATTAAATAGAGGCAAAAAGATACACATGACAACCCTTTAATGTATGTTCTGTAATCCATAGTCTGGAGGGGAAGGAAAAGAGAAAGAGAGAGAAATGGAAAGAAATCAAGAACCTGCCATGGAGCAGGCTGGGGAGGGGGAGGGAACCGGGGACGTTGGTGGTGGGAGATGGGCACTGGTGGCAGGATGGGTGCTGCAAACAATTCAGTATGATTTGTTGGCAAAGTGCTACACCGTTTCAATGAAACAATGTATGTTTTAACTGAACTAAAATAAATACATGTTTAATCACTAAAAAAAATGTTTAATAAAAAAATAATAAAATAAAATAGAATAGCTAAAAAAAAAAAACAAAGCAGTTCCGAAAGCCTTTTAATAGTACAGCAAGCTCTACCACCACAATCCAATATAATGGAAGACTTCTAGCTTTGGTGAGAACTTAGACCATACATGAGAGCCCAAGTGTCCTACCAAATAGGGTCCCACCAGAGAGAGTCCCACCAAAGTGGATCCCACCAGAGAGAAAACAGTACCTCTCAGTCCCCTTATATACACAAAAGTAATCCTAACTGTTGACAGGGAGAATCCTGTCAGCAAAGATCAACTCAACAGCATCTAGAGAGTAGAAGAGTGTAGAAGGGTGGTGCCACACACTACTACAGGTCTAAACAAATGATTATGCCAAGGACTAATCTCTTCTTCCGAGATTATCTCTTGTGTGAAACACTGGAGAGAAAGAGGGGGCTGGTATAAAATAATACATCTTAATTTCATGGGCTTCATGTAATCTAGATGGTTCCCACAAGGTCTTTCTTATTTAATATCTGCACCAGGGTGATTCTGAGTGTCTTGTTCTCTGTATACTGAAACGGTCACAGTCGCCTGCTTGAGGGCAAACTAGTATGATCCTTCCTATTATCTTAAACGATAGTCTCAACATAGCCAGGATGGTCATCTCCTGGTAAATTCTAACTATCCCACGCTGGGTCCGGTGGGTATAAAGATGAGCGGTGCCCAATCTAGATAACATAGAAGTCTTAGTAAATATTAAGTCAGATAGTAATATTAAGTCAGAAGTTACTCATTCAGAGTCAAGGTGACTTCTGTAACTGCCACACCCTCCATCAGTGTTTACACAGAAGAGAGATCTCTTTAGTATGAACTCTGCCTTAAGACTATGTAAATGGATTAAGCTGTGAGTGGATAAAACAGCAAAGCTCCCAAGCTAGCTAGGCCTGTCATCCAACTATTAATTGCATAGAAAGGAGCAATAGTCACATTTGATGGGATCCAAAAGCAGAGTAGAGAGAGAAAGGAAAGAAGTTTGGGGCTGAATAATAGCTGGGGATTTTTCCAGCCTGAATAGGAGTCATATTCATAGATAAGGAAGTTCAAAAAACACCAAACAAAACAAACCCAGATACACAAAGCAAAACAGACAGCAACTAAAGAGTTAATGGCAATTGAACCAGTTCTGCAAGTAAAACTGAATGGTCATATACAAAGGCAAAGAAACCTCACTTGAAAATACTAGGAAACATAAAAACATAAAAGACTTAAATGGGAAATAACCTGAATAATAATGGACTCCCCCAAATGAACTGAGGATTTACATGTTTTAAAATTAAAATTGACCCTCTTGCCCTGGCCCCTGGAGACTTCAGTGAATTTTCTTTTTGCTGGGTGGGTGCCTGGGGCCGTGGTAGAGCCCCAAGTCTCAGCAGAAGGTGGAACAACAACCCCCCAGAAGTTCGAGCGGAAGCGGAAGTAAACGGACATTTTGAACTCTCACACCAACCTGTCTCCACCTCAGGTATTCTCCCTGGGGTGTGCTGCTGGCCGGGTGGGCGCCTGGGGCCGTGGTAGAGCCCCAGGTCTCGGCAGAAGGTGGAAATACAACCCCCAGACGTCCTAGAGGAAGCAGAAGTAAACGGACATTTTGAACTCTCACACCGGCCTGTCTCCGCCTCAGGTATTCTCCCTGGGGTGTGCAGCTGGCCGGGTGGGCGCCGCTCATGCAGCCGCATATTAATACTAAAACTAGGAAATTCAACACCAAGGGAAGGTAATACCCTCAAGAAAAAAGAAACAGTACACTAGAGGAATCTATCCTTGAGCACCGCAACACCATGGGGAACAACGCAGATCCCGGCTCGAAGAACAGATGAAGGAATCGACCCTGAAGACTCAAAAAGAATACAGATGTGCAAGATCTCTCTGACAATGAAATTAGAGAAGAAATTGGTAGGATGTTTAAGGAGCTCAATGAAAAAATGGAGCAGATGTCTAATAAAATACAGGAGAACATAAACGAAGCAGTTGAAAGGGTAGTCAATAAATTAAGGGAGAAAATGAGAGCAGAAATGAGAACCATGCAAATAGAAATATCATCGCTTAAAAACTCAGTAGATGAAATGAAAAACACAATAGGGGCTCTCAACAGTAGGATGACAGCAGCGGAAGAGAGAATCAGTGAGACTGAAGATGAGCTGCAGAAAGCACTCAGAGAACTACATAAGATGGAAAAAGACCAGAAAATGGATCAGCAACAGAACAGAATAGGCTCATACTTGCTGCTTTCATAAGCAAGAGAGGAGGCAAATGGAAGAAAGAAGGCAGGAGAAAGGGATGTGTTAGAATTTCCTAGAAAAGGTGGCAGTAAGATTATATGAATTGTCTCACTTGAGTATGAAAACTGAGATATAATAAAGTACCTGTGTCCTGGTAGAAAACCAGGTGAGTTGATGGTGTAACACAATTCTTAGCCAATGACCCAAGACTAGAGCTCTTATGTCCAGGGCACAAGAAGATGGGCAACCCTGCTCAAAAGGAGAGATGATTTTCTCTTTTCCTACTCTCCAAACAAGATCATATTATTTTTAATTACTTTTTCAAATTTTAAAGAGGGAAGCTTTTAAGATTCTTTTGTCTTCTTTAATTGTGAAAACTTGAAATTCATTTGACAATGATGTTTAGAACTTGAAGTAATTTAGCAATATTAAATCTTCTTCTAAATCCCTGTATTATTAAAGGTGCAAGCCTAGAAAATTAAAAGTTCTTAGGGAAGAAAGGGCAGATTAAAAGGCCCTAGGCACAATGGAGATTTAACAATCTCCATTGACTTTCATCTAATATATTCATTGACCACATTTGGAGAATTAGTTCCATCAAGCAGTATAGAATAGATTATTCAGTGTATGTGTGGGAAAATTCAGACAAAGTTGAGAAAAATTTTAAATAAGTGTTGTCCATAGGTGCAGTGTTGGTGGTCTGGGGTTGATTAATAGAAACCCACTACATTCTAGAAACTCAAAAAAGTGAATGCAAGAACATAAATCGGCCAAACTCGCACATAACAATCCAGCAAACAAGTCATGACTGTATCAATACCATTTCCTTATATGGACTGTAATAGTCAGTATAATTAGTGCTGGCTAAGGGAGCAGGCATGGGGATGGGGGTGGGAAATGAGGGTCTCTCGTGGTGGGGGGCACACTGGTGGTGGGACTGGTGTTGAACGATGAATCTTTCAAGCAACTATATTGTGAAAACTTTGTATTTTGTAAATCATGGTGTTTAAATAAAATTTTAAAAGTAAATAAAAATAAAAAAGGCCGTAGTGTAAGCGGTGGAGGAACGTTGGTACTTTGGTGGTGGGTATCATGATCTAATATTATATACTTAAACCATAAACTTTAGTACTATAATAACTATGTCAACTAATAATAAAACAGAAAGAAGAAAAATTAAGTTATCTAATCAATGGTGAGACTGGAGAATAGAACTCAATTGACCCTATTGCCAACTTTATTTGGAGTAGGCCTCTCCCAAGAAATGATTAGGGGAGATGAGGGAACAATCTTAGCAGTACTCTACCATTTGGTTCAGGTGACTTAAAACTAGTAATGCAGCCCAGTGGTGCTAAAGATCACCAGGATAAACCTGACGGTGCTGGGGGCAGAATATTTTCTAGAAGCTAACTGAGGGTCTTTGCATGTGAACATATGCCCCTCACTCCTAAGTTATATTCCTTTGCACAATTTAGTTCTTTGCTTACACACAAATCACCCATGAATATTGACAAAGCATGAATATTCTGATTCAATAGACCTGGACTGGGATCTGAGATGCCTTTCAAACAAAAATCAAGCAACAGATAGACACTGCTGCTCTCTGGAACACAGTGCAGAGCCAGACATGTTCTACACCCAGACAGCTATCAAGTAGTACCAGCTAAATAATACCACACTAGACATTGTTCTAGCTTCAAGTGTCTCTGACTAGTGGTCACCAATATTGAAACATGAAATACATATTAAACAATGATCACATCAATATTCACTAGGCAATCTGTATCCTAGAAATAAATTCTTTCTATAATATTATTGAAACACTTAGGTTTTACTTTCTAAAAGTTGTGCATGTTCTTTAAGCGTGCATAAATGAAATTTAGCATCTGATGTTTGGTCAAGGAAATGCAACCACATGGATTTTGAAACTCATCAGAAAACATTAAACCACCAAATTAGAAAACAGTGAATTCTAAAATTTTCATTCGAGGGGAGGGTGGAGAAATAGTACAGTGGGTAGAGCATTTGCCTTGCACACGGGTTTGATCCCCAGCATCCCATATGGTTCCCTGAGCACTGCCAGGAGTAACTCCTGGCGTAGAGCCAGGAGCAACCCCTGAGCATTGCAGGGTGTGACCCAAAAAACAAAAATAAATAAATAAATAGGTAAATAAATAAATAAATGCATAAATGAAAAAGAAAATTTTCATTTGAGATGTTTGAAATTAAAATTAATTTTAAAGTACTTTTTGATGTGAGTTGCAACAAATTTAGAATTCAATGCATTTATTATTATTAAGTAAAAATGAATGTTAGTTGACCTCTGCCTCTGAAACCCAGCACCAGCTCTGCCGAGTGAGCACTGCTCTTGGGCGCCTGTTTGTGTCCACTTGGAAGAAGAGGTTCCTTTCACTTCACACAAAGCTGCCATATAGGCAGATGGAAAGCTAGACTCTGGGGATCTGGAGGAGTCCCAAGTAATTCTTCACTTAATATCCTGAAGAAAGGTTCCTGGGCTTCTCTGATGGTCACATTCAGAACCTGGCTTAATTATCAGGACAAAGATTCTTTCTTCCCAGTCAAAGACAGCATTCTCTTACATTTGCCTAAATAGCCACTGAAACTTGGAACCTGCTCAAACTAGACTTATGAAATCACTCCGGGACTGCGAGGGGATTTCAGGAGAGGCTCAACATAATGTCTGTTCTCTCTGATTCAGATACTCCCTTGTGTCAGTGTATCACAACTTTTCCAAGCTAGTAATGCAAGAAATAAGCAGGCCTTTGTGCATTGAATCGGCAGGGAAAGGAACCAAACAGAAAACTCAGAGACAGAGAACTATGTGATTCTACAAATTGGCCACAAACAACCCATGAAACTTAATTTAAAATAAATAAATAAATTCCAGAGCCTCGACCCAGGGAGAAAATCGAGACCTGTCACCATGCACACTTCACGCAAAGAATCTTGCTCTGAAAGAATATTGGGCCCTCTGAATTGTGTTCCAAATGTAAATTGAAACATGAACAAGGTAATTTAAATGTGTAACTTATAAAAAAGGACATCTGAAGACATAAATTTTGTTCATTTTTAATATCTCGTGTGTATGGTCTCTATGATGGAATAGTATTAATTAGAACAGGTAGTCGCAGCATCAGCAAATGAAAGGTGAAAAAATTAAGCTTTGCTTAACTTACATACAATTTTATCCTTGATACTTGCATTTTTGTAGAGTTGCAAAGAAAGACTCTGTAACTACAGTCACACTGTAAGTACCCATTGGGCCATTCTTTACTGAACTTATCTTCTCCTTCATTATAGTTGTTAACTCTTAAAAAAGTTGAATGTTCAAGTGTACTCCCTCCCCCAGTACCCACCACCACTGCAGCTGAAAATATGAACATAACCTATATCAGATCTCTAATCCAGTGGTTTTGCAGCCACGGATTACCATTCCTGTTGGTAGAATTCCAGCACTCAGAATGTTGTTCCCATGTAAACAAATCTTCACCGTTCTATCCCATGATATTCAAGAGACAACTAAACTCTTCATTTCTTATCCATAACTGGGCATCACATGACTAGAATGTTGACAACTCTAACAATCACTGATGCAAAATATAAACTTTGGAGATCACATAGACAATTTCAGTTGTCAATAGGTATTTCTTGGTTTGAGAAAATGCGAATTCCATGTCAATAAATGACAACATTAGAAACTGAGTCATTTTATTTATTTTAAAATATAGCTAGAGGGGTTGGAGCGATAGTTCAGCAGGTAGGGTATTTGCTTTGCATGCAGCCAACCGGGTTTGATTACCTGGCATTCCCCTGACCACTCCCAGGAGTAATTCCTGAGTGCAGAGCCAAGAGTAAACCCTGTGCATCGCCAGGTGTGACCCAAAAAAGAAAAAATAAATAAAGTTGGGAAAAGAAAAAATATATATGGCCAGAGCCTATATTTTAAAGATATTGGGTCTCTGAAAATAATATTTTATTATTTGGCCTCTTATTTGAGCATTGGCTAAAATATTTCATAAAGAGTAACTAGAAGTTAAGATGTTCTCAGAAACTCTGAAATAGATCATGTATTTCTGACACTGAAAATGGAGAAACATCAATTATGCAGATGGGAAAGTTAAGAAGAGATTTTCTGGTGGCTTAAAGGATTTGTAAAAATATAGTGTTCAAAACAATATTTCAAGGTAATGACTCACACTCATTTCAGTTGTTTCAGAGAAAGAAACTAATATTGTTCCAGACCTGATGAATATGAATCAAATGGAATAGAATTGATAAACCCTTGAGTCTTTCTCATACTGTTGAGAACTTATTTCTCAATGTCTTAATAATAACATAATCTTAGAGAAATCCATGAGATTAAGCACTGACTACATGTCTTAAGATCCCCAAATCTATATCCACATCACCAACATTTTCAGAGTGCCACTCTTATTATTAGATCCTGTGTTGAGAGACCTGGGGGCAGCCAGGAAAAGCACCCGAGGAGACATGAAATAACAAGGAGACTTTATCGTTATTCTGAGAGTAAAGATGAGATTCTCAGAACAGACACACTTACAGATAAACCTATTCCTGAATGGATATAGACTATATACTAGGTCATAAAAGGAAAAGGAGTAATAGCTTCTTTGATTAGGAAACAAGCAAAGGACTAAACTAAGAGCAAGAGCATTTCTCTACTTCTTTGGCCATCACTGCTCTTACTTAAAATTATCTGCATTCCTAGATCTTAGTAATAGACCTTCCTAGGCCTTCTTTGATTTTGTTTCCCATACAAAGATGATACTTCCTGGAAGAGACTTACACTAGACCTACACGGACAGGGCATACTGAGAACCTGAAACTAATCTTGTGACATGAATCCAAGTTCTTTACATTCTAAGATATGAGCATATTCTTTGATCTATAATTTGTCTTTACAAATTTTTTATTTTTTGGCTTTTGGATTCACACCCACCTGGCATGCTCAGAGGTTAATCCTGACTCTGCACTTACTCCTTGCGGGCTTTGGGAGGCCATACGGTATCCAGGTGGGCCACATGCAAGATAAATGCTGTTCCGGCCTTCCTCTCTTCAAGATTCTTCCCAACACTATACTTAATTAATAATCCTATAAAAATCTACTTTTCTGATATCTATATATACATATTGTATACATAGATATTATCTCTGAAATGTGAGAATATTAAAATTAATCTTAGAGTCTAAGATTAATTAGACTCTAATTAGTACAAGGAAGCACATTTGCCTTGCATGTGGCCAACTCAGGATCAATTTCCAACATCCCATATCGCCCACTGATCCCCACCAGGACTAGTTCCTGAGTGCAGAGCCAGGAGTAGCCCCTGAACTCCACTAGGTGTAGCCCCCAAACAAAACAAAACAATCTTTAAGTTGTATCACTGTATCACTGTCTTCCCATTGTTCATCGATTTGCTTGAGTGGGCACTAGCAACATCTCCATGAGTCCTGTCACAAGCAAGTGTAACCCAAGGGCATATGCTTGCTCCAGGGACAGGAGGAGCCTGAAACCATTCTTCAGGTCATGGAACTAAGGTCCATAATTGTTACTAGTTTTTGGCATAACAAGTAAATAAAACATGGTAGCTTGCCAGGCTTTACCGTGTAGGTAGTATAGTCTCAGTAGAAGGCTCTCAACTCGAGCATTTACTGATGAAACTTAAAGGGGGAAGATCGGGTTTTTCTCTTGGATGGAGCTCTGAGGAACTATGGAGTCTGGATGTTGAGAATGACAGAATGCATGATGTGTGGTTTACTCTGGCTTCTTGCTAGGGACCTGTGGGTCTGGCGTGGGTGGGTCTCTCGCTCCGGGGCAACTGGCATGGAGGCAGAGAAAAGGGCAGGGCCCAAAACTCCACTCTTTCAGATTATAAGAAATACTGTAGAAATCAGTACTGAGCACACTGCCTGTTTTCACCCTTCAAATTCGTCCCTTCATGAATCTCCCTCCCTTTTCCTCTTTCTTTTACTTTCTCCTTTCCATTTTTTCCCTTTCCTTTTTTCTTTTTCCTTCCTGTTTCCTTTTCATTCCATTTTCTTTTTCCTCTCTTCCATCTTCCCTTCCCTTGTTCTATTCTCTATTAGAAGAAATTTTAGAGAACTGTGTCTTACCCATCTTTATTTTTAATTGCTAGAACCTAGAATTATTATAATATAGATCAAGTATTCATTCTACATTATCGGATCCATAGCTGGATTTTCTGGAATAAGAGTTCAATTAAATAAATAATTGTTGTATTTATTTAATATGCCAAATACCAGTAACAATTATAGACCTCATTCCGGAATGGATTGAGGCTCTTTATGTTCCTGGAGCAAGCAGATGCCCTTGGGCTCTACTAGCATGAGACAGGACATAACGAGATGTTACTGGGGCCCGCTCGAGCAAATCGATGATGAACGGGAGGACAGTGACAGTGACAGTGACAGAGTTCAATAACATGAAGTGACATCAATTTAATAAAATTATTGAGGAATATATTTCTCCAAATATCATTTAAATTATATTTGGAGAAAAATAGAGTATAAAAACAAGGTAGTTCCTATGATGATTCCCCAAAATGTAGTGGATACTTTCGTTGATAGTAAATTACCTTGATTTAAGTTAAGATAGCATTGACTCATTATAAAAATTTACATTTGAAAAAATGTGAATTATTAAGATGTTTCCATTACTTAGGTTTTCCAAACTTAGCTATTGAGACTTGATTGTTTTGATGTATAAACCCTGGGCCTGTGGTGCTTATAAGTGAAAGCTCTTGTGCTTAGTGGTTTGGTCACTGATGATTCATCTTCCTAGTAAGGGCAGTGAAACATAGAGGCAGTTCTGCTAATGAGCCTACAGGGTTATTGGTGGGAAATTTAATAAAAAAACAGAGAGTCACAGTTTGAGGCTGCAGTGGCCAGAAATTAAATCTTAAAACTGGCAGGACAGGTCAAAATTGAGGACTAACTGTGTAATAGATTTTAAGACAGTTGGCCTCTTAATAGTTTATCAGACTAAAGCCAGTTCTTGTCCAATTACTCAATAATAGGTTTCAAGCCAAATACATGGACTCTACTAGAGCTTGCAGAAAGGAAGACAAATAGCACAATGAAACATTGGAGAAGGGTTCTATTTAGAGGGTTGTTGATGAGGTGGGGGGTGGGAGGGAGAGTAAGAGATGGGTAAAGGAAGGACCAATGCTGGAACTCAATATGACTGAAACCCAATCATGAACAACTTTGTAACTGTGTGTCTCACTGTGATTCAATTAAAAATAAATAAATGATTTTTTAAAAATAGAGGATCTTTGACAAGGCTCACTACCTTTGTAGAAAATGTTTTATAATAAAAATGATGGTCACAGTTTCTTTTTGTCCTTCCCTAAAAGTGACTGGAGTATGTGTACAGACTCACACATATGCTTTTGACCTTTGCTTTGATTTTTCTTTATTATGCTAAGGATATAATATATACATATATATCCTTATTATTATTATATTGATACAATCCATATCAAAAGAGACTAATCATTGTAAAGAACTCATATAGGAAACCTTAATAAACATAGAATTCACAGACCTGACAGATAGCACAGCGGTTGGTCGCATTTATTTGCAAGTTCCTGATCCTGGTTCCCTCACATGGAAACATGGCAGATCATTTATCAGTGGGAACAGCCCCTGTACTCTTAGTATTACTTTTGAACACCTCCCAAATGTGGAATGCACGTAAAGACAGAATTCTGAATTAGGAAGTGATAAAAGAATAATTTACAATTTTCTATTAAATCAGTTAAATGAGCCCCTATTGTGATATTTCTTTGCTTCTGTGTCTTGGTAACATCAGGTATTTTTCCTCAGAAACTTGGGTAATTTACCTTTAGGAAACTGGAAAGATAGAATTTCTTTTGGAGACATGGTGTTCACACCAGTACTAATGTCTATGTCTTTACAGCTAGTCCTGGGAAGGACCGAATTAAAGAAATCAACTCCCTAAGTGTCAGGCAAGTCATTTATTGTTTTTCTTTTCTTTCTATCCAACCTGTACTACTGATTTGGAAAACAGAAAAACGAGCAAAGAAGGAAGTTTGTATGGAGAGTGACGGCATCTTGTCCGCCCCCAGAGAAGTAATGGACGAGAGCATCTAAATGCGATCGGTGAGTCCCAGGACACTTGCTGCACAAAACATTTTGATACTTTACTGTGTGTGTGAGACTATAAAAGCTCTATTTATTATACAGTAAGAGACAGAAAGGGAAGGAAAGGAGAGTTGCGATAAGCCTCTGGAGAGTGACAACTCTTTATCCTCAAGTTTTATCTTCAGATTGGGATAAAATGAATTATGTTTTTACCATTTCCGCTTCTGAGACTAAGAATTTAAATGCTCTATAAATGTTAAGCCAGTGTGCAAGAAGAATTAACATCTTTAACTTAAGATGTACAGCTCTGCATAGTCTTGTACTGTCTGTGAAAAATGTGTGTATTTCTGGATGTTTAAAAAAAGTAATTGTTTTTCCTGTATGTCCTGCATTGCTCTCATATTTGCTCAGAGTGTTGGTTATTTCCTCTGTGTATGTGATGTAACATACTGATCACTGTGATGCAGAGACTTACTACTGAGAAGGTTTATCTTCACATTTTAAATCTTAATGACTCTATGGGGTCAGAGCGATGGTCCAGGGGTAGGGTGTTTGCCTTGCACGCGGCCGGCCCATGCTAGCCTAGGTTCTACCCCCAGCATCCCATATAGTCCCACGAGCACCGCCAGGAGTAATTCCTGAGTGCAGAGCCAGGAGAAACCCCTGAGCATTGCCGGGTGTGACCCAAAAAAAGCAAAAATAAATAAATAAATAAATAAATAGATAAATAAATCAATAAATAAAATAAATAATCTTAATGACTCTATCTCCTTGGGTGTATTCTTAGAAAATAAGGTATTCAATACCACGTTTTAATCAGTGTGTGGAAGAGGATAACTTCTATACTTGTACTTATTTTAAATTAAGATACTGAGTTTACCACTTAGAACTTTAGAGGATACTAATGAAATTATCACTTAAATATTATTTTCAGAGAGATACCAACTATTGATTTTTGGTGCATTATGGAAGCTACAAAGTAAAACAAGAGAATTCATTAGAGGTAAGATCTTAAAGATAAATTTACAAATGCAACAAAATTTGTGAAATTATGCCCTTTTAAAATTTAAGGTAATGACATTACTGCTTTTTAGATAGAACTGTTTAAAAGAATTGGGAAAGAGGATATTGTAAAGGGATGTAGGACTGGCATTTGTGGCAACATAAAAGGAAATGTAAGCCAAGAAATCATAAAAAAATTATTAAGATACTGTCCTCATGTTCAGAAATGGAACTGTAAAAAGTAATAACAAAATAACTCACTAAGAAATGATAGGTTACAAGGCCTTTTCAGCTTGATAAGCCAAAAAAGAGATTTATCATACTATTTTCTTAAGCTCATTCCCCCCATTCTTTAACAAAAATAGGTTGCTCAGAAGACTTTTAAAGAGTTGGCTTTTGTGACATTTTTTCAGGTAAGGGAGACACTCATCAAATTTTTTCAGAGATCTGTAGCCTTTAGGTGAGAAGAGACAGCCACCTTTATACAGACAAATAAACACATCTATAAATCTGGAGTGAATGGTAAGTTAATCATCAAAGTACCTTTGTATTGTTGAATTCAGGGATACATTCTTTAAATGTTGACAACCATTGGATCTCAATCTTAAACTTATTAATGCCATGAGATTATAGATATTTTCTAAATATTTTACTGAATGTCTAGTTAAATTATGAACTTTAATTTCAGTAGCTTAATGCTTTGATTCTTAAAACTTTACATATTTTTTCGTTATTTACTAATTCTAAGAGTAGGTGACTTAAAAACAATGGCTACATTTGGAGTAAAGCTATTTGTTTTGAATTGCTGTTTAATAATTTACTAGTTGAGCAAGGTAACTAAATTTCTGTTTGAAGTCAAATTTTTCACCTGTAAAACGAAGATATTAAAGCTGTCTCGCATAAATACTGTGAGTATAAAAGAAGATAGCCAATGTGCAATGAAATCTATTACACAGAAAAGACTATATAAATGACACTTATTATTATTAGAGGCAGTATTTATATCAGTGGAGTTAAAATAACTTTGATAATTTGGGGGAAAGTCCACTATTTTATTATCATTTTAAGTAGAAGGTAGCAGAATACCAAGCTAGAATTTAGAAAGGTTTAGTTTTTATCTTAGATCTGTTAATAAGTTATGATTTTTGTCCAGTAAATTCTTACATGTCTTTAATTTTTTCTCATTTGTAAAATTTAGGGATTGGATAAAAGTCCCTATACATTTTTTTCTAATACACATTTGCATAACTTATTGACAAAACATGAATATTCTGTTCACTGTTTTCAAATGCTTATTTTATTCTTTGGTTAATAAAGGTAAACATTCAATGAGGTGGAAACTCTTTGAACTAGCTGCTAAACCTCATTTTGTTACCTGTTCAGTGAGCTATGCAACAAAAGACGAATAGAATGCTAAGCAGCTTTTACATTGTTGATCTGATTTCTGATTCTCCCTGATTCTTGGATTGTCTCTGGGATCAAATTTGAAGAAATATTTTCATAGCTTGCATCTATCTCTTGAAGACAAAATGTGACCAAATTAAAATGGAGACATAGCAGCAAACTAAACTGAACAATCTAAGTGTCTACATCCTTGAGAGGAGATAGTTATTCTCAGTGAAAACCCATCTACTACACAAGTCCATTAAAAATGGCAGTCCTTTATTTAGACCCTGCTTTGAGGCCTCACATTGTGTTCACAGATAATATTCCATCCCTTGTCTCAGTTCTCTTATCTATGTGTTTAAAATAACAGAAATGAAAAGACAGCTCTCTCACCTGAAGTGTGATGAAGGATACTGAAAGAGAGGAAAGTGGGGAAGGCAGGTTATGCTAGCTATACTTTTTTATATAAGATAAGAAAAAACTCTAAAAATGCATAAGCAAAAATCAAGGGCTATAAAGAATAGCTCTACGTTTAAATTTTGGTTTTAGCGTGGAGACTAAGCATGCGTAGTTCTTCATATTATTACCAATTTCCATGTGCATATAAGCTTCCCGATGATGCTTTATGTTCAATGTATTTTCTTAATTTGCTTATGTTTCATTATATTTCATTTACTAAAAAGTCTAACTTTCCAATTCCTCAATAAGTTTCAATTTGGTACCAAGTGTCGTGATGTGAATTCTAACTTAAATGAAAGAGGAAGAGATGGAAAAGCATTTTCCCCCCTATTTACATACTAGTTATGGTAGCTTGTAACTAGAGAAACTATCTTGTACCCCAAAAAGTTGCACCCTTTTGCCCACTAGCTCTGATTTGACTCTTTGTGCTTCATTTGGAAAGATCTTTTGGCACTCTTTAAATCTTTTGTTGATGATGTTTTATGATAGAGTTCTTGACCAAAACTGAAACTAGCTGTCTGCTACAAGAAATTGCTACCCTAATAGCCCGTAGGGACATATTTAAAAATAGTGGCAGAATTAGTCATGGAAAAACAAATGTGAATATGCGTTATTGGAGCCAAACATCAATTTCCTTGGGAAAACATATTCATGTCATAAAATATTCAATTATTTTAGCATAATTCAAAAAAGAGTATTCAGCTGTTTCATATACATACATATTATCATAGGGTTTTAAAAGACCAGATCAAATAACACAATGCAGAAAAAAATCTTAGTGTAAGAATTCTGTTTTAGCCCATTTTTAGTTCTTGTCAATACCTAAATATTTAGAAAAATGCAAAAGGCGCCATTACTTTTGAAGAACTCTCAGAAGATAATCAAAGTAGTCAAACTCCTTCAACCAGTCAAATCTCTAATGTAGAGTTAAGTGGCTTTCAAATTTATTTGCAGTTTTATACCGTAAATATAAAATGTAGCAACCAACCCCAGCATATACATTTTTGCTTTTTGTTCTTTCTGCTCCTTTGCTTTAAACATATATATGTTAATCTTCATATGTAATAAGTATGATTGTTACCTAATTCTGAAAATACAGGCACAGAGCTTTAGGTCCATCTTTAGTGCTTATGTGTATACATCAGATATGAGTGTTTTTTAATTTTTTACATGAGCAATGAATAATTCATTCTAAGTAGCATTAAATTCAGGTCTATTTTTATGTTTTCTATATTATTAGTAATTGTTAAGTAATAACACCCTGACTTCCTAATTCAGCTAGTGTTGTGAGTCATTGAAAGCAACAGAAAAATCAAATAACACTAACTTAAAGTAGATTTGTTGTTTATACAAACCATTAGATCTGCTTGTTGGAGTATTTGAAGACAGCAACAAGATAATGTTAATCCAACTGCTTTCATACAACTGATCTGCCATCTTTAATGTGTTATTTCATTTCCAGAGACCACTGAGTGTTGCTTTCTTTAGAAAAAATGTTCCCCACCCAGTGACTTCCACGTACATTAAATTGGTCAACACTCAGACATGTGGGAAATTCTTCTTGACTTGAAGTTTGGAAGATTAATTTGACTTTCTAGACTTAATGTGCAGAAAAGGAAGTAAAAAGAAAGTGACAAGGAATAATGTTCTTATTTTTTGTGTGAAAACCTTTTCAAAGGTTTCTTTAATTACTGATGGATGATACTAATAGAATCAAGTCTGTATAAGTTGAAATGTTTTAAAAAATAAATTACCTAGAAATGTGGCATGATTAATTTATTATTGTAGCACTTATAACTATATACATACAAAAATATATATAAATATACATAAATATATATGATATATATAATATATGAGTATCACTTGTATGACTTGTCTTTCCATTTTTCATAGATTTGCTCAAGCAGGCACCAGTAACATCTCCATACATCCTGTGTCATGCTAGTGTAGCCCAAGGGCATCTGCTCACTCCAGGAACATGAAGAGCCTCAGACCATTCCTTCAGGTCATGGGAATGAGTTCTATAATTGTTATTGGTTTTGTCATATCAAATACGACATGGGTAGATTGCCAGGCTCTGCCGTGCGGATGGGATACTCTCAGTAGTAGGCTCTCATCTTGTGCATTTACTGATGAACTGTAGTTTAACATAAGTTTTCTAGCTGACAAGACATCAGATTACACAAAGCTCATTTGTATATTTATATATGTGTTATTTGTGCCCAAACAGGCACTGAGCAATAAAACACTGGCATGTTTTTCGCATGTTGGATGGGATAAGCATTACCCTGTGTACCTGTTGGTGAAGTTCCTCCTGCTTTGGCAAGAGCATCATTCTAAGACGAGGACATTAAATACCGTAGATCAAAATCAAGACCATTCATTACAGATTATTTTTTCTGATTCTTTGGTCTTAAGAAAGAATCAGACCTCTTACTATGCAAGAGGGAATTTCATTTCTTTGAACAATTTACGTTGCTTTTACAACTTGAGTATGATACTAAATATTAGCCAATATAAGATCTAAAGGATAATATTATTTTACCTCTGTTTCTATTTTTCTTTATATCCAACATCCTCAAACTAAGATTTTTGAGTGGCAAATGTGACTTCTTTTGAAAATATTACACAATTCTCATTCCAACTGATTTCGGAACCAGAGTTTGGAGATGACTTCATTGCTGGGAAAAGAAAATCAGGAAAGACATTGACACACCGATTTTATGTCAAAAAAATATGGCAACCAGCTGCCTCTTATGGTTCTCTTAGATCAATAAGAGTTCAAAGGATTAAAAACTTTTTTCATAGAGTTAAGCAAAGTGAGTAAAGTTTGATTTGGTTGACCATCCTCTTTCTGTGGCCTTTGAACTTTGGACTATGTTCCTTTTCTATTTCCCATTCTTGTCCTGTATCTTTGTTCTGACATTTGCCTTATTTCATTTGCTGTAATTCAAAGAATCTTCTATGAAGACTCTAAAAGATTCCAATGAACAAAAACAAATTTTGAGATAGTAAAGATCTGAGTGAGATTAATGTTTAATAAAAAAACTACCTCGTATTTAGTTTCACACAGAATGTGGGAGCAATTGAATCCGGGTCCTACATAGATACATGTGTAGGAAAATATCTTGCATATGAATGTATTTATTATTCAATTGCAATCAGTTTTGCTTGCAGTTATTGTAGGACTGGATAATTCTTTTTCTTTTTTTCTAGTGCTGCCGAGTTTGAAGTTAATATCTGAAGACGAATTCAAGTTGATGCATGTTATGAAAATATTTCTTCAAATTTGATCCCAGAGACAATCCAAGAATCAGAGAGAATCAAAATCAGATCAACAATGTAAAAGCTGCGTAGCATTCTATTCATCTTTTGTTGCATTGCTCACTGAACAGGTAACAAAATGAGGTTTAGCAGCTAGTTCAAAGAGTTTCCACCTCATTGAATGTTACCTTTATTAACCAAAGAATAAAATAAGCATTTGAAAACAGTGAACAGAAGGCATTTTATCAATTATATTAGTTACATTATGATTTGAGAAATTGGTAAGTAGTGCTAAAGGCTTCTGGTCTTTTTAGTTGGTGCCTTCTCTCTAATTTTCATAAAATAATCAAAGTAATAAATATGTATTTTTGTAAATTACTCAGCATTACGTGTATTACACCTTCACCACAAAAGTTATCAGTTATGAGATCAGAGATATTATACTCTCCATTTTATAAACAGATGAAATTGAGAAATTCTACATGGAATTGGAGGAGTTCTATAAAAAGATCACACCTTCTACAAGATCATAGTCGGTGATTTTAATGCCAAGATAGGACCAAGAAGATCGGCTGAAGAACTCCACATCGGGACCCATGGCCTAGAATGGAAAGAACAGGGTGAGAGACTATCTGAGTTCATCGTGTCCACCAAGACGATTCATGGGAACTCACAGTTCCAGAAAGCTGAAGCGAAACGTTGGACATGGGAATCTCCTGGCGGACAGTTCCACAATGAAATTGACCGCATCATCTTCAATCGATGGTTTTGTCTGACCGATGTAGCTGTCGTCCCCAAATGCCAAACAGGATCGGACCACCGTCTCCTTCGTGCAAAATTCTACTTCCCGCAACGGGAGAAAAGGCTGCAAAGTTTAAGAAGAGAACTCCCAGAACGACCACCAACTGGGAACTCTTTTGGCACCTTTGCAGCAACATGGGAAGATACCATCATTGACGACATCAATGAAGAATACAACCGACTGGTTCAGCACCTCCATGATTGTGCAAAGAATGCCGAGAGAGAGAAAGACACAAAAGGACGCCTGTCTTCAGAAACTCTCGAGCTCATTCACCAACGTGGCAAGGCACGAGCATCAGGAGACCAAATGCTAACGTCCAAGCTTGCTAAACAGTGCAGAGAAGCGATAAAAGAAGACCTCAAAGACAGAAGAGCAGAAATACTGGAAGATGCAGCAGAAGCCTGGAAAAGCATTCGCACTGCCCGCCTGTCCTTCACCAACTATAAGACCAATATGACTGCCCTCCGACGCCCTGATGGATCTATCACATCTTCCAGAAAGGCAATGGAGAAGATTATCCAGGACTTCTACTCAAATCTCTTTGATAGCCACATCCACCTGCCCACATACCAAATTCCACAGGATGGATATGTCATTCCCAACGTTCTCCCTTCTGAAATCTGACATGCCATCTCATCAGTAAAGAAGGGAACAGCACTAGGCCCAGACAAAGTCAGACCCGAACACCTGAAGAATCTGCCATCAGTACTCATCAATACACTAGCTCGGCTCTTCACACGCTACCTGTCCGAATGCAAGGTGCCCTCCCAATGGAAAACCAGCAGGACAGTTCTACTGTTCGAGAAGGGAAACATTCACGACATGGGTAACTATCGCCCCATCTGCCTGTTGTCTGTCATCTACAAGCTGTTTACACGAGTCATCCTGAACAGGATTAGCAGAACACTAGATGAAGGACAACCATGCGAGCAAGCAGGTTTCTGGAAAGGATTCAGCATAATCGACCATATCCACACAGTAACCAAGTTCATCGAGGTTTGTAGGGAGTAGAAGATGCTGCTCTGTCTCACATTCATTGATTTACAGAAAGTCTTTGATTCTGTGGAGACTGAAGCGGTCATAGAAGCCCTAGCCAAACAGGGTGTTCAAACCCAATACATCAAGATCCTTCGTGAGCTGTATTATGGATTCACCACCAGGATCTCACCATTCTACAAAGAAATGATCATTAATGTGAAAAGAGGGGTTCGACACGGTGATACCATTTCACCAAAAACTCTTCAGCGCCACCCTCGAGAACATCATGCAACAATTAGAATGGGAAGGAATGGGAGTGAAGATAGATGGTCGGCAACTACACCACCTCCCGCTTCGCTGATGACATCATTCTAATAACACCAAACATTAGCCAAGCGGCACAAATGCTGGCTGACTTTGACCAAGAATGTGGAAAGATAGGTCTACAGCTGAATCTAAAGAAAACAATGTTCATGAAGAATGAACTAGTTCCTGAGGCCCCATTCACTCTCCATGGAACAAAGATCTCTGAATGCAGCAGTTATGTGTACCTAGGTCGAGAAATCAACATGATGAATGACCTAAAACCTGAGCTGCGCAGGAGGAAGAGAGCAGCATGGAATGCCTTCAAAGGCATCGAAGAAATAGCTAAAAGGACAAAGAACCTCCGGCTCCAGGCACATCTCTTTGACTCCACCGTTCTCCCTGCATTAACATACGCCTCAGAGACCTGGGCCCTATGAAAGCAGGATGAGAATGCTATTCGGGTCTCCCCAGAGAGGAATCGAAAGAGCTATGCTTGGAATATCACGCCTCACTCAAGTGAGAGAAGGAATCCGGAGTTCTGACCTCCGTAGCTATTCCAGAATCAGGGATGCTGTCTCGTTTGCCAAGGCATCGAAAATCAGATGGGCTGGACATGTAATGCGATTTGGAGACAACTGCTGGACTAGAGCCATTACTGACTGGATCCCACGGGATGTCAAAGATCACGTGGCCGCCCACCTACAAGATGGTCAGGCTTCCTTGTAAAGACCCTGAAGGAACGGTTTGAGGCTCTTCGTATTCCTGAATGAACCAGATGCCATTGGGCTACATTGGCACGTGATAGGGTCCAATGGAAATGTTACTGGCGCCCGCTCGAGCAAATCGATGAATAACGGGATTCAAATGATTCAAGTGATTCAAGTGATTTTATAAACAAAGGTTCTCAAACTGATTATTGCAATAACATTATTGAAAAGAGCTTTTGAAGTTATAAAGGGTATTTAGATGTAGGCTGATATCATAGTTTTCTAACAAACAAGATATCTGCTTTACATTAGTTAAAATATTCATGTGTTATATTGGCTAAATATTTTATAATATGGTGACATGTAAATTACTTCTCTTTTTAATATTTTTAACCACAGCTGAAAGTTGCATCAGTAAAAGACTGCCTGATTAGCTCAGAATGTAGTTTCCAGGTATGTCTCACAGAATCTTAGAAATTAATTTCTAGTTTGTTTTTCTGTAAAATTATTTTATTTATTTATCTTATTTAAGGTTTTCGGGCTGGACATGTAATTCGATTTGGAGACGACCCCTGGACTAGAGGCATTACCGACTGGATCCCATGGGACGTCACAAGATCACGTGGCCACCCACCTACAAGATCGTCAGACTTCGTCAAGACCCTGAACGAACGATTTGAGGCTCTTCATATTCCTGGAGCAAGCAAATACCATTGGACTACACTGGCATGCAATAGGGTCAAATGGAAATGTTACTGGGGCCTGCTCGAGCAAATCGAGGAATAATGGGATGTCCAATGATCAAGTGATCAAGTGATCCTATTTAAGGTAATGTAATTTTCATTATTTTGTTTGTTTTCTTTAACAGCCATAGTCAGAGATGCTCAGTGGTTACTCCTGGCTCTACACTCAGGAATTACCCCTGTTGATACTTGGGGGACCATATGGGATGCCACAACTTTAACCCTGGCCCACTGTGTGCAAAGCAAGTGCGCTACCCCCTCTACTATGCTCTAGCCCACAGGGCACTGCTAAGGGCGCGGCTATACATATGACCTTCCAGCCTTCCCCTGACTGTCAGCTTCCCTCCCATTGCCTCTGTGTCACCCATCTGGGCCCCTAACCCCCTAACATGCTGATGCCCTCCCCAAGCCTCCCACCCCGAAGCCCCCCTTACCATGCTGAGTTCAGTTCTTGAATCAATTCTCATGTTATGTGGCTTTTGCTCATTTGTTTTCTTCTTTGTGAATCCCGTTTTAACCATTTTCTTTAGGATGGGGAGGAGGGAGTTGTATTTAAAATCTTCTATGCAGGGGGCGGGAGAGATAGCCCAGCAGGTAGGGCGTTTGCCTTGCAGCGGCTGGCCTGTGCTGGCCTGGGTTCGATCCCGGCATCCCGTGACCCAATAAAGCAAAATAAATAAATAAATAAAATAAAATCTTCTATGGACTCTGGGACAATTGTCATAATATTGTTTTCTGAATTTCAGTATATAATTATTAAATATGTGCCATAATTTTACTTATGTGATATATGAGAGGTTTTTGATTATCTGTATAAAAAATGCCATAATTAGGACAAACCTGAAAAAATACAGAAACTTAAACTAGCTTCACTAGAAAAATGCACACAGAGGGACAACTGTCCACGAGATTAGCAACCATCATTTATTTATCTGCTCAAATGATATGCTGAAAAAGTACAGCTCAGTTTTGAGAGTCAAGCCTTTAAAATCAAGTCAGATCTTGCTAAGTGCCTATGTGGATGTGATTGTTCTTTATGTTGGAGATAAAATCCATATTTCTACAAACTAAAACTTATTACAGTTACAGTCACATATTTGACATGAAATACAAGCTACTATTAGCAATAATAGAATCCTGAAGCCCAGTATTTGAGACCAAAGACCTTCTTGCTACAAGGTTGTTTCTGGAAGGCTCTGAGCACACGCTGAAAGCAGTCTGTAAGCCTACTAATTAGCACAGTGAATCAGTTTCCCCAACTCAAGTTGTATAATGTAGTGTCTGTGCATTGTTGCTTTAGTACTCCCTGGGACTTATCTTGGAACATCAAATTAGACCATTGGTGCAAACAACCTCAAAAGATAAACTAAGCATTTGAAAAAGAAAATTTGCCTGCAAGCCAAGTTTTTAGCTAACTGCTTTAGTATCCTCCAAAAAAGCTTTTCAAATTACAAAGAGAGAGCACTTATTCTGAGTGAAGAGTTCTCCTTTATTTATGACCACACCTCACTCGGTGCTCAGGGGTCATTCCCAGCAGTGCTCAGGGAGTGTGTGTGTGGGCGGGGGTGGGGGGGGCATGTGATTCCTGGCATCCCTGGAGCTGAACAAAGAGCAAAGTGTGCATTCTAAGCCATGGAGTCACCGAGCTGCCTGCGTATGAAGATTGAAGCTATCTATTTCATGGACATGTGCTAAAGTACTAAAGTACATATGCTATGATGGTAGGATTTTTTTGTGACATGATCTTATTTTTGCCCTTGATTTACATGTAACTGGTGTTTCAAGCAGATAGATCCTTCTAGTAGTAACTGGGTTCAGTAAAAATTTCTGAAACATTGAGAAATTTTAGAGAAACTAAAAGTAAATTCACAGCATAGGTTGTGAGTGAGGCAGACTTGAGTTCTATTAATTATACATGGAGAAGTGAGGTGTTGGAACATTGGGTACATGAGACCCTAAAATCAAGTTTTTTGAAAGAGAAGGTTCTGGTCAAAGTTTGTCCAGTTTGTTTTGATTCCCACAGCTTCCATATATTGAGCAGCAAAATGAGAATTGTTCATGATATTCATTTTCAGTACTTTAAATTCACATTTTACTTTTGATACATGCATACTGTTTACTAAGGAAGAAAAGGTGCTACATGCAGTTTTTTTTAGTATTTCCTTCAGGTTAAGACATAATTTAAAAACTCAGTTTAGCATCCGAGAGATAGTACAGAAGGTCAGATGCAGCCAACCCTGGTTCACCCATTGGCAACACATGGTCCCCTGAACATTACCAAATGTGGCATTATCCATTAACTGTGGATAATGACCACCAGGCTGGTCTCATTCTCCCCATAACCCCAGGACCTGTTCTCTTTTACTTGCCTCTTTTGTGTGTGTTCATCTGACATGGAAACTTTCCAAAAGGCCATAAAGGAACAATAAAATTTCTAATATAATTGGCCACTCAGCCTTTGGAAAAATAAGTGTACTTGCAGACTTAGCTAGTTAAGTATGTTTCAAAGACTTATTTTTTTTCTCTAATCAAGATAAAACCAACTTTATTATGTTCTAAAGTAAGGAGGTTTGTTTTCTTACATGTGGGCGTTCAATTGTTTGAGCACCTAAGCTTTTCCACTTTGCTCTTCATGCGAATTCCAAACCATGCCCATAAAAGGTTCATGTAGACTCAGGGTTGACTCATTGGTGGGTACATGCCCTCCGTGTTGGAGGCCCTAAGTTCTGTCCCCAGAGAACACACTCCCACACCTCCTCCTGCAGGAACCCCCAGGGTAAATCCCTGGCGGCACTCAGCACTGCCAGCCAAGCACCACAGAGCTAGGTTCAAGCACTGAACTAGCAGATCCTCACAGATCACTGGAGTAATCCCTGGGCCACCCTCACAATGATTGGGTGGCCCTTATATACTAAATTTTCCCTTATTTTATTGATAGTCCTCTGAGTTTTGTTTGTTTGCAGGCCATATCCCATGTTCCCAGGGCTTCCTCTTGGATCTGTGCTAGGGTCATTCTCGGAGGTGCTTAGGACATCATGTGTGGTTCCAGAGATTAACCTGAGTCCTCTGTGTGTGAGGCAAATGCCACAATCCCTGCATTGTCTCTCTAGTCCCTATTTTTTTTTAATTTTGTTCCATTATTTTCTTTCTAATATTTTTTGTCTACCCGCACGGCAGAGCCTGGCAAGCTACCCATGTTGTATTTGATATGCCAGATACCAGTAACAATTATAGACCTCATTCCCATGACCTGATGGAATGGTTTGAGGCTCTTTATGTTCCTGGAGCAAGTAGGTGCCCTTGGGCTCTACTTGCATGAGACAGGACATATGGAGATGTTACTGCTGCCCGCTGGAGCAAATTGACCATGAACCGAAAGACAATGATACAGTGATACAGTGAATATTTTTGTATTCCTAAATTATATTCCTAAATCATTTTATAACTTTTATATTATGCATTAATTTTCTAATACATTTAATTGATCATGTTGGTGCTTCAGCAGGTAAGGTAAGGCCTTGCACAAGGCCTACCTGGGTTCGATCTCAAGTTAACCACACAAGTGGTTAACTTGCATAATAAACCCATTCAGTTTCTACACTTTTATTGTCTAATAATTTTTGGGTAAAACATTATTTCTTTACACTAGTGTCTAGATTTTCATTAACTCCATATTTGATTCATTCTATAATCTCTTTGACTCTAAATTACTTTGAGATTTGACTGCATTATAATTAGACCAAGTAAAAATGTTTTGCTGCTGTTGCTGATATTACACCTGATATATAGAAAAACACGTGCATATTTCTGGAATCAGAATATCTGGATAATATTCTACTTTTAAATAATTCTACTTTTTAGTCATGATTTGGGCTGTTGATATATATATATATATATATATATATATATATATATATATATATATATATAATCTATAAGCAACATATACAGTTGTAAGCTTCAGTTTTTTCGTTGAAATAGAGATCATGATTGTCTCTAATTAATATGATAGTTAATTTTAAGGGTCAAATGAATTTCTAGACCCCTTTAATAGTTTACATTTAGAATTATTGGGTACTTTTAAAATATAGAAGCATATTTCTCTAATTACCAAAATCACTTATGGAATACAATCATAGACTCATTCCCCTATTTTAAGAGAGCAATTTAATTTATCTTTTTGTTTTCTGATTGGGGGTGGCCCACTCCAACAATGCTCAGCGCTTACTCATAGCTCTTTGCTCAGGCATCATTCCTGGTGGTGCTCTGGGGACCATGGGGTACCTGGAATTGAACACAAAACAAGACCTCGTCCTGCTCTCCTATCTCTCTGACCTCAAATTAGGAGTAAAGATGACTGGTTCTTCTGTCCCAATGACATTTATTTCTCACTATTCACTGCTATTTTATTTGCCTTGACTACCTTACCAGATGGTTTCCAGGTTAAGAAGTATTATTTTGCTGTTTGTCATTTCATGTACTGCTTTTTTTAAAAATACCTTTTGAAATGGACAGCTGCAGTTATGCTTTCATAAATATGCCTTCTGAAATCACTATTCATGTGCAAAAAAAAAAGAGAGGGAGGAGAGAGAGAAAGAGAGAGCTTGCCATAGAGGCAGGCTGGAGGGGGATGTGGACAGTGGTGGGAGGGAAACTGGAGACATTGGTATTGGGAAGGGTGCACTGGTTTTGAAGAGTGCACCGGAGGCGGGATGAGTGCTGGAACACTGTATGACTGAAACCCATCATGATCAGCTTTGTAATGATCTATCTCATTTTATCTCTTAAGTATGATTTTATTGTTAGGACTCAGGGAGGCTGTCCAGGGAGTTAAGACACATTTTTTGCAAGATGTTCCATCCCTAACACCACCATATATGGTCAGGAGTAACCCCTGAGCACAGAGCTCTGAATGCCACCCAGGTACAAGCATATATATGCTTTAATGTGTGCTTGTGAGTGTGTGTGTGTTTATATGCATGCTTATCACTTATTACTGAAAAGCAGTATTCTATGTCACTTCTGGGTTTTTTATAACATTACTGGTAAAACAATGAATACTGGGAGTATAGAGATATGAAGAAATGATGAAATGATGAAATCACCGACTTTAAGAAAAGCTTCAAATTCTTTTTGAATACTACACACACACACACACACAACAACAACAACAACTGTAAATAAATTCTTCAGTTGTGCATTTTAAAAAAGGAAATGGAGTATCCTAGATCCTATCAGTATTCAACCAATTCCAAACTCAATGTTTCAGTAGAAGACGGATATATTTGTTTGTTCTTAGAGTCTCCCCTGCCAAAGTATACCGTTAGGAGTAACTAAATTATAGTTGTGCTCTTAAGAATATTTGTTATTGCACACAAAGACTGGGGGCGCAGGGTCCCACCAGTGATTAGAAATGTCTATTTTGCTGTGTTAAGATTTCTATTCTACCTTCTTGATTTTTCTGTTTTCTAATTTGGCTCATCTCCTGTATAGAAACACATTTGTACTCACAGTTTTTAAAGTGTTCAGGCGTTAAATATATCGAGGATTCCACTCAGCTAAAAAAGGTGTCTCTCTGCTCACATTTTGTGGCAAAAATGTAGGAATTGATTTGTTTTGTGATAAATCACGACTTGTTATTGCAATTTTTTTTTACTCCAAGCAAATAATCAATTCCCAGGCCTTGTTTTTATTTGGCAAGTATCCAAGTGTTACTCTGCTTTTATAATAGAATTATTCCTCATCTTACAGCCGAGGCAAAGGGAGGGCACAGTGAAGCCCGGCTAATGGCTGTGTCTCAAGGCACAGAGAACAGCTGGGATGTTAGTGTTTATTTCACTGAAGTTCTTGGTTTCACTGAAGGAGAGAGCAGAGAAATGGGATTAAAATTTCCTCTATAGGCAAGAAGACTACAGATAAACAATGCAAGAACTCTGTGTGGACACCGCAGTGGCCCCTCGCTGATACAAAATTAAAGGCTCTGACTGAATGAGTGGAGGATCAACTGATACTGGGACATATTGAAACATCATTTTCTGAGTGGAATTCTGCGCTCATTGTAAAAAACTAAATTGGGCAAATGGAGTTTGTTAATAGATCTCAGGAACATGAATTCCGCCATGGTTCCCCATGGGAGCTAAGCAACCCAGCCTCTCCCTCTCCAGCAGCAATTCCTAAAGACTGACTGATGGTTGTGATAGATGTGAAGGATTGTTTTACAATATATTTATACACTTGGATGACCTCAAACTCTTTTCTATTTTTCATTCCCTCTCTTAATAACAGAGCACCCCTCTGAAGGTTTCAATGGACCATTTTGCCTCAGAGTATGATCAACTCACCTGCCGTCTTTCAATATTGTGTAGACATGGTTTGAACGCTGCTCATGCAAGGTTTCCCCATGCTTATATTAATCATTACATGGATGATACTTGCTTGCATGTTCTAATGCAGGGAACTTCAGAGATGATATGAGGAAGTAATGACATGTTGACCAGCAGCTGGTTTACAAGTGGCTAAAGAGAGAATTCAGATGCAGCCCTATGAATATCTGGGTTATGTTCTTCAACACACTACAGTTCACACTACAGTTCACACCCCAAAATTTCCATCCATCAGAAAGACCTCAAAACTCTTCATTTCTCTCAGAAACTGTTGGGAAACATTAATTGGGCATGGCCCTCCCTTGGAATTCCCAATGTAACAACTTGTTCCAAGCCCTTGAAGGTGACCTTGCCCTGGATAGCCCAAAACAATTGACCCATGCAGCTCAAGAAGAATTAGATTTTTTGAATGGATTGGTTACAAAACCCCTGGATGAAAAGTGTGGTTACTCCTCTTTAATACACCCCAATCCTTAACTTCTGTTATAGCTCAATTATAGGCCCACCAGAGTGGGGCATTTACTTATTACAAGCAACCTCACACTCTTGTTCCTTCTCTGGAGCTACTGGCCCTCTTACTGTAAAGAGAGATTGAGAACATAAGAGCTACTGGGCTTTGACCCTTATGCATTGTCTCATCCATATCCAAAAAGAAATTTACTCTATTTTGCCCCTCAGTGAAGTTCTTCAAAGAGCTTTAGCAGCCTTTTCAGGGTAAATTTCATTTCATTACCCAGCTGGTAAAGCCTGGGATTTTTCAGGCAGACGCCTTTTGTTATCTCTTCCATCATTCCCTCTTTCCCATTCCCAATGCTTGCTCCAGTGTATTGCAGTTGATGGATCAATATCAGAAAAGATGAGATAGTTAGTTCCATCACTGACCCTATGATTATGACTTACAATTCTGCCCAACAAGTGGAACTTGCCCCTTTGATTTACTTACTCTCCCATGTGTCAGGTCCATTGAATGTGGTTAGTGACTCTACATATGTGCTTGACTTTTCCTGAATTTTCTCAACCATTTCCTAAATTCAGTACCAAGTAAGGGCGAATTTGATTCAACAACCATAACATTTTACAAAATGCTCTCGAACCATGTTCTTGATAACACAATAGATCTCATTCTGGAATTATGGGCAAATAATGTTTTAAGCGTGAAGAGCTTGATTTTATGGCAGCTCCTGTTTTTGGCCTCAGCTGTAGAAACATTAATCCCTACACACAAACACAAGTCACCACTGTGTACTCACAGCATCCCAAGAGGACAAGCCAGACAAATTTATGTGTTTGGTCCTTCTGTGCTCCTTCACAATATACATTTCCATTAAGCCTTGGAGCTAACTCTTTAGGTTTACAAACCAATGGAATTCTCGTCAAGTGGATAGTATAAGCACATTAATCGCTTTCCAAATAAACCTTTTTTTTTTATGTAGTGGTTGGAGCATACTCTCACTTTTATATGGGCTATCCCTATAACTTTAAAAGAGCTTAACCATTTGTTGTTCCTTCTTGTTACAATCGTTTTCTGCTCATGGATATTCTACATGTATCAAAGCGGTCATGCTCCAGCATTCACCAGTAAGACTTTGCAATCCATTCTGTGATGAAATGGGCAAACCAAACATTATCACTGGAATCCTCAGGAATGAGAGTGTCATTGGGACGTGCCACAGGACCCTCAAAACCTCAATTGTTAAAACACATGAAAGGGAGGCGCCTTCACTACCACACTCTATAGACATTATTTTTCTCTGAATTTTTAAAATATTCCTTGAAGGGGAATCCTACGCAGCAACTTTGAATGTCATTTCCAGAAAAATACGCAAACTCAGATATCAACTAATTCACCTGTCTTGAAAATTACTAAATCCTGGCGTAGCAGGTGACTCCTCATCCGAAAGTAAAAGGCTATGCTTCTATCTCTACAGATGATACGAAAAAGCCCCACTCAGAAACTCTGGTTACCACTTACACCTAATAGGAGCTGATCTAAACCACCGGATTCAGCCCTCAGACCACCAGACTCCATAATCCTGCATTGTTTCAAGCCATGAGCTATCCCCAAATAGATCTGAAAGTTGCAAGGAAATCTAGGAGGAAGCAACACTGAAGGACCTGCAAAAAAAAAGACCCCCAGCCTGTATGGCTTAAGTATATTGGGTTTAGATCTTTAAGTAGGCTATGTTGATTGACAATGCCAGATCCTGTGTTTGAATGCCGAACTTCTTCTTTTATCCCTTTTCTATCATCTTTTATTGTCTAGCAACCTTGCATTCTCTTAGTATATGTTCTTTTTTTTACTTAGCTTAGGCTGGGTGCTTCCCTGTCTTTCTTTCTCTGTCCCTGAGCTTTGTATTCCAAAATTGCAGTCTAACTGCTCATTAGTTCTAAATGGTTTACAAAACTGTTTTATTTCC